>JAKFHU010002404.1:6600000-6926188 GCA_023783475.1 Daubentonia madagascariensis
GGCCCGTACGTCCCACACTCCTCTAGTTGCCAGCCCCGCTTATCCTTCGAGGAGCCGGTGGTGGGATGACCCCGGGCCACAGTGGACAAGCAGGAGCCCGTACCTTCGAGCATGTGGCCCTGGGCTTCAGATACGAAGGGTGGAAGCTTCTGGACGGCCCCCAGAAGGCACTCTGCTAGGATGCGATGCTAGAGCATTACGGAGTAAGGACTTTCCTCTGACCCACAGCCTGTCTCACTGGAAGGCTTACCTGCTGTTTCTTGAACTCCTGGCCTCAAGTGATCCTCCCGCCTTGGCCTCCCAAAGTGCTGGGATTACAGGCGTGAGCCAGCGCGCCCCGCCCCTGGAAGGCTTATCTGCAATTTCTTACCAACTGTGGGGCCTTGCTCTTTCCCACTCTCGCGCGTTGTGGGAAGTTTCAGGGATTGGAGAGCTCCCAGAATGTGTCAGACTAGACCTCGGAGCTTGTTATCTTAGTAAGCAATTCAATTTCTTCTGTTTGGATTTGGTTTTGGTATGGTTTTTTCTGTCAGTATTACTTTATTTCTTCTTTATATTATTTTTTGTCAGGGTTGGAATTTGCCTGTGTCCCTTATTGGTATGGCAAGCCCTCTTTTGGCCAGAGCACTGCTGGTTAGAGCTGTTCCTGATCCCCTCTGTTGATAGGGAGAGCCTTGAGGTCCTATTGGGCCTTGAAGTAGGATACTTCTACTCCTGTACGAGTATCTGAATCTTTTTTTTTTGTTTAAAGAGGGGGATTTTGCTATGTTGCCCAGGCTGGAATGCAGTGGCTATTCACAGGCACCATCACAGTGCACTGCAGCCTGGCATTCCTGGGCTCAGGCAATGCTCCTGTCTCAACCTCTAGAGTAGCTGGGACAACCTCATGTCTGAATCTTGTCTGTTAAAAGTGGGCATTTCTGAGGGATCTCAGTTACAGTCGTGTGTCCTTGATGGGGATACATTCTGAGAAATGCATCCTTAGGCAGTTTCATCATTGTGAGATGAGTGTACTTACACAAACCTAGATGGTATAGCCTACTACACACCTAGGCTATATGATGTAGCCTATTGCTCTTGGGCTACAAACCTGTACAGCCTGTTACTGTACTGAATACTGAATTATAGCACAATGGTAAGTATTTGTGTATTTAAACATAGAAAAGGGGCTGAGTGTGATGGCTCAAGCCTATAGTCCCAGCAGGTTGAGGCAGGAGCATTGCTTGAGGCCAGGAGTTTGAGACCAGCCTGGGCAACACAGTGAGACCGTCTCTCTAGTCTCTAGAAAACATAAAAACATTAGCCTTGTGTGGTGGCACATACCTGTAGTCCCAACTACTTGGAAGGCTGAGGCAGGAGGGTTGCTTGAGCCCAGGAGTTCAAAGTTGCAGTGAGGTTTGATGACACCACTGCACTGCAGCCTGGGGGACAGAGTGAGACCCTATCACTTAAGAAAAAAATAAAAAATAAAAATAAACATAGAAAAGGTACATTAAAAATACTGTATTGTGGTCTTATAAGACCACCATCTGATGTTGACTGAAACATTGTTATGAGGCACATGACTATATTGCCTTTCACACACCTGGAGTTCTGTGTAGGCAGTCAGCACAGCAGGATCCCAGGCCTGAGACTGACCTGTAGGTTTCTAGGGTTGCTGCCACCTGCCACTATCTTTCAGGTTATCCTAGACACAGAAAAAGGACTTGCCCAATAGGATCATATTGCTTTCCAGGCATCAGCGTATATTCTGATCCCAGAGAGCACATTTCTCCAACTTTTCCAAATATATGAAATGAGTTTTTGGCCCTCTTTATCACTATACTCCTGTATCAGAATGATTTTATTAGATTAAAATTTGGGGGACATTAAAATGGAAGACTCACACCTGGAGTTTGCCAGCCCCTCATACTTTGTAGTTAGAAAAGGAGTCCCCCAACCCACATGTTGGAGAAAGTATGAAAGGATGGGGCGGGGTTTAACTCCACCCTTGATATGAAAATGTGATAGAAAAGAGATTCCCAGGATATCATCTAAAAGACGAAAATAGGAAACATAGACCAGGCTTTACCCATTGTCAATATTTCTGTGGTGATTAGCAAAAAAGCCTTTTTAGGTTAGCTTGGACAGGAAGAAAGTGGAGAGCTGGGGAGTCTATAGCTGGTCATGGGGAGAGGGAATCTGGACATAATTGGCTAAGGTAGCTCTAGCCATAAGAAGGGAGCAAATTGAGTATCCGGACCCAGGGGACAGGAGCCAAGGGTGGTTACAAAGGAGCACAGCTAGTTTTACTGGGGCCAAGAGATAAGGGAGTGGGTGTAGTATCACAAATCTAGGGAGGGACCAGGGGGCTGGGAGTTAAAGATCAGCTGATCTTTGCTCTGTTTCCTTCTGAAACACTTTCCACTGTCTCTAAACCCTGGGAATCAGCGCCCTTGCCCTGGTTGTTGAGGCTCTCCTGCTTTCTGTCCAGGATTCCAGAGAAAAATTCCTAGTTTTTGTGTGTAGTAAGCCTTTGAAATAGGCCTTCTGGATTATTACTAGTACACGTGGTTTGAAGATTTCTTTCTGCCACCCAATTAGTTAGTTTTCAGGTGAAGAGCTACAGTTTACCCTAGGCCTTTGGGAACTCTTTTCATTTTAGTAGGGTGGACATATGTTCTAATTTGTTTGGGGACAATTCCAATTAAGACCTGGATGTCCCAGTGTAATTATTAATACCACTCCCTTTCATTCTCAGAAGTATCCCCGTTGGAGCAATAAATCGTGTGGTCACTGGAATTCTAGGAGAGATCTTACTTGCCCTGGTATCAGTTCCTACTCCCTGAATTCCCTCCCCAGTCATTCTCTGATTTAACCAATCAAACTAACTTGCCTACAGGCCCCCTCAACTGTGTAGCCCAGGAATACCTTTTTACCACAGGTTGCTCATGTAATTGGCTTCTGTCATTACTATGGCCACTGATACTACGTGAGGATGAAAACTGTTCATTGCCATATGCTTTAACTGTATCCTGCCCAAAGGAATGCTGAAAAATGCTTGAAACTATTGACCCAAATAAATGGCTGAGGCAAAAATCTCAATCAATGGTGGTTTATTAAGCCAAGATTTTGAGGATGCAACCGGGGAAAACACAAACTGCAGATAAGCTGTGGCTGTTTTTCGAAGGGGAGGTTGGAATCTTCAGCATTTTAAAGGCATACAGAAAGAAGGGAAAAGGCGAAAAGGTGATGGGGGGAGGTATACTGATGAAGTAGTGGTTACATTCTTGTGAGGCCCAAGAAATCTACATTTTACATAAAATAAGGGAGTGAGGGAAGCATCAATTATATGGATGTCCCTGGGTAGGTGACAGAATGTCTGGTTCTGTCTTGTCTCCAGTTCTCTTACTTGTAAGATAAACTCAAAATTTATTTTTAGTGTAGAATCTAACAGGGTTTAGTTCTAGGTGCTAGACGTAAATATAATTTGCATGTCCTTGCTTATGGGAGGTTACCAAGAAATTTCCTTAATAAATGGTCTGTGGGGCCTGTTCTTCACAGATGCTTGAGGCTTTACCCTCTTTTGCCCAAGGAGTTGCAGGGGGTGGCCCTGAGACTTTGATTTTCTTTGACAAAACCCAGTTGTAAACACCCTGAAGAAGATGGAGAATTGAGTGGGCTGTCCTGTGTAACTGCTGGTAAAGTTCTTATCACTTTAAATTGTTTTTTGCCTGTGACTATAAGGAAAAAATCAGGGCAGCTTCAGGGTAGATGTGGGTTGTTAGGCCAGCCCAGGGTCTTAAAATAAGCTGAATTGAGGTATAGTCATGTGCTGCATAACAACATTTCCAGTCGTCAACCCACTGCATATACAAAGGTGGCCCCATAAGATTATAATGGAGCTGAAAAATTCCTATTACCTAGTGAAGTTGTAGCTGTCATAATGTCATAACAAAATTACTTAATTTTTTTATAAATGTAGTGTAGCCTAAGGGTAGTACAGTGTTTATAAAGTCTACAAGGCTTTCCCTTCACTCACCACTCACTCACTAGCTCAACCAGAGCAACTTCCAGTCCTGCAAGCTCTTTTCATGCCAAGTGCCCCATACAAGTGTACCATTTCTTATCTTTTATACTGTGTTTTTACTGTATCTTTTCAATATTTAGATATACAAATACTTAACCACTGTGTTTCAATTGCCTACAGTATTCAGTGCAGTAACATGCTGTATGGGTTTGTAGCCTAGGACCAATGGACTGTTGTACCATCTAGCCTAGGTGTGTAGCAGGCTGTACCGTCTGGATTTGTGTAAGTGCACTCTGGTGTTTGCACGACGACGCATTTCTCAGGCCACACACATGACCGTATTCCAGAAAGGCCACCTTCTGCGGGGTGCCACAGCCCCTTTGTCTGATTTCCAGCTGCTTCACTCAGGTTTACCATTCCTGCCTGGTGCCTAAGGACATCTGAGTTTGTGGACTGGTCTCTAAATTTCCCTTCCTGTCTTTGTTACCTCTTGTTCACACTGGAATGGAATAGAGAAGCCTTGAAGGGAAGCCTGCCAGCCTCTCAGGGGACGGACCTGGCCCTCGGGCTCAAATCATCGTATTCACACAAATTTCAGTGATAATAGTGTTAATTAAAGAAAAAATAAAAGTTAACATGGTTTATACTTTGGAAAAAGGAGAGCTTTATTTTTCATAAAGGGTAGCAGCCTGTTGGGCGGCCATTCCAACAGGTTGGGAAGCAGAGTGCCAGCCAGAAACCAGGCACACGGGCTTCAAAAAAGACACAGAAGGGAACAGGATTTTATACTGAGTGAGGTAGTCAAATATACATATTTAACAAGCTATAGGAGGAATCATGAATATTTATGAAGGGAAATCATATGCATATAATTGTGTTTTACCTCTCCCATCTCATTGTGGCTGGGAACTCAGTTTCAAGGTGTTTCTGGGGTCCCGTTGGCTGAGGTGCCCATTTAGTTATAAGAGGGCTTAGGATTGTATTTTTAGTTCACAATAGCTAACCTTTACTAAGCACCTCCCAGCTGCCAGGCACGATACCAAGCATTTACCTGTTGGCAACTTTAAAGGGAAGGTGCTTCTTTTTATTTGCTTTATTTTAAATTTTTTTTGGAGACAGGGTCTCACTCTGTCACCCAGGGTGGAGTGCAGTGGTGTGATCATAGGTCACTGCAACCTCGAATGCCTGGGCTCCAGTGATTCACCTGCCTCAGCCTCCTGAGTAGGTGGGACTACAGGCGTGCGCCACCACGTCCAGCTAATTTTTTTATTTTTTGTAGAGTTGAAGTCTCACTTTTTGCCCAGGCTGGTCTCGAACTGAACTCCTGGCCTCAAGCGGATCTTCCCACCTCAACCTCCCAAGGTGTTGGGATTACAGGCATGATCCGCAGCACCAGGTAGAAGGTGCTTTTATTATCCTAATTTTATAGGTAAAATAACTGGCACAGAGAGGTTGCCTTGCCTACGGTCATCTGAATAATAATTTTTTTTTTAAATTGCTCTTTATTTTCTGATTATAGAAGTAATTATTGTTCATTACAGAAAAGTTGGAAAATACAGAGATAAATTTAAAGACATACATTTACAAAATTACAAAATGAAACAAGTCATCTCTAATTCCACCTTGAGATATAACCCCATGTTTAGTAAGGATTCTGCCAGGCTTTTTTTTTTTTCCTGAGTATATATATCTTTAAACAGCTGGAATCATTTGATACATCTGTTTTGTATCCTGATTTTTTAAATGTCTTCTATTGTGGACAATTTCCCATGGCATTATTTACTCTGTTACATTATTTTTTAATGGCTGCATAGTCTTATACATATACACTGTAATGAATTTTGTTCTTAACTGATTCCACATTTTTGCACATTTTTGTAACTTCCCAGCTGCTATAATTAACCAGCATGCCAGTTTTCAATGAGATGTATATCTGGGAAGCAAATAAGACTATTCTGCAAGTTGGTCACGCATTTTTTCCCTGTGGGAAAGTATATAAGAAATCAAACTGTATCATAGAATTCAAAAAAGGGGCGCTGATCTTAGTAACTGGAGCCAGCAAACTATGTGATAGCCTGTTAATATGTATTTGGATGTGATTCAATAAGATTGTCTATATTGCAGCTTTCCATGCAATATCAAAGAAATTGCCTGAATCATGTCAGTCTCCTCATCCACACCTTTACAGATAACCTGAGGTGAATGGGTTCTGCAGGTGATTAATCTTATCTCTCCTGCTGTCTTTTGAATACACTAAGTTAAAATGTCTACACAACAATCCAAACTGGCAGAACTCACACTAAAACTGTAATAAGAGAGTGGTTAAGCAAATGCTCATGTATCGATGCTACATGGTGAAATGCAGTAGTACCCAGCCCACTAGAATATAAACTCATGAGGGGAGAGATTTTTGGATTTTTTGTTCGCTAATGATTCCAAGCATCTTAGAACAGATTTTTTGTTGCTATTGTTTTGTTTTGTTTTTGTTTTTTTGTTTTTTGAGACAGGGTCTTGCTCTGTCACCCTGGGTAGAATGCAGTGGTGTCATCATAGCTCACTGCAACCTCAAACTCGCAGGCTCACGCGATCCTCCTGTTTCAGCCTCTGGAGTAGCTGGGACTATGGGCACGCACCATAATGCCCAGCTTATTTTTTCTATTTTTGGTAGAGACGGGGGTTTTGCTCTTGCTCAGGCTAGCCTCGAACTCCTGACCTCAAGTGATCCTCCCACCTCGGGCTCCCAGAGTGCTAGGATTGCAGGTGTGAGCCACCATGCCTGACCAGAACAGATTTTAATTTAGTATTTGGGCTAAATCTTACTTCTTTTTCATTCAGCACCATATCTTTAAGATCTATCTTTGTTGCTCTACGTCCATCTCTTCCCGTGTTTCTACCTGCTATAAAGTGTTCCATGGCATACATCATCCTTGTTTTACCCATCTTCTTCCCAGAATGGGAGACTTAGGATGCCTAGCTTGCTCCAATGCCCTGTCCCACAACTCCTGCTGTCAGCAGCATATTCAAACAGGTTCCCTTAGGTTTTGTACCCAGGGATGGACTTGCTGGGTCACAGGGCCTGTGGGTACTTATTTTACACTAGCTACTGAGTCAGCTCCCCCTTCCCACTGGAGCATTGAAGGATGCCTACATTCCCACATTCTCCCCAATGTGTGGCATCATCCCACTTTATAATTTGCCAATCTAATTAGGTATGAAGTAGATCTTGTTATATAATAATTTTGCTTGTCTCTAATCACTAATGATTTTGAGAATCTCTATGTGCTGATGAACTGTTTTGGTTTCCTTGTCTGTAAATTGCCTGTTCATATTCTTTGCTGATTTTCCCATTGGAATTGCTCTTGTTAATTGGCTAGAGTTCATATATATAGTCTAGATATTAATCTCTTGTCAGTTTTTTTTTGTTGAGATATAACTCATATACCATAAAATTCATCCTTTTAAAATATACAATTCAGTGATTCTTTTTAGTGTATTTACAGTGTTATGTGACCATCACCATGCTCTAATTTTAGAACATTTTCATCAAAAAGAAGTCTTGGGCCGGGCACAGTGGCTCACGCCTGTAATCCTAGCTTCTCTGGGAGGCCAAGGCAGGTGGATTGCTTGAGCTCAGGGGTTCGAGACCAGCCTGAGCAAGAGTGAGACCTCGTCTCAAGGAAAAAAAAAAAAAAAAATCAGCCAGGTGTCGTGGCATTCGCCTGTAGTCCCACCTACTTGGAAGGCTGAGGCAAGAGGATCACTTGAGCCCAGGAGTTGGAGGTTGCCGTGAACTGCAGTGCCGACACTGCACTCTACCCAGGGCAACAGAGCGAGGACTCTGTCTCCACAAAAAAAAAAAAAAGAAAAAGAAGTCTTGTACCCATTAGCAGTCACTCCCCATCCTGTCCTCTCTACAACCCTGGAAACCACTAATTTACTGTCTTTATGGATTTACCTATTCTGGACATTTCATATAAATGGACTCATACAGTATATGGCCTTTTGTTTCTTATCAGTTTTAAACATTTCATTTTTCTTCTTTTCCTGGCATCAAGTAATTTGTCCACGATATCGTCATTGAAGAGAAGTCCTTAATATTGATATAATAAAATTCAGTGATTTTTCTTTTTCTTGCAATATGTACTTTTGCAGTTCTGGTTAAGAAATCCTTCTTCACTCTTAGGTCACAAAAATATTATCCTCTATTTTCTCCATTTTTTTGTTTTGTTTTGTTTTTGAGACAGAGTCTCACTTTGTCACCAGGTAAAGTGCAGTGGCATCATCATTGTTCACTGCAACATCAAACTCCTGGGCTCAAGAGATCCTCCTGCCTCAGCCTCCCAGACAGCTAGGATTACAGGCGTGAGCCACTGTGCCCGGCCACATTTAGGTCTTTATTGCATCTAGTTTCCTCTTTCTTTTTTTTTTTTTTTTTTTTAGACACAATCTCCTTCTGTTTCCAGGGCTGGAGTGCAGTGGTGTCATCGTAGTTCACTGCAACCTCAAACTCCTGGGCTCAAGTGATCCTCCTGCCTGAGCCTCCCGAGTAGCTGGAACTACAGGCAGGTACCACCACGCCTGGCTATTTTTTTTTTTTTTTTTTAGAGATGGGGTCTCACTATGTTGCTCAGGCTGGTCTTGAACTCCTGACCTCAAGCAGTCCTCCTGCCTTGGCCTCCCAAAGTGCTAGGATTACAGGTGTGAGCCACTGAACCCAGCCTATGACCTTTTAGTATGTTTCGGTGTCTATTAGAACAATTCCTCTCCTTTATTCTTGCATTCTAAAGCTAATTTAGCTATTTTATATATATTTTAGAATAAGCTTATAAAGTTTCTTTAAAAATTCAATTAGAATTCTAATTGGAATTGCATAGAATTTGTAAGTTATTTTGAGGAAAATCGACATCTTAGTAAATGTCCCATCCAAAAGCATGATATGTCTCCCTCTTTTTTCAGATCCTTTTCTATGTCTTTTATTAGAGTTTTAAGGGTTTTTTTTTCCATAAAAGTGTAATGTATTTTTGTTTAAGCTAATTTCTAAGTTTTTTTTTTGTTATATTTTCTAGTTGATTTTTTGCTGATGTGGACAGAAATTCTGTTGGTTGATCTTGTATCCAGCTACTTTACTGAATTCTGTTTTTGGCTATAATAGAGTTTTTCTCCAATAGTTTTTTTGCTCATTCTGGTTGATTTTCTACATAGATAATTGGATCATTTGCAGATAATGAACTTTGCCTCTTCCCTCCAAAATTTCATGCTTTTTATTTCTTTTTCTTTTCTTATAGCACTGACTCAAGTCTTTAGTATTAAGTTAAATAGTAGCAGTGGTACAGAATGTCTTTTTAAAATTATGTTATTTTATTTTATTTTTACAGAGGGGGTATCACTCTGTTGCCAGGGCTATAGTACAGTGGCATCATCACAGCTCACTGCAGCCTCAAACTCCTGGGCTCAAGTGAACCTCCTGCCTCAGCCTCCCAAATAGCTGGGACTACAGGTGTGCACCACCACACCTGGCTAATTTTTTTTTTTTTTTTCATTTTTTAAGAGATGAGACCTTGCTATTTGCCGAGGGTGGTCTCAAACTCCTGGCCTCCAGTTCTCCTCCCACCTCAGCCTCCCAAGTTACTGGGATTACAGGCATGTGCCACCACATCCGGCTGAGGCTGTCTTTTTTGTTCCTGATTTTAAGGGCATATATCTAAAAATTTCCATTAAGTATAATATTTTCTGAAGATTTTTGATAGATAATCTTTACCAAGTAAAGGAAGTTTCCTTCTACTTTTAGTTTGCTAAATTTCTTTCTTTTCTTTTCTTTTTAAGGATAGGGTCTTGCTATGTTGCCTGGGCTGGTCTCAGATTCCTGGGCTCAAGCAATCCTCCCATCTCAGCCTCCCAAGCTAAGTTTTTTTATATGACAAATCTTCGGAATTATTTCTGAAAATATATATAGCAGAACATAGTTTATTCAATATGTCTGGGATCTGCCCTATTCCAGATTATTTCCAGGGTTTAGATATCTTAACTCCAAAAAAAGCATAGTGATTAAAACATATATATGTTTTGGCAAAAAAAGAAATGGTTTATAATATGGGACATAAGGTATTGTAAGAAATAAACAAATTTTAAAAGCTTAATGTCTCTGGTAAACTTAATATAAGTATGTGTGACTCATTAGGGCATCTTAAATAGCTGACATTCTGTACAGATGGAAAATATGTCCAGATCTACCTAAAATTAGGAAAAAATGATGTTACATAAAATAGGAAATATTTAATAATATAAAAGCAGAATACATTTTATTCATGAGTTCTCATATTAGAAAACACATCAAGCAATAATAATATAGTATCTGAATTTTCCTTTACCAGGATACTTGTTGATCTGAAATAAGAGTATGGGGAAAGATCAGATTTGGCCTGGCTATAACCCAAGGTGCGAGTGGAGCAACAGCTCAGCCTGCACAGTTGTCTGCTCTTGCTTAGGGCTTTCTGATTTCCCTTTGAGTCAGTGTGTCTGGAGTGGTTCCTTCTAAGTAGTAAGTGGACACAGTAGAGGTTGTTCTCTTGTGTTGAAGAAATCTAGAGGCAGCAATTCCAGGCGGCATGGTGGCTCCATGAGTCTGTCAGTGTCCCAGGCTCCTTCTGTTTTTTTCTGTTGTCATCCTCAGTATGTGGATTCTTCAAGGTCACATCATGGTCAGAAGGTGGCCACTGTAGCTCCAGCCATCACATCCACATTCCAGGCAGGAAGAAAGAGGAAGCTAAGTCAGCTCCCCTTAAAGCAGCACTTCTCAAACTTTAATGCATGTGCAACTCAACAGGGGATCTTATTAAAATGCAGATTCAGATTCAGTAGGTCTGGGCTGGGACCCAATATTCTGCATTTCTAATAAAGAACCACACTTTGAGTAACAAGGCTTTAAAGAACTTTCTGGAAGCCATGTTCAGTGACTTCTGCTTTCACTTCATTGGCTAAAACTGTATCAAATAACCAGCCCAGTAGGTATCCACAGAAAATTGGGAAATTGCTTGCTGTGGGGAACCCCTGGTGCCCCCCCCCCACTGCTCCCCACATATCTGTGTCAGAATGGAGTGTTTTGGAAGTATTGGATGTCATGAGTGAGAGTATAGAAGAATACTGTTTTTCCTTTACAGTGGCTTTTGGAAGAGCTTGGGACAATGTTCTGAAGGGCTAAGAAAGACTAGCCTTCCTGCTTGGCCTTGCGTACATGCTCACCTTTCACATTCAGCCTGCAGTGCTGTTTTGTTTTTTTTTTTCCTTTTTCCTCTCATGGACAGTGTTAGAATGCAGTGCTGTTTTAACTCCAGATGTAAATCTCCAAGATCCTGCAGGTCTATAATTATGTCAAAATAAAAAGCTTAAAAAAGTCTCCAAGGTCCTGATCCACCAGTAAAAAGATATTGTTGAGACATTCTTGGTCATCAAGAGCACATAGATGAAAGAAGAATGGCAGAATATTTATGACTGCAGTTTACTCTTTCTTTCTACTTTTATGAATCTTTGACATTTTTCAAGAAAACTTTTAAAAAAGTTTTTGAAAGTTGAAAGATATCCAGAATATATAAAGAATTCCTACAATTCAACAGCAAACAATCCAGTTAAAAAATGACCAAAGGACTTGAATAGATTTTTCTCCAAAGAAGATACATAAATAACCAATAAGAACATGAAAAAATGTTCAACATCACTAATCATTAGGGAGATGCAAATCAAAACCACAATGAGATACCACTGCACACCCATTAGGATGGCATTATTAAGCAAAAAACAGAAAACCCCAGAAAATAACAATTGTTGGTGAGGATGTAGGTTGGGATCCACACGCATTGCCAGTAACGCATGGAGGGACTATAAAATGGTACAGCCTCTGGGAATACAGGAATAAAAGCCAGACCAAAGTGCTTTTTCTCTTCTCTCACTCCCAACAATCAATGCGGAAGACTTCTGTGATCTCTGGTCACCAAGAACTACGTGGGAATTTCTCCCCACCGGCAACTAACCAATCATTTCTGCAGGGAACACCAGCTGGGTGTCCTCTGATTCAAATTCCAGCACTCTCTACCTGGACGTAACATCAGATTCCACAGGTTGAAGGCTCAGTCCTACAAGACCCACTTCTGAAGCCAATTGCAAGCCCTACGTTGTTTTACCTGTGCTTCTGACCTACGGGTTATAAACCGGAGCTTACACGACCCCCTCTTTGGGTTTTATTAATTCGCTAGAGTGGCTCACAGAAATCAGGGAAACACTTGCTTACATTTATTGGTTTATTATGTTGACCTAAAGAAAGAAACTGAGACAAAATTAATACAGGTAGTTTGGGCCAAGGTTGAGGACTACAGCCCTGCAAACACTGGGAAGTGCTCTGGAGAACGAGGGAGAGGCTCAAGTTTTTAAAGAAAAAAGGATGAATCAGGACATGCAGGGGGTGTAAAAATTTTTGTAGGAATTTCATTGGTTTACAGAAATAACATTTTTAGTGATCGGCTATACATTGTTGAACTATAGGATATGAGTGATGGTGTCCAGCAAATGGCGTTGTTAGGTTAATTTATAGCTATTGGTGGCAACACTCAGTCTAGAGTTCATATAGCTCGAGGCTTCGAAATTATTACTTAGTTCAAAGGGGGGCTGGGGGGTGGGGGGGAGATAGAATGTGAACGTGGTCTCTCTCTCTCTATTTTATTTTTTTTTTCAGAGACAGGGTCTTGCTCTGTCACCCAGGCTGGAGTACAATGTTGTGATCATAGCTCACTGCAGCCTCAAACTCCTGGGCTCAAGTGATCCTATTGCCTCAGCCTCCCAAGTAGCTGGGAGTACACGTGCCTGCCACCATGCCCAGCTAAATTTTTTAATTTTTTTGTAGAGACGGGGTCTCGGTAAGTTGCCCAGGCTGGTCTTGAACTCCTGGCCTCAAGCAATCCTCCAACCTTGGCCTCTCAAAATGTTGGGATTACAGGCATGAACCACTGTGCCCAGCCCATTTACATTTTACAAACAAAGGTTACAGTTGCCTAGGTTACAGCTGACTCAGGTCCCATAATCACATTCCTTAAGGCTCAAAATATTTCAAAGTTCCAGCAACTTCAATTTTGAGTTACTTATTTTCACACCTTGTTTGCTCTGTTGGTCTCTAAGCTACCAGGGGGAAACCTGCGTGAAACCTCCACATAAATCCCTACAGAAGGCATGTTCCTCTCCTCTGGGTTAGCCATCTGCACAGATGAGGCCACCACCTGAAGCAGTGGCCCTGCTGGGGTTGGGGGGAGGTGGAGGGGGGTGGTGTCGAGGAGCCAAGGGCCTCTGCACTCGCAGCCACTCCCCTCAGCTCTTTCTGGCTTTCTTGACTCTTTCCTTCTAGGGCTGACTACATCTTACACACCAGACAACCCCCCTTCTTATTTCCCAGTGTTTCATACCGTCCCCTGTTCCCGCCCTCTCGTTCTCCTTTGTACGTTACCAGTACACTCATCCATCTCTGTCTGCCAGCCCTTGGGGGGTTCCGTTTCTGGCTCTGATCCCTACCCTTTCTATTTAGGGTTGTGAAGATAAGTGCCACACAGCACAGTGCCGTCCTCTTTTTGTTGTACTTGATTATTCTGTTCTTAAGTTGATTTTTTCTCAGAATGGGGATCAGGTCATGTTGTGTCTTTATTTGTCAGGTGGTGAGAGCAGAACTGAGAAAGTTGAATCAACTCTAAAGCATGGTGTTTCTGAGGACACTGAGTATCGAGGGAAAATGTTGGGAGAATTCCCAAAGGCTGGGCTCTAGAGATCCAATTTTGTAGAATCTCATGAATCCCAAGAAAACACAAGAGATCTTAGAAGAAAAGTATCCTTCAAGAATGGGGAGTACAGTAGCAGCAGTCCCCAACCTTTTGGGCACCAAGGACCGGTTTCACAGAAGACAGTTTTTCCACGGATGGCTGTAAATACAGACGAAACTTCCTTCGCTCACCTCCTGCTGTGCGCCCACCCCCCCCCCCCCCCCCGCCAAGTTTCATGGAAGACAATTTTTCTACGGACGGAGGTTGGGGGTCGGGGGGGTCTTGAGGGGCTTGGGGGTTGGAGGGTGGGGGGCAGAGCTCTGCCTGGTCCCTAACAGGCCACAGACTGGTACCGGTCCGGGGCCTAGGGGTTGGGGACTGCAGCAGTAAGGGATCTACTAGGAATCTCCTAGGAAGTCACTCCTTACTGCTTGTCAGAAACTCCACACTGGAGAGAGGGTTCTCTGCAGCTCAGGGGACTTCCACTGGCGAGAGTCTACAGGAAGGTGTGTGAGAAAGCGTTGAGAAACAAACGCGGGTTCTCGCACATCTGAGTGCTGATGCCGAAGAGAAACTCCACACCTGCAGCGAGCTCAGGAACGTCTCTGTGGGTACTGCTATGACTGTGAAGGCCCAGGAGTGTGTGGAATGTGGCAAAGCCTTTAGCCCTGGTTCCTAGCTGACAGCGTGTGGAAGACGCCTCCTGAGCACTGCAAGTGTGGCGGTGGCCCCAGGGGTCGGCCACTCAGCCATTCATCATGCACTTATAGGAGGAGAAGCTCCCTGGATGTAGCCAGTATGGAAGATCCTTCCAAGGCAGTGAGGCCCTTTCCTCCCATCAAAGAGCACACATGGGAAAGAAGCCCTGAGAGGCGTTCTCTCAAAAGGCCACTTTTACTGATCATTAAGTAGTCCACACAGGAGCAAAGCTGTGTAGGATGTAAAGAATGCAGGAACGATTTCAGAGGCAGGACACACCTTATGACACACCTGAGAGTTCATACCCCAGTAAGCCATATATGTGCAGCAAATGTGGAAGAGCTTCTTTACATATTATATTAACTGTACTGTACACTACAGAACTCACACCGGAGTGAGTGTACTGAATGTGGCACAACCTTTAGGGAAAGCTGCCAAATCTTGGTCATCAGTGCATTCACACTGGGGACAAGCTTTTTTTGGGTGGTGAATATGGGGTGGCCTTCAGGGAACAGTCTCAGCCATTGCGCATCAGAGTATTCATACTAGGAAGAAGCCTTAAGAATGCCAGAGGTGTGAACAAACCTTCAGCCATAACTGGGATCTCAGGGCCCATCACAGAGTCCACCCAGGAGAGAAACCCGGGAGTGCCACCAGTGTGGAAAGGCCTCGATGAGGAATGCCAACCTTATTAATCATCAGTCTGCTCTGGGGAGGGGCATCGAAGAAAGGTTGTCAATAATCATGGAGACCTTCATTAACATAGTAGAATTCACAAAATTTCAAATTCCACAAGTATAATGAGTAGGGAAACAAAAAGATCACACCTTACTCTACCCCAGAATAGGATAGAATTGGAGAGAGTTTGTACAAACAAAGCGAGGAGAGAAGAGCCTTCACTTGTAGCTAACTCATTCCAGAGCAGGGGCTGGCAAGCTGTATCTGTAAAGGGCCGGAGAGTAAATACATTAGGCTGGGCGGGCCACGCGGTCTCTGCTGTAGCTGTTCAGTTCTGCTGGGAGCAAAGAAGCAGCCACAGACCACACATACACGAATAAGTATGGCTGGGTGGCTGGGTTCCAGGAAAAGCTTTCTTTTTTTTTTGTTTTTGAGACAGAGTCTTGTTCTGTCACCCCAGCTAGAGTGCAATGACGTGATCATTGCTCACTGCAACCTCACACTCCTGGGCTCAAGCAATTCTCCTGCCTCAGGCTGCCCAGTAGCTGGGACTACAGGTGCACGCCACCACGCCCAGCTAATTTTTTCTATTTTTAGTAGAGACGGGGTCTCGCTCTTGCTCAGGCTGGTCTCGAACTCCTGAGGTCAAGCTATCTTCCTGCTTCAGCCTCCCAGAGAGCTAGGATTACAGTTGTGAGCCACCGCGCTGGCCCAGGAAAGTTTTCTTTACAAAACAGGTGGCAAGTCAGATCTGGCCCACGGGTTGTACTTTGCCGATCGCTGTTCTAGAGGTTCAGGGGAGGAGGCACACTAGATTGGGCTCCTGCCAAGAAGTCTCTGAAGAGCAAGGTCAGGGTAGCAGACCCTTGAGGGCTGCTTACCCTCCTCAGAGGGTCTAGCAGATGCATGGAAGGTCCAGAGACCCGGGTTCTGTTGTAAAATATCTGAAGGACTAGCACCCAGTCACTCAAAAGCCATAGAGCTCCTATGAGAAGAGCCAAATAATGTATCTGCACGTGCTTTGGAAGCAAATATGGTAAGTGCATTTAAAATGGTGATTTATATGAAAAGATTCACTCTTTCTCCAAATAGTTGTTGAGCCCCTGCTCTGTGCCGGCTTCCTGCAGGAGGTAAATTCAGGAATGTACATGGTGTTTAGAGCTGTGAGACTGGGTGATTTCACCAAGGGGATTCAAGACAGTTTAACTGGGGGCCTCCAACATTTAGAAGTCAGGGGGAAGTGAAGGACCAGCGTGGAAGACTGTGACAGCATCCTGTGACACAGCAGTGTGGAGTTGGGAAGGCAGAGTGAAGGCAGTGTCTTAAGAAGGATGGGATGGCCACTCCAAGTGCTGCCAGTGGTGGGTAAGGGCAGGACTGGGAATTCACCACTGGATTTGTCAAGGGTGCTACACTGGCATCCTAGGGCTGCTGTCATGGAAATTACCACAAACTGGGTGACTTAAAACAACAGAAATTTACTCTGTCATGGTTCTGGAGGTTAGAAGTCTGAGACCAAGGTGTTGGCAGGACCATTGTTCAAAGGCTCGAGGGAAGAATCCTTTGCCTCTTCCAACTTCTGGTGGCTTCAGGTGTTCCTTGATTGGTGGCTATGAAACTCCATTCTCTGCCTCCGTCTTCACATGGCCTTCTCTTCTGTCTGTGTCTTTTCTCTGTGTGTCTCTTATGACACTTGTCATTGGATTTAGGCCTCACTCAGATAACTCAGAGTGATCGCATCTCGAGATGCATAATTGCACCTCTAAATACCCTTTTTCCAAATCAGTTCATGTTCCTAGGTTCCAGAAATTAGGAAGTTTACTATCTTTGGGAAGGGGCACCATTCACAACCCACTAGAGGTGGTGTCAGTGGAGCACATAGAGCAGGTTCTGAAGAGAATGTAGGCAGAGGGATGCAGACAGCAAGCATGTCTAGAGCTGGAGGGTCAGACTGTGTCACACCTGCCTGATGCAGGCCAGGATCCTATCCTACCCAGCTCTAACACCCCTTCCGCCCCCCAGAAAGCAGCGGGTGGAGGAGAGAGAGGACTTATATCGCAACACTCCTGTTACACAGGTGTGACGATCTGAGACCATCTATATGGTCTTTCTGGAATCACCCATTGCAGTGGGTGCATTGCTTAAAGGCCACATGAGCTTGGCTGGGAGTAGGGTGGGGATAGCACACCAGTGGGCAGGCGGTAGGAGAGAACAACCTTGCAATGGCCCAAGCTGCCCTCTGGTCCCTGGCTGTCCGTGTCGTGGGGGACTGCTGGATGCTGCATGCTCAAACCTGTTCCATAGCTGCCTGTTCCATATGGCTGCACTGAGGACTTGCAGAAACTAGGTCACCTTCAGTGCTGAGGCAGTTCTCCATAAAACATAGATTGTGTGCCCTTTCTACAGCCACCCCCACCTTTTCCCACAAGAAACTTGTCCTCAGGTAGTTAAACCCAACCCACCTCCCAAGCTTCTGGGAGAAAGGAGAAGCAGTCTTCCAGCTGCATGCAGAGCACCCACATTGGGCTTGACTTCAAGGCCACACCCCAGACTCCCTATGGCACACCCCAGCTCTTTTGCATAGGATTTCTTAAACAGGAACACAAACAGGTGGTGTGCTTCGGGGAATGGTGGGTTGAGGTAATCTCAGCCTTGAATAAAAGAGAACTAAAAGGAAGGAGGCTTTGGCCGGAATAGGATGAAATTACTTATTGGAAAGGGATTTCCTGGAGGAAAATGTTGGGAGGAGAAGGAGGATGTATTTCAAGACTTAGTTTACAGATGGCTTTTTAATTTTTAATTTTTTTTTTTACTTAAAATTTTTTTAAAATTTGAGATTAAGGTCTCACTATGTTGCCCAGGCTGGTCTTGAACTCCTGGGATCAAGTGATCTTCTGGCCTCAGCCTCCTAAGTAGTTGGGATTACAGGCACATGCCACCACCTCTGTCTTACACATGACTTTTTCAAAAAGGCTTTCCTTGATACACTCACCCCTGAAGAAGCTGGGTGTTGAGTCCCCTGTTTTTCCATGTCACTTGTTCAGTGTCCATCATCACCCTGTGAGGGCAGCTCCACAACCGCAAGGCCAGTGCGTGGCTGACACTGGATGAACTGGAAGGGAACAGTGGCGAGAAGTAATCAGCTGTCGTCTGCATCTTAGGCCTAACTCCCTTGGAGAGGGCTTTGCCCTGAATGGTTGCTATCTGATGACCCTCTCTACTCTTGCCCTAGGAGCACTGCTAATGCCACCTGCAGGAGCTGTTCAGCAGCCCCACCCCACCCCCATGCATAACACTAGGGTGGGTATGGAGAAGGCTGACCTTCAGGTGTCTACCTAGAGTCACTGAGGATGGAGTGCGTGCCACCCTTCCTCCCTCCCTGTGATGACTACCTGTCAGTGTGCCACCCCCAACACCAGCATGGGCCCGTCCTCCTACCAGGTGGCTGTGCTGCAGATCATCTGATGGAAGCAGTTTTGCTAACCCATCTTGCATACACAGCTGGGGAGTGTGCGCAGGCATTCCTCTAGGCATAGGATGGGCCAGGTGCTCAGCTGTTTCTAAGGTTTGTCTTTGGAGATGGGGTTACTGGAGAAGCCTGCTTTCTGTGTCATGTATCTTTCTAGTTTGACCTTTCTTAAATAAATATTTGTAATCAGAACAAAAATTTAAATATTAAAAATATATGGGCTTTGTTTGCTAATCATTAGTTACTAGTATCTTTTTTTTCTTTTGGTCACAAGTGATGACTGGTATCTTTTGTAAGTAATGTTTTCAGGATTAGGGCTCTGCTTAGCTGGTCTTTCCATAACATCCATATTTCTTTTGAAATTTAAGTTTGTTTCGGTTTTTTTTTGAGACAGAGTGTTGTTCTGTCGCCCTCGCTAGAGTGCAGTGGCATCATCATAGCTCACTGCAAACTCTTGGGCTCAAGCGATCCTCCTGCCTCAGCCTCCTGGAATAGCTGGGACTACAGGAGTGCACCTCCATACCCGACTACTTTTTTCAATTTTTAGTAGAGACGGGGTATTGCACTTGTTCAGGCTGGTCTCGAACTCCTGACCTCAAGTGATCCTCCCACCTCTGCCTCCCAAAGTGCTAGGATTACAGGTGTGTGCCCAGCCTGAAATTTAAGTTTGACATATTAAAAAAAAAGTCCACATGGTTTGTAAAACACAGATTAAAAATTTTTTAAACCTATTTCTGACCAAAGGTTGTAGAAAAATAGTCTCTATCTAATCAAATAGTCTTCTTTACAGATTAAAGCCTAGATCTAATGCGATTGCTGAAAAGGGTGTATAATCTTGGAATATTTGAGAAGTATATGTTTCCTTGCCTACTGGGTATTGATTGCAAAGGTTTTCCTAAGTGATGTTTATTTGCTACTTGTGAAGGGAAGGGAATGTCCTACAGTCAGTCACTCGGGGACTTGTTTCCGGAATTGGAGTCTGGGAAGTGAGCGCATCTGTGAGGAGTGGACTTTTCAAGGTGTGATGCTGCCACCAGCGTGACCTAGAAGTGATGCTCCAGTACCCTGCCACCCTCCCGACACAGGATACTAAATATGTACTCAGAAGATAAAAACAATCAACATGCTATAGTCTAAGTAAAACAAACAAAAAAAGAAAATAAAAATGAGAATGCTTCCTATTTATAGATGATTTAAAAGGAGGGAAACCACTAAAATATAAGCAGACTTTTTCTAAAAGCAAACTTTCATCCTTCATCCTTCAGATTTCTTTGATCCTGATTCTATTCTCTACTCTATAAACTCTTTTACATATTTAAATTTAATTTTATTGTCAAGATAGGTAATTTCCATTGTTTGATCCTTTTTAGAGGTCCCCCACCTCTTACCTGTTGCTTGGTGTGACTTTTTTGAGGGGGTGGTATTAAGGACATCACAGGACTAGACTGAGCTTTTTGAAAGTGGGGAACCATTTCTCAGTCACCTTGGCATCTGCAGCACTTGATGTGAGTGAATGATTTAATGAGGATGGAATGAGTAAAGCCTGCTATGCTTTCATGTTGACATTAAGCAGCCAAACAGGTACCGTGGGGGTCCACAGTCTGCCCTGCCTTTTCCTCAGACTCCGGCTGGAGCCCAAATATATGGGCAGCTGGGCCCAGGGAGGGGCTTACAGCTGGGCAGCGCCCCCAACATGGGAAGGCTGATGGCTCGAGCACCCAAGTCTAAGAACAGTGAGGATGACATGCCAGAATGGGCAGGGTGGAAAGCACATGAGTGCACCTCTACCCCATAGCCAAGGAACAGGGGCGCAGGGAAGAAGGGAAGGGAAGGAAAGGTCATGGGCTTGGCAAGAGAGTGCCTCAGGCCTGCGAGGGAAAGCGAGCAAGAGCTTGCAACGTTGGGGGGACAGGCAGGAAAAAGGTTTCCTTTACTCAGAGGAAAAGGAAGGAGAGAGAGAGCCTAGTTTTAAAAGCAAAACCCTCACCCCCAACCTCCATAACCACAGGGCCCAGGAGGTGGACCCCTGACAGGAGAGGGTGAGCTGGGACACGCAGAGTGGTTCATCTGCCCCCAAAACTGCAGGCAGCACTGGCATGAAGCCATGGGAGAAGTAAGTTTATGGGCCTTGAAACCCTCTGAGATGTGAGAGATAATATCCATAAAATCCAGGATTGCTAGAGAGGCACAGACTTGCTTCTCCAAATGACTGAAAATAGAAAGTAGGAAGTGAAATTAATAGTGCTGGGAATGTGAAAGAAACAAGGCCATGTGTGCGTATCTTTAAAGCTAGAAAATAATAACCACATTTTCTGAACACATTACATTCCAGGTGCTGAACTAAGCAATTTGCACTTATTTCATTTAATCCTCATGTAACAACCCAACAAGGAGATGGATATAACAATCTTATTTTATTGGTGAGGAAATTCTCTCAGAGAAGTTAAGTCACTTGTCCAAAGTCACATAGCTGAACCCAGTTCTAGCTGACTCAAAAGTGTATGAATTTAATCACGATATCAGTTGCTTTCAAACTTTTTTGACTAAGACCCACAGTAAGAGACACATTTTAGATCATAACCCAGCACACATACTATATAATTTATAACTGAAAGGGAGGCTAGGTGCAATGGCTCGTGCCTATAATCCTAGCACTTTGGGAGACTGAAGTGGGAGGATTGCTTGAGGCCAGGAGTTCAAGACCAGCTTGGGCAATATAGCCAGACCCCATCTCTACAAAAAAATTTTAAAATTAGCTGGGCTTTGTTGCATGTGCTGATTGTCCTAGCTACTTGGGAGAATGAGACATGAGGCTAGCTTGAGCCCAGGAGTTCGAGGTTACAATGAGCTATGATCACACCAGCCTGGGCGACAGAGTGAGACCCTGTCTCTAAAATAATAAAAATAAAAATAAAAAATAAATAAACTTTAGACAAAATTTAGCAGAGTTTATTTGAGCAAAGAATGGTTCATGAATTGGGCAGCACTCAAAACCAGGACAGGTCAGAGAGCTCCACCCCATCAACAGTAGGTATAGACAGAAAAAGGAAGCAACATACAGAAACAGCTTGATTGGTTACAGCCTGGTGTTTGCCTTATATGGGCATGGTCTGATCAGTTGGCAGCCTGTGATTGGCTGAGACCCAGCTATTTGTTACAAGAATATACTCTTAATTTAGGTTGCAGTTTGCTATAAGTGGAGGAAGCTTAAGACCAAATTTGATTCAACACTACAAAGCACTCTAATATTTCTATTCTACTCATTCTATTTTATTTAAAAAGAAGTGCTGGTCACAACCCATTAAGTTCATTTTAAATTCATTTATGGGACAGGACTCCCCAGTTGGAGAAATTCTACACTCTGAATTCCCGCCTCCCGCTGTGGAGTGTTGGGACCCAGAAGAGGGTTTTGCCAGGCTCCCCTGAATTGCTGGGCATGAGGGTAAACAGCCACCTCAGATAAACAGTGAGGACTGTAAGAGCATCTTCTTGAATCTCCTGGTCCTGATGAATTATATCCCAGCAGAGTGAGAGAACTTGCCTTGGAGACTTTTGAGGAAGTGTCACAAATGAAACTGGCAATGAATTATGAACAAATAATTAATAAGCAATTATAAAAGGGAACTCATGCATTCACAAGGAGCAATTCACACTGGATTGATCTCTTTCCTCTTTGAAATACTTGCACTGTACTGTAGATACAGTACGCCTGAATTGCAGCAAAGCATTTGACTAATTTCCTGAAAATAGCCTTAAGGACAACATGGAAATGTGGGTGTGGTTAAGTGAATTTATTCCTGGTTGACTGTCCCAAACAGGACTCAAAAGAGGCAATCCAAAAACAACAAATAAACGAAAAAGAGACAAGCCATGAAAGAGTGATACGTGAACAAAAGAACTCACAAGTGTGAGTCACAATTTATATCATATATGTAATTGCCTCTGTCTCCTCCACTAGAATGTGAACCCTCTGAGAGTGAAGAATTTTTTCATTTACCACCTTTGTATTTCCAGCACTTAGCCCAGGGCCAAGCTCCTCAATAAATCTTCGAGGAATGTTATCATTAATTAATCAATATCTGCTTGAAAGTGGGCTCCGGCGACTCTGGCCTTAGTCCACTCATGTTCAGCATTTTTTTTGCCCTCCTCTTCCCACCATTAAGCATTCTTACCAGTTACTTGCACGTGGAAATGGATGACATATTTATCAAAGTTTCAGGTGGCAAAAAACTGGGACAGCCAAAGCTCTGGATGACAGAATCAGGGTCCAAAAATAACTTTGCAGCCTAGCATGGTGGGCTGAACCAAGATGAAAAATAATAGAGATTTGTTTTCTGTCTTTTGGTCTAAAACCTAACTTCATAAGCACAGGATGAGGGGGCATATGATTTAACAGCAATACATGTGAGGGACTTGCGGTTTTTGTTGCAAGCTAATGAATGAAACAGCAGTGTGGTAAGGTCGCCAACACCACAAACTTAGACTGTGAACACACAAGCGCAGTGAACAAGAGGGAGGCCAGAGTCCCTCTACTTTATGCAGGTCAAATGACACTGGAAGAACTGGCTTTGTCTGAACCGCAGTTATTTAGGAAGATATCAATAAATTGCAAACCTTTTAGAGGAGAACAACGTTGAATTTGCCTGCATCAAAATTAAGGATTTCTGTTAAGTAAAGGACGCCATAATGTACTGGATGGATAATAAAGTAGGAAAAGATATAATATATAAAATTAACAAAGAATTAATATCTAGAGTATTTAAGGAACACCTGCAAATCAACAAGAGAAAAGCAGGAAACCATAAGAAAAAAGGACACAGGGGATGAGTAGGCATTTCACCGAAGAGGAAACTTGAACTGCTACCAATGTAAGAGGAGATGCTGGGATTCACCGCTAATCAAAGAAATGCAAATTAAAACAACAGGACTTCCTCCTTCTGGTAATAGCAGTATAACTCTTTCAAGCAACCCTCCTGCTGAAAACAGCCAAATAAGCTGAATAAAATGTTGAAAACATCATCTGTAAAGAATGACAAAGGGGACAGCATCACTCTATAGGCAACAGGAACCAAAGGAGGGAGGATCCCAGAGGCTGCTTTCTCCCCAAGGACCTTTGCCCACCGGGGCGGGTTGAACTTCCTTTTGATGACCTCTTGGGATGAATGGATCTGTATTGGAGCCCACAGCTGCTCCAGGTGGGAAGTCTAACTGGACCTCCCCCCCTTTCCCCAGTAAGCTCAGGTTGAGGGTAAACTAGAAGTGGACTGATCTACCAGAATTGCAGCCTAGTTCTAATTGCCTGGGCTATCCAGGGAACCCCAAGCCTTGACTTGGGACAGTCCAAGACTGACAGTGCTCCCAAGCTCCTTGCAAATGCGAATCCAAATTCTTTGCAAAGGAAATTACCTTCATCCTGGCCCTCAAATTATCCCCACAAATAATTTTTCAAATATAATGACAAGCATATAGTCAAAGATAACTAGGGGCACGAGGAAATTAGGCTTCAGGCCACTGCCCTAGCAGTTCAATTTCTGTACCTGCTGGACTCTAAATCTGACACCTGGGGGCAGGGGCAGCACACAGTATATGGCCACCAACAGCTACGTGCTCCAGGATCCAGGGGTTACACGAGTGGGTGAGAGCGTGGGTACATGTGTGTGCCCCCAGAAGGCTGGAAAGTTCTCCCTGGCAGAGCTGCTCTGGTTTTGTGATGATATTCTAACTTTCAAAAATGAACTTGAAGAAGGGCCACTTACTCTAATTTGCATAAAGGTGCCCTGTGGCTTAGTGGCAGCCCCATGTAAAGACTTTAAATATTGGAACTATCTGATACAGTCTAAAAAACCCCTAAATTTATTATTTTAAAGAAATAGGTTGGATATATCTACAGGAAATAGGAAACTAGAAAAAGTGATATTGGTAGATTTTTTAAAAAACTAAATTGAGCTTCTAGAAATGATAAATGTAATAATTGAAATGAAAAACTCATGTCAGCAAGATAGCCACCTTGTACCAATTAGAGAGACAAATGTTAGAAAGGTAGGAAAGACGCAGCACGGGCCAGAATGCAGGGAGCCAGAAATCCTTGGGCAACACTTGTGGAAACACTTGTGCCTCAGGAGAGACCCCTGCAGTGCTTGCTGCAATTAGGCATGTGTGTGCACTGTCACCTGACAGTGCAGACCCTGCATTCAGAGCTCAGAGAAGCCCTTGTGCTGGCTGATGTAGACACAATCTTGGGAGATGTAGCCCAGTCTCGCACGGGCCGCAAGCAGCTGGCAGTGGTTTTATGAGGGCAGATGTGGAAAGGATGTTTTCATTTGGAAAAATTCACGCTGTGACATGTGGAAACTGAAAAAGGAAGAAAGCTTATCTTTGGAGGGCTCTCACTAAATAGGAAGCAAAGGTGATCATTTATGTTGAGGTGATTAAGAAATTGAGTATTTAAAATTTTTTTTTAAATAGAGACAAGGGTCTGGTTATGTTGCCAAGGCTGATTTCAAACTACTGGCCTCAAGTGATCCTCCGGAGTAGCTGGGATTACAGGCATGCACCACTACACCCAGCCAAAAAACTGAATTTTTAAAATATTTTACTTGTATTGCTGTCATTGTATTAAAATCACTTAATTTGTTTTGTTGAAGTCCATACACATTTGTTATAGAAGAAAGAACACAGGTTATATGACATGGCTGTTTTAGAAAAATAAAGAATATATGCACCCCATGATATTCTGAAATTAAAAAAATAAAAAAAATAAAAAAAAAAAAAGAGTTCCAGCAAAAACACTTTAACCCAAAATGTCTACCAAAATTATCGTAGCTAAGTTTTAAATTAGAAGTGCAAAACGTTTCACCAGCATGACAATGGAACATATGAGCTTTTATAATGAGGTAGAGCTTCTTAACAGAGTTCATGAGATGCTCAATAGTCCAGGACAAAAGTGTACCATAAATATAAAGTAACCATATTTCCTTAAAATATGGTTTTAAATATGAAGTTAGTTAGGAACTGAAAATATACCTTATGGAATTTAGAAAAGCACAATCTAAGAATGAAAACTTAATGAGCACTAAAGTTTGATTGGACAGATGAGACTGAAATTTCAATGCAAGGAAAGTATGAAACATTCTTCCAGAAATCCATATAGTGATTTAATAACCAAATGGCATGGAAAGGAGCATTCTACTCAAGCAATGGCAATCCACTTTGATTACCCAGGCGCCACATGTCCTGATACAGATAAGTATTTTCCAACAGGCCTAATTTCCAACTGTGCAGTAGCTTCACTCCTGGGAAAACCTGGCTTGACTCTTTAATTTGCTTTTTGAGAAAAAGAAATTGTTCTCACAGGTTTTATTGTCTAATTTCACCTTTAGAAATTTTAGACCACTTATTTCCTCCCAGATTTCATTTCAGGTCACGAGACTTGGGGAAGTGAAATTTGGGAACAAGACACTTGATTTTCACTTTAGAGACATCTTTGGTTCTGGAGAGCTCAAGGAGGGAATACTCAAGGAAAATCATTCAAATATTCCTGCCAAGGATGGACTCCAGGCTCTAGGCTTCCTGTGGGAAAGCTGCATTGATTATCTACATTGACCAAAATCACAGGGAGGACTTCAAGGTAGTAGTCCCTGTTAAAACTACAGTAGGTCTGACTGTAATGCTCATCACAGCACAAATCCAGGAGGGTTGCAGCCCCCAGAAATAAGAGAAGCTAATCTGATTATTCTGGCTCTGATGATGAGGAATTTGAGACTTTGTCTACTTGATATCAAAAGGCAAAAGATGTTGAGAAATATATGGACAAGCTGTCTCCATGATATCTGATATTTAGTATTTATAAATATCAACATAACTGAATATTTACATTTTTATCTATATACTTGATATTATAAAGAAATAAATGAAATTATGGGAAATAAAAAAAAGAATATATGCATTACATATACACATATATATATATATATATATATATTTTTTTTTTTTTTAGAGACAGGGTCTCACTCTGTCACCCCAGTTGGAGTATAGTGGCCCAATCATAGCTTATCGTAACCTTGAATTCCTGGGTTCAAGTGATCCTCTTGCCTCAGCCTCTTAAGTAGCTGGAACTACAGGCACTTGCCACCACACCCCGCTAATTTTTTTATTTTTAATTTGTAGAGACGGGGGTCTCAGCATGTTGTCCAGGCTGGTCTTGAACTCCCGGCCTCAAGCAATCCTCCCGCCTGGGCCTCCCAAAGTACTGGGATTACAGGTGTGAGCCACTGTGCCTGGCCATAGAAAAATAAAATACTTTTATTAATATAATGTCAGTATTTTTTTGTAATGGTAGTTGGTCTTCTCACAGAGTCTGGTAAAAATAAACTCACAGCCAAAATGCAAAACTCACCAATTAGTTGGAAGGAGTTAATTTCCCAGTGACTCCAATTATTTGCATCATCTATTTTTGCTAAATACATTAATAATATTATCTTTCCACATTTGGATATATTTGCAAAGTTAATGATTAACTTTATTTAATGGTATTAAAAATGTTTTTAAATTCACATAATAAAATGTAGCCTAAAGCCTAATCTGAGATGTGAAGATCATATATTAAATCTACATCAAATAACAAGTGCTCACTTTTTGTGTAAAACTGATTAAATTAGGAGACCTACACCAGTACTTATATACATTCATATCATATTTTTTTTTAAGAGCATTAATCTGTCAATACCATATGTTTAAAATAGTGAATTGAATCTATCATATTAAAATCAGATCCCCTGACTCCAAATACCGGATGCAAGTTATGCTGATAATATTTAAAACAGTTTGCAATTCCTGAACATCCCTAGCTGGTCTCTGGATGATCCTTGGAAAAGTTCCACAGGTGAGGGGGACTGCCCAGAACCTGACATTCTGAGTGGGCACATATGGCAGCCTGTCTGGGCCAGGATAACCAAGGATTGACTACTGAAATGCATTGACACCAATCAGTTTTAATGTTGCCTGGTTTGTTGGTGTAAAATTGTTTATATTGAGGCTACATTTGCAAACTCCTTATTAAGGGATTAAAATTACACTGGTTGTTTTGTTGTATTTGGAATGCTAAGCTCAGATACATTTTTATTAGATTCTGGAAGCTCTAGGAGTTTCTCATAAATAAGCTGCTTGTTAATTGCCTTTTTTGTACATAAACAGAATCCCAAACTGGAAAAATTAAAGAAAATGAGAACTAAACTTCTCTACTTAAAATGCAATTCTTTTGTAGTTTTATGCATTCTTTTTCCCTTTCCGTTAATTATTTAACACATTTTTATGATACATAGGGGTAATTGGCCTGCTTTAAAATTAAAACTGGGAAAAATACATATGCGGTCCAAATGATGGTGTTTTTTTCCAATAATACTTCTGAGGTACAATGCAATGCATTTGAAAAAGTGTGAACTTTACAATCATTCAGACCTGGGTTTTAAATGGGGTTTCCCGATTAGCTATCGATTAATGACTCCCTTACAGTTTCTGCTCTGTAAAATGGGAATATCATTTACCTTGTGATTGTTACAAAGGTTAAAGATAATATGAGTAAAGTGCCTGGCATATGGGAGAGATTTAATATTATTCCCTTGTGTGATTCTTGCCAGGTTTGATAGCTTAAACATGACGCTGTAGTGGGTTTTTTGTTTGTTTGTGTTTGTTTTTACACGTAGCATGACCTGGTGGACTGTTCTTGCCCTTCTGTAGATTCTTTTCCATGTGATTTCATTTCCCCTGTACACCTGATATAGACCTTTATATGAATTAATTTATGTGATCCTCACAATAGTCTATGGTGGACTGTCTCAAGGCCATCAACAGGAACACACAATCCAAAATTAGAAAATTCACAAGGAAATAATCCACCACGAATTTGACTTTGCCTATACAACCAACAGCAGGATCAGACCCTCAAGCACTTCAGACAATGAAATTACAAGATTCAGACTATAAGTATGTTGAAAATTATTGAAGCCATAAAACAAGAAATCAAAAGCATGAGAAATAAACAGAATGCTATTGGAAGACGAGACGGGTATCATTTTTCAAATGATTATTATAAACTCAGTGGACAGGTGAAACAGAGGATTAGAAGGAGCTGAGGACAGAATTGGATGCTGGAAGATTAATCTGACAAGTTATCTAAAATGTAGCACAGAAAGATACAGAGACGAAAAATGGATAAAAGAGATTAAGAGGCACGGTGGATAGCATGAGATGTTCAACAAGTGTCTGAAAAAAAATTTGAGCAGGAAAGAATGGAGAGAACGAAGAGGAGTGGAGAAAATGCTCATTTACAAATTCATTCAACAGCTATTTATAAACACCTAATGTGTGCCAGGCACAATTCTAGGTTTTTACAACAGATAATAAGATAATGAGAAGAGATCATAGCTGATCATCTTCCAGAACCAATTTTGGACAAGAATTCTCAGTCTCAGGAAATGAGTCCCACGATACACTAAATTCTCACCCAGATACGTTAGCGAAACTAACGCACTCAAAGACAGAGGGCAAGGGTTAAAAGAAACCAGAGAGAAAACACGTTTCCTATAAATCAACAACGCCTGGACAAATGGCAATTTTCTCAACAGCAGCTATGGAAGCGAGAAGACAGGGGAATACTGTCTTCATAGTTCTTAGAGGAAGTTTCTGGCAACTTAGACCATTACACCCAACTAATCCATCATTCGAGTTCAAAGGTGACTTGAACAAATCACCAGTGTACAGTCAACTCCTGTTTAGATTTACCTAAATTCTTACCAATGTTTTTTAGACAATTGGAGAAATATACATGTAGGCTGTGTATTAGATAGTATAAGGAATTATTGTTAATTTTTAATGATATGATATTGTGGTTAAGTAGAAGGCATCCTTAATTTCATAAGATGAATACTCAAGAATATTGGGTGAAATGTCATGATGTGTGTAATAATTTTTTTAAAAACCACAATGAAATATTACTTTACATAATCATATCGGCAAAGGTAAAAAATTCTGAAAATACTATAGTTTTGGGGGGAAAATGCCTTGTATGCTGCTGGTGGCAGTGTAAATTGGCTAATTGAGGAGTAATTGGCATTAAGTGGTAAAGTTGAAGATGCAATTTCCTTCTCCCCAGTAATTCTGCTTTGTAAGTTTGTAGCCTAGAAAAATTCTACATGTGCAGAGGCATCTTCCAAGTGGTCCCAATGTGTACTAATTAGAGGTTTTACACATATGACCCTCTATCCTCAGCATGGTTTTCCAACACTCTTCCCCTTCTCTTGTTTATCATATACTCACTGGTGTCCATCATACAGAAGTCCTACCTAGAAAAAAACAAACAAACCATAAAAAAGTATGCAATCTTACTGTAGAACTTTGTACAAGAATGCTCATGTAACAGGTGGATCAGTAAGATACTGTCTTCTGATGTGAATGTTGCATCATATGTGATGTGATTAGCCAATAATGTTTGACTTGAATCCAATCAAAACTTTGGATCTAATTTACAGTTTATAGGAAATATAGAGGAAAGAGGACCATGCTAAATACTAGCACAAAGAAGCAATCAGATCCAGAAGGTGGGATATTCTACATGACAACGGGCCCGGTCTCTTCAGCTAATTGGTGCCATGAAAAAAGGGACTGTTCAAGATTAAAAGAGACTTAAAGGACATAATAAATAAAGTAACACAGTATGTGGCTCTGGATTGGATTTGATTTGAAAAAGCAGACATTATTGGGATAATTGGAAAACTTTGAACATGGATGGATGTTAGATGATATATTAATAAATCATTCATTTTGTTGGGTGTGTTAATGTTGACTAAGGAAAAGGTGTTTTTTTTGTTTTTTGTTTTTTTTTTGAAACAGGGTCTCTCACTCCTGGGCTCAAACAATCCTCCTGAGTAGCTGGGACTTCAGGCACACACCACCACACTTGGCTAATTTTTAAATCTTTTGTAGAGATAGGGTCTCACTATGTTGCCGATGCTGGTCTCAAACTCCTGTTCTCAAGCAATCCTCTTGCCTTGGCCTCCCAAAGTGCTGCGATTACAGGTGAGCCACCATGCTCAGCCTGGCTCATTTTAAAATATCAAGCTGTATGCTATTTACCAGAGTATATTTAAAACAAAGAGGCTATTTTCAGAAAAGTTGAAAATAAATGGATGGAAAAAGATATACTAGACAAAAAGCTAATCAAAAGTAAAGCATTATTAGAATGAATAGGATCTATATAATCATAGAAGATATAATTCATAAAAAACATTTAACAATTCTAAGTTTTATATTTATACACAAAATAATATAATCTATTAATATAAGATGAAAAACTGATGGAATTATAAGGAGAAATTTATAATTCCCAACGATAGTGGCAGATTTAACATATATCTCTCAGAAATTTCTAGATCAAGCAAAATTAGTAAGAACTATATTAGCACACCGTAAATAAGCAATCTTACATACAATAATTAAAGAATTCCCATTCCTGTCAAGTACACATGAGACATTTACAGAAACGGCAAAAATTGACTATATACACAGAACATAAAATATCTTAACAAATTGCAAAGAATTATTATACAAGACCATGGGTTTGGATCACAATGCTCTTAAGTTAGAAATCAATTTTTAAAAGATACCTTTAAAGTTCCATATGTTTATAAATTTAAAACACACAACTTTTAGATGATTCATAGATTGGTAAAAGATACTACAGTAAAGAAACTACACCTGGGACAGCAGCTGCAGTTGGAGTCGCACCAGAGCGAGTTTATGATAATCCACAGCCATTTCCCAATACCCACATGACTTCTGCGTGGGCCAAACTGGTGAATTAAATGGGAAGGGTAGGTATCACCACCCCTGCTGCTTTCAAGTCTTTGATGGGAGCATTAATCTCTGCATTTTCCATCTCAGCAGGAGCAGAAGTTGCATAGGCTTCCCCTTAGCCCTGCCTACCATAATGACCCCATCACGATCCCATGAATCAGAGCCAATATGGGGATTCAGCCAGTTGCCAAATATATCTATTACAATTATACATTCAGGAACTGGGGAAATAACCACAGGGTGAGTTCATGGGCCAACTGGACCCATTGTGGGTCAGACTTGAGTTGAGATTCCATCCATCACCTGACCACCATATACTCCTACTTTGAATGGTAGGCCACAGTGGCATTTTGAACTCCTAGGAATTGGCATCAATTCAGATCCAGTGTCTAATAATCCCCAAAAGGTCTGGATATTTCCTTTTTCTCAATGCACAGTCACTCTGGTGAATGGCTGTGGGTTCTTTTTGGAAATGCTTGGAAGAAGATGAAGGTGTTTACTTGCAGCAGTGGTAAAAGGAGGTCTCAAGGACCTCCTTTTCCATCAGAGGGCTCTCTATCTGTGAACTGACTTAAGCCTGGAAACTGGGTGAAAGGCCATCATTCTCCACTGTGGTGACTCAACTCTGGGTTTTGGCTACCAGACCTAGAGCTTTTCCTGTACATAGATCAAATAATATTCTAGTAGGCTGATTTATCTATTTAGTTCCTAGGAGCGCCATGATCAATTAGCTACCACTAGAGATCTCTGCAGCTCAAGGTGTTCTGACCACTAAAACATCTCTGATGCTGTCTGTGGTTGATGTGTCCACCTTGTCTTTGTTGGTTAAGTGCTTCTGCTTGGCCTTTGCTACAGTGTAATACCATCATCCCCACTGAAAGCAGGGGGCCCATCTTAAAGGTGGAATTCCCTACAGTCATATCTGGCCTACAAAAGAGAAGAACCACAGAAGATGCAGGGGCTCCTCTGACTAATGTATTTTTCAATGCCTCAGTAAAGGGAGTATCTTCTTGGGCCTTCACATAGAACATAGTTAGGGAATAAGTTACACATGATAAACCCAAGCCAACATTGCCATCTCCCTACGCCTTTGGATTTCTTCTTCCACAACACACCGAGAAAGCTCTGGCATCTTAACCTCATTACAGTAGAACTCATTAAACTTGAATTTTTTTGGTTTTTTTTTAGAGACAAGGTCTTGCTCTGTTGCCCATGCTGGAGTGTAGTAGTGCAATCATAGCTCACTGTAATCTTGAGCTCCTGGGCTCAAGCTATCCTCCTGCCTTGGCCTCCTGAGTAGCTAGGGCTATAGATGCATGCCACCTCATCCGGCTAATTTTTAAATTTTTTGTAGAGATGGGGTGGGTCTCCTTATGTTGTCCAGGCTGGTCGTGAAATCCTGGCCTCAAGCAATCTTCCCGCCTCAGCCTCCCAAAGTGCTGGGATTATAGGCATGAGCCACCACACCTGGCCTAAACTTGAATTTTGAGTTCAAGTTTAAGTCAACCAACCAAGTAAGCAGTTAGACTGCAACAGAGAAAATGGCCTGAAAAAGGGTAAAAATGTTTTCTGTGTCTTCAAAACTCCCTCACCCTTTTTGAGAACTAAAACCTGCATCCCTGCCTCAGGCCAGTGGTTGGAGGGGCAGGAGAGTGCCCTTTGTTCTTTGTGCCACAGGAGATGGCTCAAGGGAATTGTCTGGGCAGAGGTCATGAGCTTGTCTCAGCCAAAGATGGGATTATGGGATTAATCAGAACCTTTAAAAACTCTGTATTTCTGCTCAGAAAGAGGATGTTGGTACTTTAGGAAGGGAGTCTGCCAACCTCCTCATTTGCCAACAAATTAATAAACTTCTCTTTCCTTCTCCTCAAACCATTTGTCCTTGTTCTTCTGATGTGGCCGCAGGGACAAGTGCCAAGACCCACCAGCTGTACAATCTGTTCCTGACATTAAGCTCCTTCTTCCTTGGCAATTCAGTCCTTCTTAAGTGGTCCCATGAATGCTTTCTTCTCCTCCATAGTTTGGAAGCGGCCATGGCCAAACTTGGAAGTGGTGTCGATGAACTTAAGGTCAATTTTCTCCAAAACCTGCTGTTTGGTCTGCACCAACAAGGACTTGCAAAGGGTAAGCACTCGCTTCTTGGTTCCCACCACACAACCTTTCAGCATGTCAAAGTCATTGGTCACTTCACCATAGTGCACAAAGCCACACAGGGGGTTGATGCTCTTGTCAGACAGGTCATAATTGGTAGCGGCATTGTTCTTGATCAGTTTCCCATCCTTGATAAGGTAGCCCTGGCCAATGTTATAGATCTTCTTGTTGATCTCTGTGCAGTGATGATAGCCTTTCTGCCCAGCCCGTGCCATGGAGAAAGCCACACGGGCAGGATGCCATGCCCCGATACAGGCAACCTTACACAGCCCTCGGTGAGTCTTGCGGGGCAGTTTCTTCGTATGTCAATGACTGGTGACCCCTTTGTAGACTTTGCCCTTGGTCACCCCAATGACGTCAATCATCTCGTCCTGCCCAAACACTTGATTCACAGGGACTTGCTGCTCCAGCCTCTCCCGGGCCCAGTCCAGTTTCTCAGCCACAGTGCCTCCATTCACCTGGATCTCCATCAGGGGTGGCGTCTCCACAATGGTCACAGCATCTACAACTTCCTTCTTGTTCACCTTGGATCCTGGCCTATCGACTTCCCGTACAATGTGTGCCATGCCAGCCTTGTATCCCAGGAAGGCTGTGAGGTGGACAGGCTTGGACGGGTCATCCTTGGGGAAGCTCTTCACCTTCCCACAATGCCTGCTGCTGCGCTTCTTAGGCAAGAAGCCCAGGGACCCATGTCTGGGAGCTGAGAACTTCCTGTGAGACATCTTGCCGTCAAATTCCGCCGGTAGAGCAAACATCCAGAATTCTAATTAGCATACTCATATAAAAGAATTTGGTTTGAGATTGTGCTATATTGTGATCTACCAACCTCAGAATCCATTCCCACACATATTCCCCAGCTTACTACTAATATATATTATCAAAGTCCTGCAATTCTTTAGGTGCCTAAGCTGTTTCCTCCTGGGTTATAGTGTGTTCCTCTCCCTCTGGAGCATGCTAAGATTTGACACTATTTATGGGCCTGGTGGCAACAAGGTATGGCTGTAGTGGGTCTTGAAGAGAATGAGCATCCCCATTCAAGGCACCCACCTCAGGTGAGGTTGTCACAAGGTTTTCAAGTGGAGGAAATCTGATATCCTCAGACACCAGAGGGCAAGCTGCTTCTGCTGGGAGACCTGGGAGTTCAAGATTATCAGTTCAGTTTTGTTTGGATGTCTCAGTTCATTTGAGATGTCTTAATTTCAAGGTTTAGGATCCCATTCTCTCCTATTTAAAAAAAAATTATTTGTTTTTATTTTTTGTAGAGATGGGGTCTCACTATGTTGCCCTGGCTGATCCTGGCCTCAAGCAATCCTCCCACCTTAGCCTCCCAAAGTGCTAGGATTACAGACATGAGCCACGGTATCCCCGTTGTTTCCTGATCAGCTCCCTAACTTTCATATGAGAAGCTTGGCAAGACTGTGAATTCAACTATCATTATAATTCAGAAATTAAATTTTGTTTTTGATTTTTAGCAGAATCAGCCCTGGAGCTACAAGAAATAAGAGATTCTTTTTAGGGTTATCATGGAAGCTCTCTGGTTCTCATTCCATGACCTGAGCTGAGAGTTAACAGACCTGAGTTTGTCATTTTTTCCTTAGAGGCTCTCAAGTACATTCAAAAGAACCCATCTCATGCCACAGTCCTTACAGTCATTATTACTGTGATGACAGTGAAGTGCAGCGCCACGTGGGCTCCCAAGGCACATTACTGAAGTGCTTCAGCTGGTCCTTCATCAAAATCAACCACGAATGATAGCTTGATAAATTGTGATGCCACTGAAAGTTATGGGTTACTAGCAGCCCATTTCTCATTGACAAGGAGACCAGCACGGTGCTCAAGGCCAAGGACACAACCAAAGCAGTGCCAAAATCTGACCTTTATCAGTCAATTTCCTGGGACCACTCCTGGTGCCAATTCTTTATCTGTCCATATTCAATTAAGAGACAGAAACCTTACAGTGATTTAAACAGGGTGATTTAATATAAAGAATTATTACATGCTAGTCTATAAAGATGTGAAGAAAACTCTAAAGGGTATCCTAGGGTGGAGGGAGAGTACTCCCAAGTTTCCGACCTTAACTGGAGAAGGTGTGGCTGCCGTCCACTGAATGGCAGAAAAGTTTGCCAGGTTGCTCAGGCCAGAACTACTCAACACATGCCAGGCAAGCAGGAAAAAATCCTCTAGGGTGCCAGCGAGCTGAGGCTGGTGGGCAGGCCTGCATGGAGAGTTGGTGTCCACATCAGGAGGGCCATGGGGTGATGTAGGCTGGTGGACAGGCATGTGGAGGAGTGAGGGCACCACAATGGGTGTGAAGGCTGGAGTGCACAGTATCTGCACTGGGAGGGCAGCAGCAAGGTGGTCTCAGCCCACACTGGGGTTTCATGGTGGCTTACTTATGCTGAGGGGCCACATTCTCTGGTCGCACAGCTGGAACAGAGCACTCCTAGAAGATCCCCACCATTGACACACACACATTACTGATAGACCACTTAACAGGAGCAATAAAAACTAAATGCAGTACATTGGAACTAGGAAGAGAAGCTCCCTTCCTTCTACAATGTCCTTCCTTTGCCCTCTACTGAAAAAGCTTAACATCAAATTCACTGTAAAAGAGAAATGCTTGAATAGTCCAGTCTTTTAAAATGCTATCAAAGAGACATTCTGGCTCTCACAACTTTCCTAAGTTGTGGCTGGGTAGCTTGAGCTTGAGCTTGTCATTTCCTTCATTTAGCATATCAATGTCACTAAACAACAACCTAATAGATATAAGGTATAAAGATTAGAAAGGAAAAAATAAAACTGATATTATTCATAGATGATATAGAAAATCCAAAAGAATCCACACAGAAACTATTAGAATTAGTAAATACACTTAGCATGCTCCCTAAAGCAATATTAAAAAATAAAGTACATTTTTATATGCTAGTAACTCTCAATTAGAAAATGAGATTTAAAAAATAAACATTTATAATTGCATCAAATACCCAGAAAAATATTTAACAAAATATGTGCAAGAAGCAAGGTGGCCCACACTGTAGTCCCAGCTAATTGGGAGGCTGAGGTGGGAGGATTGCTTGAGCTCAGGAATTTGAGGCCAGCCTGGGCAACATAGCAAGACCCTGTCTCAAAAAAAAAAAAGATGTACAAGAGCTTTACAATTAAAAGTTCAAAACATCATTGACAGTGACACAAGTCAAAATGGTGAAGTGGGGACCTCTGGAGGCCATCCCTCCCCAGAAACACCTCAAAACCTGTCAAAAACCATCAGACTCAACCCTGTCAAACTCTGGAAGATGATCAAAGGTTTACAGCAATCAAGTGAACAGTTAACCAGGAAAAAGGACACTGTAACAGGGAAGGAGAGCTTTGAGGTGTTTTAACTGACCCTTGCCCCACACACCTTCCTGGCATGGTGGCATTCTTGAAGATGGCAGCTGGCATTCCTGATAACTGGTTGCAGAGGGAGTAGAGTGGATCTTGTTCCCAAGAAATTGTGTTTTTCTGTTTTAATCTAACTAGGAGGACTGATGTAAGAGGCTTCCCTTTGTTTTGCCTAACTCAGAACCCTATCAGGGTGGAGCAGCTATGTAGAGGACATGCTTTGAAAACATTGAAAGACAAATGAACCAGCTGCTGCCACCTGAGGCAAAATGTCAGTGGGGCAAACAACAGAAAGCCTGGGGGGAAAAGCTGGAGAGTGAGATCTTGTGGGGAATAAGGGTCTTGAAAAGTTCCTATGTATGCTGGGGAACCTAGAAACCCACACACATGCCCAGGGCAGGATGCATGCTCAGAAAAGACCTGAGAAGAGCATAGGCATTCACCTCCAGTTGGTCTTTGGGCTCAGTACAAACATGAGGTAAAGGCTAAGAAAGAGTTGTAAGTGACCTGGCTAGATGTTGAAGGAATTCCCCCAACACAGAGCTAAAGGAAACCATGGACAAAGAACTAAAGGAACTCAGGAGAATGATGTCTCAACATATAGAGAATATGAATAAAGAGATATAAGTCATAAAAAGTAACCAAATAGAAATTATGGACTGAAAATAAAATAACTGAAATGAAAAATCACTAGAGGGACTCAACAGCTCGTTTGAGTAAAGGAAATAATGAGCAAACTTGAAAATAGGTCAAATGAAATTATCCAGTCTGAGGAGCAGAAGGAATGAAGAAAAATGAACAGAACCTGAGAGACTTGTGGGACATCATTAAGCATACCAACTGATGCATAATGAGAATGCAAGAAAGAGAGGAGACAGAAAGGAACATAAAGAATATTTGAAGAATTAATGCTGAAACATCCCAAAATTTTATAAAATATGTGAATCTATACATCCAAGAAGCTCAATCATCTCCTAAACTCAAAGAGAGCCACATTGAAACACACAATCAAACTGTTGAAAGACACAGATAAAGACACAATCTTGAAAGCGGCAAGAGAGAAGTAAATCATAATGTGCAAGGGATAATCAATAAGCACTAACAGCCAATTTCTCATCAGAAACCATGAAGGCTAGAAGGCAGTGGGATGACATATTAAACTGCCAAAAGAAAAAAAAACCAAAAAACCTGTCAACCAAGAATGCTATATTCAGCAAAACTATCCTTCAAGAATGTAGAAGAAATTAAGACATTCATAGATAAACAAAAGCTGAGGGAGTTTATTGCTGGTAGACCTGCTCTATGAGAAACAGTCGATGGAAAAACCCAAACTCTGTAAAATAATTTAAAGAGGTTTATTCCAAGCCAAATGTGTATGACTGCAGCCTGGGGGAAAAGCTCTCTAGAGGTCTTGAAAAAATGTGCCTGAGGTGGCCAGGTTACAGGTTGGTTTTATACATTCACGGAGACCAGAATTACAGGTAAAACCATAAATCAATAAATGGAAGGTATACATTGGTTTGGCCCAAAAAGGTGGGACCTCTCCAAGTGGGGGCTTATAAGTCATAGGTGGGTTTTAGGGATTCTTTAGTTAGCAATTGGTTGAAAGAGTTAAGCTTTGTCTAAAGACCTGAAGTCAGTAGGAAAGGATGCTTGAGTTAAGATAAGGGGGTTTTTTATCTGTCATGTGACGCTACACTGGAATCAGGTTGGAAAGTAAGCCACATTTTAATAAATCCATTTGGTGAGATTTTATCTTTTGTAGGCATGACTCACCAGGCCTCTTAGAAAGGAATTTGGGCAAGAGAAAAAAGGTCAGAGTTCAGTCCTCAAAACATTAAAGGGAGTCCTTCAGGCCAAAATGAAAAGATTTTATGCAATCCACCTGAAAAATAATGAATTTGGACATTTACCTCACAGCCATAAACAAAAATTCACTAAAAATGGATCAAAGACCTAGAAGTAAGAACTAAAACAATACAACTCCTAGAAGAGAACTTAGGGAGAAATCTTCATGACCTGGGATTTGTCAATGGTTTCTTAAACATGACACCAAAATCATGAGCAACAAAAGAAAAAATAGTAAAGTTGGACACCATCAAAATTAAAAACTTTTGTGCATCAAAAGACACTATCAAGAAAGTGAAAAGATAACCCATAGAATGGGAAAAAGTATTTGTAAATTATATGTCTGATAAGGGTCTAGTATTCAGACTATATAAAGAACTCTTACAAAATTCAACAGCCAAAAGACAAAAACCCAATTAAAAAATGGGCCAAAGTGCGTTGCTGGTGAGAATGTAAAATGGTGCAGCTGCTGTGGAAAACAGTATGTCAGACAGTTCCTCAAAAAATTAAACATAAGCTGGGCATGGTGGCAAGCACCTATAGTCTCAGCTACTCAGGAGGCTGAGGCAGGAGGATCCCTTGAGCCCAGGAGTTCAAGTCCAGCCTGGGCAATATAGCAAGCCTCTATCTCTTAAAGAAAAATTAAACATAGAATTACCATATGATCCAACAGTTCCACCTATGGAATTGAAAGCAGGGACTGAAACAGATATTTGTACACTCATGTTCATAGTAGCATTATTCACAATAGCCAAAAGATGAAAACAACCCAAAGGTCATTGGTGGATGAATGGATAAACAAAGTGTGGTATATACATACGATGGAATATTATTCAGCCATAAAAATGAATGAAGTACTAATGCATTCATTCTACAATATAAATGAACCTCGAATTCTGTTTGGGGTGATGAAAAAGTTCTGGAACTAGATAGTGGTGATGGTTGCACAGCATTTTGGATGTACTTACTACTGCTATTTTACTTTAAAATAGTTAAAATAATAAATTTTAAGTTATATGTATTTTACCACAATTTAAAAACAATTACTAGTGTGAATAATGCTGCAATGAATACAGGAGTGCAGATATCTTTACAAGGTAGTGACTTCATCTCCTTTGGCTATATACTCAGAAAAGGAATTGCTTGGTCAGATAGTAGTTCTATTTTTTTTTTAGGAGCCTCCATACTGTTTTCCATAATGGCTGTACCAATCTACATTCCCACCAACAGTGTACTAGGGTTCCCTTTTCTTCACACCTTCACCAACATTTGTTATCCCTTGTCTTTTTTTTTTTAGACAGAGTCTCACTCTGTCACCCAGGCTGGAGTGCAGTGGCATCATCATAGCTCACTGCAACTTCAAACTCCTGGTCTCAAGCAAAACTCCTGCCTCAGCCTACCCAATAGCTGGGACTACAGGTGCCCTATACCATGCCCAGCTAATTTTTCTATTTTTAGTAGAGATGGGGTCTTGCTTTTGCTCAGGCTGGTCTCGAACTCCTGACCTCAAGCAATCCTCCCGCCTTGGCCTCCCAGAGTGCTAGGATTACAGGCATGAGCCACCAAGCCCGGCCTCCCCATCTTTTTGATAATAGCCATCCTTACAGTTGTAAGGTAATCTCTCATAGTGCTTTTAATTTGCATTTCCCTTATGGACGAATGGATAAAGAAAATGTGATATATATATAGTAGAATATTATTCAGGCTTTAAAAAGGAGATCTTGCCATTTGCCATAATATAGATGGACCTAGAGGACAATATGCTAAGTGAAATAAGCCAGACACAGAAAGAAAATATTGCATGATCTCACTTATATGTGGAGTATTAAAAAAAAGCCTCAAATACACAGAGATAGAGAATGAAAGAATGTTTATGGGAGGGGGCAGGAAATGGGGAGACATAGTTCAAAGGACACAAAATAGCAGATATGTAGGATGAACAAATCTAGAGATCTAACTACAGGTTAACAGAATTGTATTGTACTGGGGATTTTTGATAAATAAGTAGATTTTAGGTGCTCTTGTCACAAGAAAAAATGACTATGCAAGATGATAGATATGTTAATCAGTTTCACTATTGTAATCATTTTACTATCCATATGTATCCCGTAACATCATGTTGTAAACCTCAAATATACACAATAAAATTTATTTTTTTAAAAAATTGCCAAAAATTAAGAAAGACTTAAATAAATGAAGGGCTCATACAATATTCATGAGTGGGAAGATACGATATTGTAAAAATATCAATTCTTCTCACACTGGTCAATACATTCAATGTAATCACAGGCAAAACCCCACCAGGCGTTTTGGGGATATTGTCAAACTGATTCTAAGCTGGGAGCAGTGGCACATGCCTGTAGTTCCAGCCACTTAGGAGGCTGAGGTGGGAAGATCACTTGAGCTCAGGAGTTAGAGCTCAGGAGTTAGAGAGCTCAGGAGTTAGTAACAGAGTGAGATGCTATTTCTAAAAATAAATGAATGAATGAATAAAATTGATTCTAAAATGTATATAGAATTTCAAAGAGCAAAGAATAGCAAATACAATCTTGAGGTAAAAGAACAAAGTTGGAGGTCCTACACTAGCAGATGTCAAGACTTATCACAGGGCTATAATAATTAAGACAATATGGTATTGGTGCAAGGATAGACAGACTAATATTAGGCATCTTATTTATCAATTCCCCACATTGTAAAATAAAAACAACAAAAGTGGAAAAACTGGGAAAAAAGCAGGTGAATGTAATAGACTAGAGAAGCATGTATATTGGAAGTGAAAAAGAGTATTAAGAGATGAAAGCATAAAAAGATATATGCTTGGCCATGCCCAGGTTTCCATCTCCTATAAAGACTTTATTTTCCATTTGTGGGAAAATAAAGCAAATTATTAAAATGTTGTTGGTTCTGGAAAGCTTTACCACATTCCTTTCAAGAAACCCATTCAACTGGAAGGAATAACGCTGGAAGGAACTGAGTTGGAGGAAGAATGTTATGGACTGAGATGTGTTCCTCCAAAATTCGTATGTTGAAGCCTTAACCCTCGATGTGACTGTATTTGAAGATAGAGCCTTTAAATAGGTAATTAAGGTTATATGAGGTCATAGGATGGGTCCCTAATCCAATAGAACTGGTGTCCTTATAAGAAGAACAAGATACCAGGGATGCCTGCACGTGCACAGAGGAAAGGCCATGTGAGGACACAGTGAAAAGGCAGTCCAGCAAGCCAAGGAGAAAGACATTAAGAGAAGCCAAACCTGCCAAGACCTTGGTCTTGGACTTCCAGCCTCCAGCACTGTGAGAAAATAAATATTTGCTGTTAAGACACCCTGTCTGTGGTATTCTGTTATGGCAGCCCTAGCAAACTGATACAAGGAGCCGCTAATACATGACAATAAATCTTTAAAGGAAATTTTAGATTGCAGAGACAGAATGATTGCTATTTGCTTATAAGAGATCATTATCATGATGTGAGCAGAAAAATCATATTCAAAAATGCATTCCAGTGCAGTCTAGACTTATCAGAAGCTGCATAACACAAGCAAACAAAATGCAACACACCTTCCATTGGGAGTTTCTTGTCATGCTTGGTCACTATTTTCAGGAGATGATTCACAATCATCCACTTCTGAAGACTCCCATTGCCAAGACAAGCTGACTGTCCAACAGCTTCTTGGATCCGAATATGCTTAGTATTTTCTCTGTACCAATTTTCAAAGTAAGGAGTTGTCTTAATAGTTGCCTTAAATGGTAATAAATGAGACTTTGTGACTTACTTTCAAGTATCATTATGAACTAATTTCATCAAGTCAATGTGTTCAATATAATCATTACTGTTTTAGTTGCTCAGATTGCCAAAATTTTGTTCAGTGGAGACACCTTCATATGGGCTTCTGGGTCCTTTTGATATGACATTTTCTTCTAAAGCTTTCATGCTTCTTAACATGAAAAGGAGTCCCAGGCTCACCTTGAAAAGTGCCTGCCCTAGATCCAAAATCAGCAGTTTCTCCAAGAAGCCATACTTTGTTTTAATGTGGAATGGTATTAGAGATCACCACGTGGGCACTAGGGATGCTCATTGCTTCTAGTCCATTTCAGTGGGCAGGACCAGAAAATACGTATTAAAGACAATGAGTTAGCACTGATTTTTCAATTTAATTTAACATTACTGTGTTTTCACTTAGTTTCTTTGATTGTATAATTGTATATTTTTTCTCTTATACTAAAAATACTATTCCTATGTTATTAATATAATTATGTCCTTTATTATGAAAAAACAATATATTTTTAAAATTCCAGTACTAGTAATACCATAAACAATATTACTTCTGAGAGAAGTTTAAAATTTAAGGGAGTTTAATATATTAGAGCTTAGCCAGGTGTGGTGGCTCACACCTGTAATCCCAGCACTTTGGAAGGCTGAGGCAGGAGATTTGCTTGAGGCCAGGAGCTTGAGACCAGCCTGAGCAACATAGTGAGACCCTGTCTTTACAAAACATAAGAAAAATTAGCCCAGCTACTCTGGAGGCTGAGGCAGGAGCCCAGGAGTTGAAGGCTGCAGTGAGCTATGATCTCACCAGTGCACTCCAGCTTGGGAGACAGAGTGAGACACTGTCTCTTAAAAAAAAAAAAATATATATATATATATATATGTGTGTGTGTGTGTGTAAGAATTTAAAGTTGGAGCTTTTTTTATCCTTAAACTATGTCTTATTAAGGATGTAAAGTCTCTTGAAGTGACTCTTTCTATATGTGATTATGTTGCCAAGTTGATAGGGTTCAGTTCATTTATTTGTTTTCAAATTAAATGAATTTTTAAAATTTTACTTTCATTTTTGGGTCAGGTAATGGAATTACATGACTCACAGTATACATACTAAAATATACATAGAAGAGTCTTAAAGTACTTATAGAGTCTTGGTTCTCTCTCTCTTTTTTTTTTTTTTTTTTGAGACAGGGTCTCGTTCTATTGCCCAGGCTGGAGTGCAGTGGTGTCATCACAGTTCACTGCAACTGGGCTCAAGCGATCCTCCTGCCTCAGCCTCTAGAGTAGCTGGGACTTGCAGGCCCGCGCCACCACGCCTGGCTAATTGGTTCTTAAGTCCTCTCCCATTTTTATTGGCTCTCATTTATTCTATCAGTGCTTGTTTTTACAAATATAAGCAAATATTAGACCTTTCTTATTCCTTCCCCACCCCCATGCTTTCTCATACAAAACATAGCATGCTATGTATACTGTTCTGCACTTTGCTTTTCACTATAATTTCAAGACTTTCACATCAGAATAGACAACTGCTTATTGATTTTTAAGAGTCAACAAGAAATAGTTTTCAATGTTACTTGAGTCAGACTATGCATTGTAATTAACATTTCGATTGACATCTAATTAATAGATAGCTATTCCAATTATTCTTAATCTTCTTTAATTGTTAATATATAATGTATCATTATATTATCTAGAGCTCATATACATGTATATATTTAACATTTTTACTCAACTCATAATTATAGGTAAATATATCTGTCTGTAAACAGCCAATGCCATCAAAAGACAAAGGCCCCTTTTCTAACTCTAACTACAATATTGTTATTACAACTAAACATTTTAGGAATAACTCCTCAATATCATCAAATGTTCGTTCAGTCAGTGGTTGAGTCTCCAGTTATTTATAAATGTCATGTTTTTAAAAATATTTCTTTTAAAACTATGAACTAAATAAGATCTACACATTATGATTGGTTGATACGTGTTTTAAATTCTTTTAAACTACAGATTCCCCTCCATCTCTTTTTTCCCCTTACAATTCTTTTTGTGAAGAAAATGTGTTGTTTGTCCTTTAGGGTTTCTTACAGTCTCGATTACACCACACTGTGGTATGGTTTAACATGTTTCCCTGCCCTCTGTATTTTCTGTAAATTGGTAGTTAGATCTTGAGGCTTGATCAGATTCAAGTTCGATATTTTTGGCAAAACTAATTTATAGGTGGTGGTGATGTTTTCCATAAGAGGAACATAATGTCTGGTTGTCTCTTTTTTTGTGATGTTAGCAGCCGCTGACATTCGATGCCTAGATCTGTTAGTTGTGCAAGCATTACCACCATCCATCTCCAGAACTTTTTTCATCTTCCCAAACTGAAGCTCCATACTCAGACAATAACTCCCCATTGCCCCCTTCCCCAAACTCCTGGCAACCACCATTCTACTCCCTGTCTCTATACATTTGATTACTCTAGGTCCCTCATATAAGCGGAATCGTACACACTTGTGATTAAGCCAATCATAAAAGTGGAATAATTTGTCCTTTTGTGATTGGTAATATTCCATTTTATAAATACATACACACACCCACACATCCCACATCTTGTGTATCCATTTGTCTATCGATGGACACTTAGGTTGCGTCCACCTTTTGGCTATTGTGAATAATGTTGCTATGAACATGGGTATATAAATATCTGTTAAAAGTCCCTGCTTTCAATTCTTCTGGATATACAGTATATCCAGAAGCGAAATTGCTGGATCATGTGGTTATTCTATGTTTAACTTTTTGAGGACCCGTCATACTGTTTTCCATGGTAGCTGTACTATTTTACATTCCTACCAGCAGTACCCAAGGGTTTCAATTTCACTACATCCTTGCCAACACTTGTTATGTTTTTGATAATAGGTATCCTAATGGGTGTGAAAGTGTTCATTTATTTTAAGTCTTATTTAGTTTTAAATATTACTTGGGTGTAAACTTAAAAAAAGTAAAAAGGAACGTATGGAAATTTGTATAATCAGTGTTCAGAAATATGTTATCTTTTTTAAATTCTTTTTTAATTTTAATTTTTTTTTTTTTAAGAGACAAAGCCTTGCTCTGTTGCCCAGGCTGGAGTGCAGTGGCCTGATCATAGCTCACTACAGCCTCGAACTCCTGGGCTCAAGCAATCCTCCTGCCTCAGCCTCCCAAGTAACTAGGACTACAGTCATGTGCCATCACACCTGGCTAATTTTTCTTATTTTTCGTAGAGAGGAGGTCTTGTGTTGCCCAGGTTGGTCTTGAACTCCTGGCCTCAAGTGATCTTCCCACCTTAGCCTCCCAAAATGCTGGGATTACAGGTGTGAGCCACTGCACCCAGCCATAAATGTGTTATCTTGATAAGACAAATACTATTTTATTTCCGTGTCTTTACTTGCTTTAGATATGTGTTTTGATTTGATCTGTAATACAGTAATTTGTTTCTAAAATTTATAAGTAGCTTTTTCCTAATCACCCTCAAAAGAGTGGAACTTAACACAAAATTCACTTTACTTTCAGCTTTTTGAATGACTGAAATAAGAAAGTGGTGGTAAGAATGACTCAGGAAAATGTTTTAAAACTATAGGGGGAAAAAAGCAAGATGTGCTTTTTTCCCTTTGGGCAGTATTTGAATATTTGGCGAGACTCTCTTTTCCTTTACTATTTTAATATGTTCTCATTCTCAAAGTTTTCAGATTCTATAAAAATTGTTTTGACTAAAGTTTCAAGTTACAGGAAAGTACATTCTCATATACATTTGAGAATATATTTGAAGATCTCATTACCATTCATGTTATAACATAATTGATTTATCCTATAGTTTTTTAAAAATAGATCCGGTTTTAGCTATTTATTAACTGCCTTTAAGAAATAATCCCTTTTAGATTTTAAATAAGTTTTAAAAATACATATTCAACATGATTTAAAGCATAGATTAAAAATAACCAATGCAATTAAAAACTATCACATGAGAACTTGGTATCACTGTTAAACAAATTAAGTCTGTGTTTTATCTTTATTATTATGTTCTGCTTTCTAATGTAATTTTTAATGAGGTAAAAAATTTAAAAATTTATATATTGTCATGGTTCAAATTTTGTAAAAATATGAAAACATATATAATGAAAAGTCACCATTCCATTCTGGTCACCCATCAGACGAGTTCCTATTTCCTACACACACACCACACACACACACGTACACACACACACACACACACAGAGTATTTTTAATATATCATTTATTAATTTATTAATATATCCTTTAATATATCTACATTATTTTTAATATATCCTTCCATTTATGTGTATTCAAGCAAATATTAATATATCTTATCACCCCATTCTTTAACACAAAAGATTGTATAGTATACACACAAGGTGCCAAATTTCATCCTATCAAATATCAAGCTTACTGTAAAATATAAAACTATTGCAGTTAAGACCATGTGGTATAAGAGCAAAAGACAAATAACCACTGAAATAAAATAGAGATCCCAGAATTAGATCCATGCACATATGGAAATATGATATATGAAAGAAGTAGTTTTGTAGATCAATAAAGAAAAGATGGACTGTTCAACAAATGGTGCTTGGAAAATTGTTAATTCATATGGAAATAAAGTAAAACTAGATCCCTACTATTCACTATACATGAAACTCAGTTTCAGGTAAAGACTTAATTGTGAAAAACACAATTTAAAAACTTTTAGAAGAAAATATGGGAGAATATCTTTATGACTTAGGGGTAGAAAAATACTTAATATTAGGAAAATTTCAAACATACACAAAAGTACAGAGAATTTTACAATGAATGCCTATGTACTCACTATCCAGATTCAACAAATATTAAGCATCTGCTGCATTTACTTCATTTATCTCTTTGCCCTTTCCTCTTCTTTTTAAATTTTTTCTTCCCTCCCTCTCTCTTTCATTTTTTCTTTTTGCTGAAATCCCAGACCTCATGTAATTTCAGCCCTTCCTATCTACTATGTATCCCTAAATATATAGACATTTTCTACCTGCAAGGCCACTCTCACATTTAACAAAATTAATGATACTTTCTTGGTATTATCTAACATCCACTCCATATTTAAATTTCCCCAATCATACCAAAAATGTCTATCTACCTTTGGTTTGTTCAAAGCAGGATAAAACAAGGTCCACGTAATACATTTGATTGTTACATCTCTTAAGTCTTATTTTTTTGTAGAGACGGGGTCTTGCTATGTTGCCCAGGCTGGTCTCCAACTCCTGGCCTCAAGTGATCCTCCTGCCTTTGCCTCCTGGGATTACAGGTGTGAGCCACTGTGCTCAGCTGTGATTTTATTTAATGTGTTTCTCTTCTGCCTATACTTCCTATAACTGAACCTGAATTAATCAGGTTCAGGTTCAACTTTTCTGACAACAATACTTCATACTTGGTGTTGTGTACTTTATATTGCATCACATCAGGAGGCACATATCTGATTGTCCCCACTCTTAGTGAAGCTAAGAGTAGAGGGTTTAGGTGGTGACAGCCTGATCTTTCCATTCTAAATTTCTCTATCAACTTTTCACTTAATGGTTTCACCCACTGAAGATCTTTCTGAATCAGTTATTTCCTTAGGGGTTGAAAAATGGCGATTCTCTATTTCTGTTTTTCAGAAAAGATTTTAAAAAGGATACAGAAGCACAAACCATACAATAAGAGATTGATATATTCTAAGGCAGTAAAATTAAAACCTCTATATAAAAAATATAAAGTGAAAAAATAAGACACAAATACATTTGCAACACATGTATATTGGTCATGGTAGTCAAATGCTGTAACAAACAAGTCCCCAAATCTCAATTGGTTAACACAATACAAGTTTACTTCTTGCTCATTCAAAGTCCAGATGGCTCTCCTGGGCAATCTGCAATCAAGTGGTGACTCAAGAATCCTGGACCCTTCCATTTTGTGACATCATCATCTTCACTTTGTGGCCTCCAAAGTCACTACAGAAAGGAAAGGGAGAATGGGAAACGCATCCTGGATGCTCAACCACTTTGGTCTTAAAGGAACATACTTCACTTCTGCTTATATTTCACTAGCCAGAATTGGTCACATAGCCCCACTTAGATCCAGCAAGAGGAGCTGGGACATGTAGTCTTTGTCTGGGGAGCTGTTTTCCAGTAACACTACATGATGGAAGGGGAGCACCACCTAAATCTAGCAATTCCTCCTAGGTATACACCCTAGAGAAACTCTCATATATTTGCACAAGAGACATGTATAAGAATTTCATGTTTAGTTTTACAAGGTATTATTAAAATGCATACACTACCTCATTTGATAATCCCAAGAACCTTATGAGGAGTGCATTATTATCCCTATTTCGCAATTTGGACTACCACGACTCAGAGTGATACAGTGATTTCCTCAAGGTTGCTGAGCAAGGAAATGGAAGCACGTGACATAATGGAATAGTAAGTGTTCTCAAGTCAGATGAAACAGGACTCGATTGCTAGTCCCTATATGCCAGTGGATTGTTCATTCAGTCTTTCATTCACCCATTGAGTAAATATTTACTGAGTGCATACCACAGGTCAGACATTGTGGTAGGGGCTAGGAATGCAAATGGCAACAATGCCCCTGTCCTCACTGAGCTTACAGTCTAGAGCAGGTTTGCAGGCAAACCAAAATCTAGCCTAACACCTGCTTGTATATGGCCCTAAAGCTAAAAAATGGCTTTTACATTTTTCAATGATTGGGAAAAAAATCAAAAGAAGATAATATTTTGTGACATGTGAAAATTATATGAAAGTCAAATTTCATTCCATACAGTTTTATTGGAACATAGCCATGTTAATTTGTTTAGGTATTGCCTTTGTCTGCCTCCACAGCACAGTTGAGTAGCAGTGACGGAGATCATGTATGGCTCTTATCTCTTGACATTGTTGTTCAGTGCACTAAAAATTGCAGTATGCTGTTATAACTTAGCAGTGTTAAGTGCTACACATATTACTGTACCACAACAATTAATTTATTTTTTATTACCAGTGCATACCCATTTTGTCAAAACAAAAAAAGGGAAAAGTGTAATCCTAGCACTCTGGGAGGCTGAGGCGGGAGGATCGCTTGAGCTCAGGAGTTCAAGACCAGCCTGAGCAAGAGTGAGACCCCGTCTTTAAAAAAAAAAATAAATAAAAAATAAAAAAAAAAAAGGAAAAGTGGACTGTGAATGTCATGCTTTTAAGACACAGTTGAGAGTGGATTATTTTGTTACTGAATTAGATGGCAAAGTATTTTTTTTATTATGAAGTAACACTATAGTTGTGCTAAAAGAATAAATATACATTGACATTGAAGACTTAGTAGTCATCATAGTGTTCCCAACTTACAAGAAAGTAACAGTCAGAAAAATTAGAAAATTTAAAAAGAAATGTCACAGCAGAATTTCTTCACACACACACACACACAATAAAATGAGGCTGCAATCAAAGTAAATTTCTGAGTAGCTCATTTGTTAGCCAAGCAAGGAATGCCATTTATCAATGGTGAGTTAATTAAATCATGTGTAATTGCAGAAGACAAAGAAGTGTGTCCAGAGAAAATAAACGTGTTAAAGACTATTAGCTGTTCAGTAAAAACAGCTACTTGAAGAGTTGAGGACATTGGGGTAAACATCAGTGGTCAACCAAAAAATAAGGTCAAGGATTAAAAGAGGTTTTTTCCTTGGCTCTTGATGAGTGGACAGATGCTACTGACACTGCTTAGTTGTTTATTCAAGGAATCAATGTGGAGTTTGAAGTGATTGAAGAATGAGCCACTATCAATAGTATGTGTGGAACAATTATTAATACATACTACATATATACATACGTATATACTTTTTTTTTGAGACAGTGTCTCACTCTGTCACCCAGGCTAGAGTACAGTGGCATCATCATAGCTCACTGCAACCTCAAACTCCTGGGCTCAAGCAATCCTCCTACCTCAGCCTCCCAAGTACCTGGGACTACAGGCACACGCCACCATGCCTGGCTAATTTTTAAAAATTTTGTAGAGATGGGGTCTCGCTATGTTGCTCTTGAGCTCCTGTCCTCAAGCAATCCTCCCCCTTCGGCCTCCCAAAGTGCTAGGATTACAGGCATGAGCCACTGCACCCAGCTACAATAATATTTTCAAAGAAGTTGAGAAAACACCAATTCAGTACAACCTAAGTGGAACCTGCTAAGATGTGTTACAAATGATGATGGTAAAGAAATAGGTGTAGTGGAGGCATATTCACAAATCATATTCTATTGATTGTAGATGTGGTTAACATCTACAATCAACTGACTTTAAGTAAAGATTACTGTTGATGATGTGGGTAGGCTTCATCCAATTAGTCAAAGGTCTTAAGAGCAAAGACAGGTTTCCTGGTAAAGAAGGAATTTTGCCTCAAGATTGTAACAAAGAAATCCTGCCTTAGTTTCCAGCCTGCTGGCCTGCCCTACAGATTTTGGACTTGCCATCCACAATTGTGTGGGCCAATCCCTTAAAATAAATCTCTTAATATATGTATAAATATATCCTATTGGTTCCGCTTCTCTGGAGAACTCTGACTGATATAACCATGATTATCAAACATTGAATGGCTTTAGAAATTAGCTTTTGCTCCAGACATGGTAATGTTTCTTGAGGAATTTAGTCTAAAATCACAAGGCAAAAGAGTGCTTATATGTGAAACTTATACTTCAGTAAAGTTACTAAAGTAGTTTGAATCACAGGTATGGTCAAATTGGTTTATATACTTCCTATGCTATCAAAAGCTAAAACAAACTAGATCTCCATTCTCATACAAATTTGCAGCAGATATATTTTCTGAGCTCAAACTACAGTTCCAGCAGGTTTTTCAGACCTCAATGCAAGTGTAAAGCAAATTTCCATATTTCACTTAACTGTGCAATTAAGGAACTTCCACCCAAGTTTCAATTGGTTATTAATCTATAATGTAATGACATGCTAAAAGGTAAGTATCAAGAGAAGAATATAATAAAATTATATAAATGTCTTCCAAGTAATAAATATGCCCAATTAAAATCTTATGCTCTTGGATTGATATCAGTATTTGGCAGTACCTGAGTAAAGACATTTTCAAAGATGAAATACGTAAAATCTCCTTATAGATTAGCATTAACAGATGAACATTTGCAATTGACTTTGATGATAGGGAACAATAACTTTGAACCCCAATTAAGCAACAATATTACAAACAATTGTACTCAATTATATTTTTGTCAATAAAAACTTTATGGAAATTTGTTTTATTTTTAAAGCACTTAATTAAATATCCTTGATTTTGTTTCTTGGCATGAAAAGCCTAAAATGTTGACTACTTGATCCTTTATGGAATAAATTTGCCAACGTCAGATCTAGAAGAACATTTGACAAGTACATCCAGCTGCCCACTTAGATAGCTTATAGTGATTCAAACAAAACGCTTGATCCACTCCCAAGTTCTTCTATTCCTGTCTTCTACTTATTAAACGACCTCTAATTCAATTGCTCAAGCCAAAACTACATGTCTTCCTTGACTTTTTTTTTGCTTTTCCAGAATCTCTGTATTAATCCATTAGAATAGCCTCTCAGTCCTCCAAATATAATAGATTTAATTCATCTACTTCTCTCCGTATCTGCTGCCTTTACCCATCTCATCTTGCACTACTGAAACAGTCTGGTCTCTCTGCCTCCACTCTTGACTCTTAATGATCCAATATTCACTCTACTAGAGGAATCTCTTTAAAATATTAAAAGATCATTACTCCCCTACTTAAAACTCCTTATTGCCTTCCCATTGCAATTCCAAATCCAAATTTCTTCTCATGATCTGAAAGGCTCTGTATGACCCAGCCCCAGCCTACCTCTTCAATCACCTCATTCCCCTCTCCCTGTAGCTCCAGGTCCACTGGTCTCCTGGATGAACAGACCAATATTTCTCTTTCTTGGCCTTTGCATCTGCTAAACACTTTACTAGAACCATCTTCCCCCTCTCCTTTGCATGTCTGGACCTCTTTTTCCTTTGAATATTAGCTCAATGTGTACAGTATGCCCTCCTTTTCTGTTACTCTCCACCTTACCTGGTTTATTTCCTTTACGGCACTGGAATGTAAGCTTATGGGAACAGGCACTGTACATTGTGCCTAGAGCAGCGCCCACACAAAATGGGTAGTAGTGGATAGTTGGCAAATACTTACTGAATAAAGGAAATTGCAAGATATTGAGAAGTAATTGCTATCAGAGCACACAGAAGAGGTCCTAACAGGACCAGATCATTTGGACTTCAGGAAAGAGCAAGAGGAAGCCAATGAAAAGCTTAAACTAGAATGTGGTGAAACAGTATTTTTTGCTTTAGAAAGATCACTATGGCCATAGTGTGTAGAGTGAAATATGGAGGGAAGCAAGGCAGAAGACAAAGAACAGTTAGGAGATTGCAGTGGTAGTAGTGGGGATGGAGTGCATCAATTTAAAATATTCAGGAGATAGCATTGGTAGGACAAGTATGGGAGGTGAGAGAGCTAGTGCCAAGAAACACTCCCAAGTTTCAACTTTGTGCATTTGGGTGGATTTGGGTAGTTACCAAACCTGTAAACTATGGAGAAGAGCTGTCTAAAGGTGGGGTAAAGTACTTATGACATGCTGAGTTTGAGACGCCTATTAAGTATCTACATGGCTGGTTTAAACATCTGTCTCTTAAAGAGATAATCCAGAGTCAAGGCCCCTTGTGATGCCTTCTGCTCTCTTCATCAGTGCCTGGTAGACAAAAGTCACTTATTGTTGGAAGGAAGAAAGGAGAGACAGGAAAACTACAAGTGGGTTTGGGGGTCATGAAAACTGGAGATATAAATAAAATTAAAGGTCATCACTATTTAAATGGTTTAACTCAGAAGAGTGGATAAAATCACTCAGGAGTGTGAAAAGTTACAAGGGGGCATAGAGCCCTGAAGAACTGCAGCATTTATCAGATAGATAATATTAATAATAACAGGGTCTAGCATAGTGCTCTCCAATAAATGTTTGTAGAACAAACCATACAACTGAACATTATACCTAATACAGGAAGTTGGGGATATTATAGGTAAAAATCATGTGAACAAACTTCTTTTAAAAAAAATTCAGAAAACCAGTTAGGTGGTGCATATCACCCTAGCCCCGCCCCACACAAAAAAGTAATAGTTCAGACTCTGAAAGGTAAAGTAACTTACCTGAGGTTATTCAGTGGCACGTTAGGGCCTAAGTCCAGTACAGTGTTCTCTGCACCAGTGTGAAATCATCCCATTCTTCCCCCATCAACATAACCTATATGCTTAAGGAACACATCCGTCTCTGAAGCTCTGTTCTCACGTCCCTCCCACACAAATTACTCAATCCAGTCCATTACCAGTTTAGATTTCAGGTCAGTTTATTTGAAAAAATTAAGCAACCACAAGTACCCCCCTCCCCATTCCATTATCTACCCCTCCACCTCTAAACAGAAGGGCTGTCTCTATCATATGTAGGTAGGATGGGAAAGGAGGTGGTGTGGTCCCACTGTGCAAGTTACTCTCCAGCCTTCAGCATGTGCTGTCTCAGTCCTGAGTCCATCCAACCATGGCAACTTGTTCAGAGAGCAGTGGTGCCACCCTGGGAGCACTGTAGGTCAGTGCCATCTCCTGAGTTCACTGATCACATTCCAGTCACTGTGACCATACATGAGTAATCAGTGGTGGCCAAAGGTAGACCAGAGGCACAGGCTATTGAGGGAATACCCTCTATTAAAGAGGGTTCTAGGAACGACATATGGAATGCTCAGTTCATTAAAGTGCTCAACTACAACATAAAAAAAGGGTTGGGAAGGTGTCTACTAGTGAGAAAGCAAGGTATAATCTGAGGGGCTTCTGGAAAGATACAATAAAAAAGTTCATAAAAGGAACTCTGCTCACATTTCCAGCAATGATGAGAGAGAAAAGCTTAGAGCTTAGTCTCTGAACCACTCAAGCTCTGAATCAAAGGTATCCTTAGCTGGAGACCAGCTTAACTCCTTGTGATGACTGAATAATACATTTATGACTGTCTTTTTGCTCTAACTCTTCTCTCATCAAATAGCTTTCTAATTTGAAATCTGGTTTCCTCGATGGATATCACCACTACAAAAAGAAGGTCCATTATGGGCAAGTGATCAATTTAAATATGGCCTATAAACCACTTTCCTGAAGGGTGGTTAGCCAAAACCTGGGTGAGATGAGAAATCTGAGTTTCCAAATCTGCCAGGCTGAGAGGCCCACATCTAAGAGCAAGAGGTCTGTAAGACATTTATCCTCTTGGCATGATTACAAGATCCAGGACTCGGGTGTCATGGTAGTAAGGGGGAAGTATCCATCAGCAGCAGTGGTTATCTTGTCCTAGAAGTTAGTGTATATGGCCTCAGCAATCACTTGTAAGTCCAGTGGGCAGTAGCCCAGCCCTGGCCCTTGCATAGGTCCCGGTGGCGAAGGAAACAGGCATGGACTCGAAATCGACGGCCACAATGGGGACAGGTGTGCAGGGCTCCAGCATGGGTCTTCATGTGCTCTGTCAGATGGTGCTTCAGTTTGAAGCGCTTGTTGCAGATGCCACAGCCAAAAGGCCGAAGGCTAAAGGTCAGCATGATATGCCGGTCACGTTTTGGCTTCACTGCAAACCGCTTCCCACACAAGCAACCAAAGCGTTTTCCATCTGCAGGGGGTGTCCCCCCTAGCTTCACAGGCCCATGCACAGCCTGCCCTGCTCCCCCAGGTCCTCCACCTCCTGACAGGATTTCATTCCCATGAAGATCCACTGGTTTCCAAGATGGACCTCCACCCCCAGATGTTGCTCCTGCCCCTGAGGACAACAAGAACCCTAGCTCCCTGTTCCCTTCAGTGTCCCCTCCAGGAAACACTTTTGTCTCCTCCTTTGTTCCTCCAGACTGAGTTCCACCTCCTGATATCTCCTCCTTAGGCTCCAAGGGTTCCTGCTTAATGTAGAAGATTTTGGGGGGCAGTGCAGTAGGAGGGGCAGGAAGCTCAAGTGGTACACTCTCACCCTCGGGAAGCCTGCGTGCAGTAGCAGATATGGGCAATGGGTGGGATCCATGAGGACGGGTTAAGCCCCCTGATACTCTCTGAGACTGAGGAGTCTGAGAGAGTACAGCCGACCCCTGGTCCTCATCTTCTTCTTCTTCCTCCTCCTCCTCCTCTTCTTCCTCCACCTGAATTTGTAATACCTCTCCCAATTCACTCCCCTCCCCTCCCACAGGGCTCTCAGCAGAAGCTGGGCTCTCAGTGGAAGCGGAGGACTGCACTGGGGTCTGGAAAGGGGAAGAGCGAATGCACCAGCCTCCTGGAGAGGATGTGGTGGAAAGAAATGCATGGTAGGAGGTTGCTCCACGGGCTGAAATTCCACCACCTGAAGTTTCTAGTTCTCTAAGAATCTCTGAGCACTGATCTACTACTTGCCACATCTGAAGGCCACTGGCCACAAGGAGATAGGCAGGGAGAGCATCCAGTGGCAGGCGAAGGTGTCCTGAATAAATGAGCTGGAGCAGCCCCTCAAAGGCATCGGCTTCAATGACACTCGGCAGGGTGAGACGGGGCGCATCCCCCAGAAGAAGCTTGTCATGGAAGTAAGGAGAGGCAGCAGCCAACACTGCTTTGTGAGCCCTAAGTTCCCGGCCCTGCACCAGGAGGGACACATCACAGAACTTTCCCTCTAGCCTGTGGCGGTTCAGGGATTCCAGCAGCGCTGAGCTATGCTGCGGAAACTCAATCTGGATTGTCCGTGGGGCTGGGTTGCAGATCGGGGAAGGGGGTACTGGAGGCAAATGCGTCGAGGTATCCATGGCCTCCTTTGAAAGAGAGATCCCAGAGGGTCGGGAAGAGGAGATGGGGGTTTAGGGGTAGACTCCACGCGGGATGAAGGCTGTAGAGGAAAGAGATGAAGGTCACAGAAGCCCTGGATAATAGGGGAACCATGTCCCTCAAACCACTTCCCCACCCCCCCAACATTTGGAAACTTTTCAGTCAGCAGTGGTTTCTGCACATCAGTCCCGCCCACCAAGAAGCAAAAACAACAAAACACCAACCGGGGATTTAACTTCCAGACCCTGTGGAAGATGGTGAGGAGGCCCTTCGGCCACGAGCGTGACCTCGCTGGCCCAGGAATGCTCCTGCCCCGCCGCTCCGCCCCGCCGCTCCGCTCCGCCTCACAGTGCCCACAGAAGCCGGCTCCCGGGAAGCCGCAGCCACCGGGACACCGCAAGTCCCGGCCCGGCTGCCCTCTCCGCCGACACGCCCCCGCCGTGACACACGCGGCGCTGCCCTCACCGCACCTCAGTTGCTACAGCGCCGTCCCGGGCCGGAAGCCGCTGCCTCCCCGCCGGAGGCCGACGCCAGGTGCGCAGGGCGGGGCTAGGGCCGCAGCCAATCGGGGGGCGGCGGTCTACAAGCCTCGTAGTGGTTGGTTACGCAGACGAGGAGGGCGGTGCTGGTAGGAGGCCTCTGGCCCTGAGCCCAGGCGTATGGGGTGCCAAGTACAGCTGCGGAGGTCCCCGCCGGTGCGAACCCGGAGCCGAGGCACCGGAAAGCACAGCCTGGACGGAGGGCGCGGACCGTCAGCCGCCCCGGCCGTGTTTCCAAGTGATTAAATGTAGCGCCCGCTCCCCGGTAGGTGCTGAGAGGGGCGAGATTAATTGGGCACCTACTGTGTGGGCTAGGCACTTGCCCACATCACCTTGTGTCCTCCCACCAGCCATGTAAGGTAGGGGTGGCCGTCCTCAGTTTCCATGCGGGGGAAACTGAGGCTGGAAGAGTCACTTGGTTGGCAAGTAGTGGGCCTGGGACTGGAACCCCGATTTGCTAAGCAGGTTCTTTCCTCCATTCCGCACGGGAGCACTTTAACCAACACTTAAGCAAATAAACCTTATTTCTAGGTCTTTTTTTAAAAAAAGAAATATGTAGATTCTTTTATCAGATAATGCCGCTGCTCCTGGCCTCTTTGCTCCTTCGGACTAGGTGAAGCAGTGGGTAAGGAGAGAGCTAGACTGGGGAAGTTTGGCCAGTGCAAAACCCCTGCTCTAAAACAGGGTAAATCTCGCTGGAAGGGAGAGTGACATTCTATGAGGAGAGTTTTTCTCCCAGGTTGTCAGCTTCCTTTCAAAAAGTAGATCCTATCACCCTGCTGGTCTGTCTGGAGATCCCAGCCTAAGAAAGTCAGCACGGCAATAAAAGAACAATCTCCGTTTATTAAACATGATTTTTCTGTTTCACCACACACTCCAGAAAAAAAGGAAATGAGGCTGGGAGTGGAGAAAAAGGGACAGTGGTGGGGGATAGAGAAGGCTGGGAGTGGGGTGGGGAGGGAGAACGAGAAAACAAAATAAAACAGGTAGGAAGAGCATCTACCTACCCTTAAGGTAGTGGGTGGGGAGGGAAGCAGAGGGGCGGGGGGGAGGGGGCCAGGAAGCTCTGTACAGAGGGGTCGCCCCCAGCCCACACACACACACCCCGGATATGTACAGTACAAACCCCAGATAATTACAACAGCCAAAGAGAGGAGGAAGGGGATGAAGAGTTCAGGGGTAGGGCCTCAGGTGGGGTAAGCAGAGGAAAGGGCACAGGGATAAAATTTCACATATTTACAACTTTTATATAAGTATAAATTTGGCCCCGGCTGGGTGTATGTGTAGGGGGATGGGACTGAAGGGGAACTGTCCATACAAAAGAAAGAAGGGTGGTGTCTGGGAAGTCTCAATACCAAACGCAAGAAGAGATGAGGGGGCAAGGCTGGGAAGGGACAGCAGTCAGGGAAGAGGGGGTGCCAAGGAGGGGCTTCTCCTCCCCTCCTATGGCCTACCCACCCCAAACCCCATCCATCCTACCTCCCCTATCCCGCCAGAGAACTATATACAGAGAAACACCGAAAAATTGTGGAGCTGGCGGGAGGGAGGGAGGGAGGTGGAGGGAGATTGGGGTGGGGGGGGAGGATGAGAGGGAAGCCCAGCCCTGTCCTACCTCCCCCGGGGGACAGAGTCATGGAAGGGGGCCCCCCAACACCACTCCTCCAACACAGGTCCCCCCAACCTGGAGGAGAGAGACATGGCTTTTCCTAGAGTAAGTTCCCCCCTCCCCCTGGGAGTAGAGACCAAGAAGAGAGAGGGGAGGGGCAGGAGGGACTGTGTGTGTCAGGGTAGGGCAGATCAAGTAGTCTGTCCTCCCCAACATACACACCCTCCCAAACCCTAACCCCTCACCCTAACCTCAATTCCACCCCACCCAACACATTGGGGGAGGGGGGGGCATAAGCCCCCTCACCCCGCTCTGGGACCAGCCAAGAGCAGATCAGGTGTGGGAAGAAGGGGAGACAACTCCCATTCCCCCCTTGCCGCCCCCTCCCTGCCCCGGTGGCCCCCTCCACCCCATCGGGTTCTGGGTGGGAGGGAATAAATTTAAGAGTGGTAGGAGGAGAAGGAGTTTGTGCGTGCTGAGCCCCCCCAGACGCTCCTGAGAAATCAAGGGGTAATAGGGCCCCCTCACCCGGGGTCCCCTCCCCATAACAAGGGGGGCAGGGGAGGCCAAAATGGGGCGATGGAGGGGAGTTAGATTGTCAGCTCTGGTTACTGCTAAAAAATCACCCTGAAGTTGAAAGTTTGGAGGTGCCACACCCCCAGGATGGGGGTGAGGGCCTGTCCCCCAGTGCTCAGGGGAACGATGAGGCAGAGGATGGGGATAGCACCCCGGAGAGAAGGGGTCTGTATGGGGTAGGCGGTGTCCTGGAGCAAGGGTCCCTGGGGGTCAAAGAGGGGGCAGCACCCCGACAGGAAGGAAAAGGGGGCGGCTGAGGGTTCCCGCTCTCCCTCCTGGAAATGGTGCAGTGGGGGTGGGGCATCAGTGCCCCCCAAGGAGGCATTCAGGGAGGCAATCCCGCTGTCCCTCGGTGACGTCCAGTCCTGGTGATTGGTGCTGTTACAGGGTGGGGTGCACAGGGAAGGAAGAGAAGGTCTGTGATGCTGGGTGGGCTAGTGGTCTGCGGTGTTTCGGAACTCGCCGTTCTCCGTGATCTGCAGCCGGGGTGGGGGGGGCGGGGCTGGGGGGGCCAGGCCGTTCCACGGTGGGGCCAGCGTCACACGCGGGTTTGTTGGACCCAAGGGGGGAAGCTGCCTCTCCTGCAAGACACCAAAGAGGAGAGCGCGGACTTATTGAGACGCTTCGAGGGGGCCTGGATGCCAAGCCCCCAAGAAGTGGCCTCTCCCATAGCCAGCCCACTCCACAAGCCATGTCCCACCCCCTCCTCCCAGGACATTCCCCACCATCCCCCTATTTTGCTTCTCACCTGCAGAAGTTACGTCCTCTGGGATCAGGGAGAAGAGAATCTCACCCCCAGACTCCTAACAGGGGACTTCAAGCTTTCAACCCAGTGTCACACCAGGAAACCAGCTCAAAAGCAAGTTCTTACCTCACCCCCAACCTAAGCCCTCTAGCTCACCTATATATCCCCTCCCCAGCCCACCCTCCTCCTCTTGGAACCCCCTCCCAGCCCACCCCCAATCCCAAGTAGGAACTTGGTGTTGAGGAACAAGGGGAGGCAGTACAGCAAAACCTCATTAATTCAAACCCCCGTGGGTTTGGAATTTTTTCATAATTTGAACAAAAACTGGGCTTGAGTTTTCCTTTATCTGTGAAGAAAGGGTGTGCTAAGCAAATTAGTGGTGGAAATGTGTCTGTAGGAGGGGATATTTAACCTATACCAGAAAACAGACTTTTCAATCCTATCTATTCATTAATGCATGCTCCCTGAGGACCTGAGTGGAAAAAGCCTTTTCATTGAGTTCTACTTACTGTATATATTTTGAAGACATGAATTTCATTAAATAGACACTGTCATTCAGTTTTGTCACTTATTCAGAGTGGCCATCTTCTCAAATATAACATTCCAAATTAGAGAGGTTTAACTGTACTGGGGGGAAAGGAAGGGGATCAGGGAAGTGATGTGGGAAGGGAAAAATCGTGTGGGAGGGCTGCCTCTCTCTCACACTTATGGTGGAAATGACTAGGAGCGTCTGCAGAGACACAGCATGCCCCAATCTCTGCATCCCTGGGACGCAGAAACCGGCTTTATTCTCTTCCACCCCCACCTTCTTTTCAGTCCCTCTCCCTGGGTGCCCAGTTAGAAGGTGAGGGGTACCAGACCCTACTCCCACCCCTGGTCCTACTCGCATCACCTATTGCTCCTGGACCAGCTCCTGGTTCCTGCCCTAGTCCTACCTTCTGTTCCTCTGCTGGGAAAGAAGGAAGTTATCTGAACTCCCCTCCGCTCTGGTCACTCACTTGGCTTTTCAAAATTCAGGCTCAAAACTAATTTATAAATTAATTGCTGAGTTGCAGGGGGACTAATACGTACTACAAGTGGTTTAGAACAAATGTCCAAATTATTTCCTGGGCCACAGGGCATTTAGACCTGGCAATGTGGCTATGTCTGACATCTCCAAAGGATACAAAAACATTCCAATTAAAGACTCTTGAGATCAGCCTTTCCTTCTATCCCAGGATCAAGGAGCTCAGGTCACCCAAACCCCAGCCTTAAGCAAAGCTGCCTTCTTACCTTGCTGGGTATCACACACTTTCTGCAAGTCAGTGAGAGAGGCAATTACGAATGGTAGTGTATCCTGAGTACAGCAGAGGAAGGAACCCCATATTCCCTTCCCTTTGCTTCTCTGCTGGCGACAGTACATAGGCATGCCCCTCACACCCCCATGGACCCAAATTTAGAAAGGAGATAAATTAGGGTACCATTATTCACTTTACAAAAGAATTCACTGCAGGAGTCCTTTAAATGGTGAAGTCCCCTGGTGCCTTTTAGCATCTGTTTACTGATCACTAACTACTTTGACAGAAAGGCTGGGCAGACAGAGAGGTAAAATTACAGTGTGAGGAGCCACTGCCCACTACAGATCAATCCCAAAGAAAATAAAGTATCTCAGAAATGATGTCTGTGGCTAACAGGTTCTCATTTACTGGCTTTTTAGGTAGGATTATGTGCCCAGCAAGGCCACTGGGTGGCGGGAGAGGGGGAGTGAGTGGCATTAGCAACCTGGGGATATGAGCTCTGACAAGAAGAATAGAGAGGTTATTTAGCACGCTGTTCCTGGCATTTCTGCCTGGGAATCAACATGGTACCAAGCCTATGATCTGATCTAGGAAAACATCTCTCCCCACTTCTAACTCCCAGGCCACATAGGCAAGTCCACATCCTGACATCTGTCCGAGGTTCCTTTCTTGCTCCTTCTCCTTGTTCTCCCCACCCTGTCTACTGTCAGGACATCTAAACAGCATTTTTTCCAGGGTACCCCAAAGTCTCCCTGGGTTAACTACCTACTCCTAATCCCTACCCAGTGGGGGCTAATATGAGGCCCAGATGCCTTCTACCTCTCAGATATAAGAGAGGAGGAAGAGAGAAACAGGTGAGGAGTAGAAAGGAGGGATAGAGAACCAAGGTTAGGGAAGGAAGAGGAAAGCCCAACCTACCTGCGGCAGTCAGCACAGCCCCTATAGCCAGGGTTCTCCAACCCATCACCACCTCCCCCCATTAACAAGCCCACCCCCAACCTCCCAACCCCCAAGGACGCTCTGGTGAAATGGGGGGTGACAGACATACACTGGAGAGGTAGAGGAAGAGGAGTGTTTAGAGTTGGGGGAAATTTGGAGGGGTGGGTTTTGTAGGGAAGGGGGTGTGACCTGTGAATGTGCTGGGCCCATCTAGGGTAAAACTCTTGGTGTTGCTAAGGTATCACTGGACAGTTCCGGGAGGCAGCAGTAAGTGCTCCCTTTGGGGGGTGCCTTGGGACATGGGTCTGTGCAGGAGGTGTCAGAGGGGTGGGGTCTGTGGCGGTTCTCTGGGTGTGGAGGGCAGCAGTGAGAAGGGAGAGGCTCTGGAGGAGAGTTGGAGGGTAGTGGGCTTCATGACCAACCTGCAGTGGTCCGGAGTCACCTCCCCCTGTGTCCTCCACCCGTGGCCAAAGCGGAACCAGGAGAATTACCTGATGAGGAGCTGCAGGGGGAGAGAGTGGGGTCATGGGGTCAGGAGCCTTGGTGGTTGTGGGGGAATCCTGGCGGTCAGAGCAGAGGAAAGAGGAGTATGGGTAGGCAAGTGAGCAGAATTTTGGGAAAGCAAGGGGTAAGGGTACAGAAGGGAGGTCCTACAAGCTGGCTGGTGAGAAGAGAGGGTGGGCAGCAGGGAGCTGGGAAGTGAATCAGGTGTGAGGGTCCGAGGGGGAGGAAGACCAAAGGGAGGCTGGACTGAAACACTGAAGGAAAAGGGAGGCTACAAGGTGGGAGGCCTTCAAGATCTTTAGAGTCAGGAAGAGGAAGCTATGCAGGAGCTGCCAACAAATCAGGAAAGTTGGGGAGCCAAAAGAACAGAGGTGATGGGGACCCCAAGTGTCCAAAGCACCTGCCAAGGCCTGGGGAAACTACAGCTTATCCTCTGTTCTAGCAAATGGCAGCTTCTAGCCCTCCTGGCCCAAGAAAAGCTCAGAGGAAGCTGAACTCTGTGCCTTGAACAGGAGTGGGCAAAGAAGGGGCCAGAGATTCAAGGAACCGGGTTGGGTGTGGGGGCAGAAAGACTGAAGTTCTGGTGGAACGTCCTGAGACGCAGACAGGAGTGGAAAGACTGGACAGGAAGGCACAGGGGTGGGGCTGACGCTGCCAGGAGTGACAAAGGCACAGACGATGGAATGAAGATGGGGTCACTGGGGGGCTGCTGGGAGCATCCAGCAGACAAACGGAGGACTATGGGAGAGACAGATGGCGATGGGGCTGGGGTGGCTGGTGCAGTGAGTGCACGAAGGACAGTGGGATGAATGCGGATGGGACACGGAGAAGATAAATGACATTGTAATTTCCACCTGAGCGTCGAGCAGCCTCTTCTTGGGTTCAGGCAGCGGCTCAGCCATGGCGGGGTGGTCCCGGCGCAGCTCCTCCTCCACCAGCATCAGCCTGAAGGGACGGGCTTCAGTGGGGTTAGTGGCGGGCACGGGCTCGGAGCCTGCCCATGGAACTCCTGATCCCAGGAACCCCGCAGCCCTCTGGAAAAGCCTCAGGCATCCTTCTCCCCTTCCCTCAGAATCTCGCTGTCGCCATGACCCAAAAGACTCCTGTTACTCAGGATCATGCTCTCTACGTTCCTCTCAGGGACCCTCACGTCTACCTGCTAAAGATAGCTTTCTGTGCCTCAAACACCTCTACCACCCAGATACCCCCGCCCTCCATCCTCCCAATCAGAACAGCAATACCCCTTTCCCCAGACCCTCTGTGGCTGAGGACCTGGCTTCTACATCCTCCATGTCACTTCACTGACGTAGGCCATTTCCAGTGACAGTCCCTGGGGCACCCCTAGCCCAAGAGGGGTCTCTACAATCATTATTCCCAGCGTCTCCCTGCCTTTGATGAACATTCTCAAGGTGAATTCTCATAAAGGATATCAATTACAGCAGTGGTTTTCAAAAAATGTTTCAAGTCAAGAAGCCCTTTTCATCCAACTATATCTTACTCAAAAATTCATTTAGGGCCAGTGTGGTGGCTCATGCCTATAATCCTAGCACTTTGAGAGGCTGAGGCTGGAGGATCACTTAAGCCCAGGAATTTGAGACCAGCCTGAGCAACAAAGCGAGACCCCATCTCTACAAAAAATTTAAATTAAAACTAGATAGGCATGGTGGTGCTCGCCTGAAGTGCCAGCTACTTGGGAGGCTGAGGCAGGAGGATCACTTGAGCCCAGGAGTCTGAGGCTGCAATGAGCTATGATGACACCACTGTACTCCAGCATGGGTGACAGAGCAACACCCTGTCTCCAAAAAAAAAAAAAAAAAAAAGACCTTTTCTAATAGACACCTTTCCAAGGTTGGTGAGGGAGGGGTTGCTCAGGATGGAGGTGGTCAGTGGCTACTCTGGCTAGGGAGCCTTGCTTAGCTTTGGGGTGAACATCACAGGCTAGGCTGAGAATAAACCAGTGGGGAGTCCCAGCCTAGATGAGACCAGATGCAGTGACAGTTGGACAGTAACAGGTATATTTTCATTTTCCAAGGGCCTTAGAAGCTACTGTATTAGGAAAGAGGTCAGAATTTAGTAAAGGAACATTTAATGCACTAAGCAAGAAGTTTCTCCCCATCTGGTCATGGGTGAGTGGGTGGTGTCCCCAGGTGGTGGACTCTTTTGGTAGTCTCCCAAGTTTGGGGGTGGGAGTTGGAGGAGTAGCTTGCTCACTCGCTCTCTTCCGCCTCAGGCTCTCCCTGGCTACCCCTCCCCGGGCCGCCCCTCACCTGCCAATGATGCTCTTGATCTGTGAGTCCTTCTCCACTTGCTGCTGCCTTAGCCTCTTCTCACTCTGCTCCAGTCGGGCCTGATACTGCATCAGGATTTTGCTGGTCTGTTCTTCCTGGGACAGCAGCCTCCGCTCATACTCTTCCAGCTTCCGGTTGGACATGTGCAGCCGCTCCTTCAGTGAGTGAATCTCCTCCTCGTACTCCTTCACCTGCCCGCCGGGTACATGACCCCGCACTGTGAGGGGCGTCCCACCCTGACCCCGACACCCAGCCTCTGCCCCTGTCTGCCACGCACAGCCACTGCATGGTGAGGGGCATCCAACTGCCTTCCGAAACCTGTCCCCTGCCTGCTGGCCACACCCACACACCTGCTTTTAAGAAGACCTTGCCATGATGCTGAGGCTCCCTCAAAATGGAGCAAGATCACAGACTCCCACACCGTGAGAGGTATATACGTCCTCTCACATGTGCATCTGGACACATGAGGGCCTACAAAGAAACCTAGACAGACTCACAGATACATCTTGAGTAACTGTACCCAGAAATTAAAGATAATTTCCAACCAGCCCCAAGCCAGGCCCAAGAACACATGGGGGAGACACAGAAGAAGAGACACTGGATGGGGGAGGCAGGTGCTGTTCTACATGTGACTTCCTCCTTGGCTCTGTCCTGGGGATAGGGGATCTTCAAGTGAATCCTAGGCTGAGAATCTAGGAATGCACACCGACCCTCTGTCACCTATGCCCATGGTTCAGTGACTGGGTAAGCCTGACATTGATCATAGTACAACTGCAATCACCTCTGCCCCACCCAATGTATTAGCTTCCACTGCTAGTAAGGTAACTTTTTCTTTCCTGAGCAGTCACAAGAGCCAGGGCTTATGATCTCCCCAGGAAAGAACATGGAAATAAGCCTAAAATTGAATATGTTTTTTCCTAGATAGTCTATGACACATATAACCTACAAAGTAGAGTAGAAAGTGGCTTTTAATGACTCATTGTGTATATCTGGTCTCCCCAGGTGGACTAAAGGCTTCTCAAGAGAGAGGACCAGGTCCTTGTCTTTTCTTCCCACCATAACTATCTGACCCTGGATGTTTCCCCTGGAAGTGACTAGAGGTCTCCCCTGTGGGTAAAAGGAAGAACCGGGGCTTGGGCTGGTAGGGCCCAGCGTACCCTATCCAGCCGGCTCTCATCCATCGATTTCGAGTACTCCTTGAGCTTATACTCTTCCCGCTCGATGTGGGCACTCTCGATGTCAGCCGACAGGTGAGGCATATTGGAGACCCAGGCCACTGTCCGCTCAGAGGCTGGCATTGTGGGGTTCAGTGTAGATGGCGTCTGAGAATGCTGCAATGGGCAAGGTAGGGGCAGACAAAGGAAAGGTGGGAAAGGCAGGTGCACTTAGAGGGAGAGCACAGCCAAAGGAGAGAACAGTCCCAGTCCTACTGCCCTACTCCAGCCCTTATCACCTCTGAATGCCAGAAGTGACTTAGCATGTTTCCCCTCTGGATGAGAGCACTAGGAGGGCAGAGATTTGGGGCTGTTATTCACTGCCATATTTTTAGTGCCTAGAATAGCACATGGCACACAGCAGGCCCTCTATACACATTTGTTTAATGACAGAAAGGAGGCGAGAAGATCAACTTCAGACCACAGACTCTGTCCCACCCCCGTCCCGTCTCCTCCTTCCCTCCCTGCTCATCACACACCCCGCCTTCCTCCTGCCTCACCTACCTGCTTGGTGATGGAGGGCTTGAGCCCCCCACCCCCTCCGCCACCGCTGCCCCCGCTGCCCCCAATGCTGCCCTCCTTGCTGAGGCTCTGTTGCCGTGGACGGGCAGGGCCATAACTCGGCTCCGGGGACTGCAACAGATTCCCACTGGATGGCCGGGGTTTCTGGGCGGCGCTGACTGTCAACTGCTGAGACTTGCCCCTCTGCAAAGGAGGCGGCTGGCCCCCGCCACCCCCGCCGCTGCCCCCACCGCTCCCACCTCCGGGCCCTGAGGGGGCTGGCCTCTGGGGACCGATGGTGATCTGGGGAGGGGACAGCATGTGCTGCAGGTTGTCCTGGAGTGAGAGCTGCCGACGGGTGAAGTCAGTGCCAGAGGGTCCAAACTCATCACTGTAGCTGTGGCTGTGAAGGATGGAGGCGGCGGGGGGCTTGGGGACCCCTGAAGAGAGGTCCTCGCTCTTGCTATAGCCATGGAATGGGGCAAAGGTGTCCCCAGGGGGCTCTCCACCTCGGTGGTGGTGATGGTGGTGGTGGTGGTGGTGGGACGAAGGTGGACCATGGCCACCGCCCCCTCCATGGCCCCCTGGGGGGCCTGGCCCATCAGCAGCCATGTGGAAGAGAGGGTTCTGGAAGGAGAGGGGGATGCGAAGTTGCTGGGCAGGGACACCATCCGTGGTGACACCCATCTGGCTAAGGCGCATGCCAGCTGCCGTGATGGAGGAGCCACTCCCCTGGGAGAGGCGACCGGCAGGTGCAGGCCGCAGCCCCAAGGCTGCTGTCAGTGAGGCCTGGCTTGAATGCAGCAGGTCCCCTACGGCTGCCAGGTTGGAAACACTGCTGCTGTTGAGGCGGCCACCAGGCCCATCACCCTGCAAGTCCAGCATGGATACACTCTTGTTGACACTCAGCATCTTCTGCTCTGGCTCTGTGATGTCTGAGCTGCTTGTGCAGTATGCTGGCGAGGAACGGGCCAGGGGTGGACGGCTTACATAGAACAGGTCTTTACCCCCACCAGGTGGTGGCGGGGGTGGCTTTTCCTTGGTTGGGGAGGGGAGGCGAGCCATGTCCATAGAGCTGTCAGAAGGAAAGGAGGCACATAGCAGAAGGTAAGGTCAGGGTTACTGGCAGCTGAGCCTGCTGTATTCTGGCACAGGCCTTGGGGTAAAGAGTGGGACCCACAGGGAAGGGCTGAGAGCTGGTGGTGGCAGCCCTGAAGAGGGTAGGCAGGGAGGATGGGGGGGGACAGGTGGGAAGAGGGAGAGGACAAGGCCCCTCCAGGAAGGGGGTAAGGCCTAGAAAAGGGGAGATGGGGGCAGCAAGAGGAGGGATGAGGGGCAGGGCCGGGCTGATATGGAGGAGATGAGGCGCATCAAGGAGGAGGTGAGGAGGGTGAAGGCCAGTGGGTGGGAGAGGGAGCAGACAGGAGAGGGGGGGGGGGGGGGAGAGCCCCTCACCTGTTGAGGCCTCGAGCCATGAAGGACTGAAGGTCGATGGAGCTGGAGAGAGATGGAAAGAGGGGCAAGCACAGAGAGAGAGGAGAGAGGCGTGGACGACGGGAAGGAGAGGCGGTAGTGGTGGGATGGGGATGGTGTCATGGAGGGAGACATGGGCAGAGGAACAAGCAGGGTGGTCATCAAAATAATGAGCAGCAGCTGAGGCACGGGCACCGCCGATGGGATGGATGCCAGGGTCCTGAGCCGGCTGCAAGCCTGCTAGGCTCCCAGCTGCCCTTCTCCAGGTGCTGGATCATGGGGATGTCTGCGGGGTTCTGGTCGGGGGCTGGGGGCGAGGCTCATTTACCAACCAGTCTAGAGATATTTGAATATTTTGATACCACATGGCTGAATCAACATGTGCTGGCTGAACCTCAGCCTGGGGACAAACATGGGCAGGCAGAGGTACAAAGTAAATCAGAGCCTGCAGTGGGGATCCTCTAGGCTGACAACTGAGCTGGGAGCTGGAGGAACCTCAGCTTTTCCCTGTGGCTCTGCCTTTCTTGCTCCCTCTGGCTGTAAAGGGCTCTCCGCCTACTGCTGACTGTACCTGCCCCCTTACCATTTTTCCCTGAGAACTTTTTGCCTTTTCCTTTCTTTCAAGCCCTAGAGAGATGCACACGGGGCCCAGTGAGGAGTATCTAGAACAGGAACACAGGGGTGGGGGTGCCAGGGTACTCACCTATTGAGGTCCCGCATCATGTAGCCCTGCATCTCGGCCGATGGCCCCCGCAGTACCACCGGCTGAGGCCGGGGCCGCTCGCTCTGGCGGCTCGGCTGCCTTTGGATGTTGGGGTTCCTCAGAGCTGTGCTGATGTCGTTGAGGAGCCGGGGCAGTGGACCCAGCTTCAGAAGGGCTTCCTGGAAGGGTGAGGCTGTTACCTGGGAGCTAAGTACCCGACTCTAAGAGGGCCTCAGGGGGTGCAAGCGGAGGGGGTCTGAGCTGGGGTTGTGATGGTGACATCTCAGAGAACAAGGAGGGGAGGAAAATCTGTGCAAGGGGTAGTTTCTCAGTCCCCAGGAGCCTCTGGAACCATCTGGGGACAGGGCAAAGGAGGCATCTGCTGACCTTGCTGAGCTGGGGCAGCACCTCCCAGAGCAGGGCATGCAGTGTGGAGAGCTCTCGGCCCAAGTCGATGTAACCCTCAAAGCTACTGCTGTTGGTCAGCGTGTCCAGGTTGGAGATCTCATATAGGAACTGCTGCATGGAACCCCACTCCAGCTCCAGAAACTCATTCATGAAGCCCAGAAAGTCCTCCTTTGAGGTAAACCTGGCCAAGGGATCCAGAAGGTAGAGGTCACACACATATAGAAGGCCTCACACCCAGTCTGCCTCAGGGTCTCTGAGGACTCAGGGGACCCTTCCTGCCCGCCCCTGGCCCCATCCTGCCCCCTGCCTGAAGCTTCCCTCACTTGGAAAAGTTGGCCAGGTTCTGGATGACCTTGGCGATGAGGGTGAGGGTTCGTGAGGTCTGCTCATCTGGGTACTCCTGCATGAGCCCAAAGAGGCTGGGCGACATAATTGCTGGGCAGAGGAAGCGCAGGAAGAGCGAGGCGCTGATGAGCCTGTCGGCGATGTCCTCCCGGCCCCGCTCTGCACAGCGCAGCCTCCAAGATGCAAACACCTCCTTCAGCTCCCTCGGGAACACGCTGGGGGGAAGGGGTGAGGAGACAGAGAGAAAGAGAAAGAAAGAGAGAGACCGGGACTGAGCCCCAGAGACCCTCAGCTTCCAGGGAACATGCTGAGGGGGGTGGTAGGAGGTGAGGGTGTGGAAACAGAGGGCAGAGAGACAGGGAGGGAGGGACTGCAGGAGGAAGATGGGAGGCTGCTGGAAGAAGAGGGCCATGGCAGAGGGAACAGACAGATTAGGGAGAGAGAAATGGAGAGGGAGAAAAGGTGAGGGGAGAGAGACATGTGGGAGAGAGACAGGGGGTGTGTGAGAGAGACAAGGAGAGGAGGAAAAGAAGAACAGACACCAGGGAGAGACAGAGATGGGAGAGAGATGGAGGGTCACTTGAGGTACAGGGAGCTCGGACCCCCCAACCCTTCTGGATTCCAGGGAAATGGGGATGGAGGTACCCCAGGCATGATCCCCAGTCCCTGGAGTGGCTCAGAACTCACTCCCCCACCTCCCGGTTCCACTTCAATGTCCCACTGACACCTTAAACTCAACTAGGGTAAAACGGAGCTCACCATCGCCCCCACACCTCCAATTGGCTCCTCCTCCTGACTTCCCTGGTTCTGTCAATGAGGCCACAGGTCTCGCAACCACCAGCCTCATGGCCTCTTGAGTCATCCGTGACTCCCTGCAGACATGCCCCTCCTTTCCAATCAGTTGACAACTTCTACTGATCCTTTCCTCAGAGGGTCCTTATGGCAACCCCTTTCTACTATTCCAGTCACTGTCCTGATTCAGGATCTGTTTTTCATGCCTGACCCATTGACAATAACTCCCAACTGGCCTGCACTTCATTTTCCCTACTCCAGTCACCCCCCCCACCCCACTCTACTTATGGATTAATTTTCTCAATCATACTTCCTGGTGCCTTTAATGGCATCCCATGACCTACTAACGAATTCAAACCCCTTCACCTAAGGCCTTTCAGAGTCTAACTCTAATCCCCCTGTCCAGACATTGTTCCCACCTCTCTCCATTATGAGCCAAGTACTCCATTAAACCTGTTCTAATTGCTGTCCCCTGAAAGCTTCTGGGCCTTCTCACCTTCATGCACGTGCCTATCTCATAGCCTTCTTCTGAAATGTTTTTCTTGCCCACCACGTCCATATATCATAACCTAACCCAATCTTCAAAGCCCAGCCCAGGGGACACCGCTTTCCTGCTTCTCTCAATCAAAGCTCTGCCTTCTCTGATTTTGTGTTGCATTGGGGGGAGACCCTCACTCAGCAGTTAACACACACTACAATGGTTCTGTGGCTTTTTGTTTATCTAATTTGTCCCCACTCATTCTGGTGGAGGTCCTGAGGGCAGGGACCAGGCCTCGTTCACCTCTGTCTGCTCTACAGCACCCAGAACAATGCTTTGCCCATAACTGGTACTCAGTCCTCTTTGAGGATGGACAGATGGATGAACAAATGAACACACAACTCCCCCAACCCTGACTCCCCAGCCCAGCGTTCCCAGTCTCACCAATGGGAGTTGACCACCTTGCACAGGGCCAACTCACAGCACATTCGCAGGTTGGCCTGGTGCTCAGCCAGACTGGATGCCGTGCACTTGATGGGGTCTACCTCGCAGTTCTCCTCAGACTCATACAGAGCACGGATGAACTCCCCTGGGGGTGGGGGCACAAGAGGGAGTGGTCACACTTTCCAAGGGCAGGGACAGGGGGCTGCCTGCGTTGGGGGAACTGTAGAATCAGGTGGTTAGAGACTGAACTAGGAAGCATCAAGCTGAGGAAGGGTGCACTTGGGGTCTGGGGTAGCCAGGTTTAGGGTTGGGGTGGACATCTGTAGGTCTGGGGAAAAAGAGGGCCTGAGGGTGGGCCATACCAATGGCATCCTTGAGGTATTTCTGACCAATCAGTCTCATATACTCTTCTATGGCTTTAGTGGCGAGCGTGTTCTCGCGGAATATGAGGTGCTCCCGTTCCATGAACCGATCTACCTCAGACATGGCCATGTCTGAAAGAAAGTCCTGGGTCCCAGGAAAATCCAAGGGTCAGCCTCTGTGCAACCCAATCTCCTGAATTTGCCCTGTCTTCACTAACCTCCAACCAAGTGCCCATTCCCAAGTCGCCTTTCCCTGAGAGCACAACACTCACCTTGGCCTTGCCTGTACTCTGCAGAATGTGAACCAGTGCACTGGCAACCTCCTCCTTGCCCTTGACATTCAGAGCGGGCTCCAACACTGCACACAGCATCCGATAATGGTTGGTGACATACTCTGCAAACTCTTTATATAGCTCCATGGGCAGGATGCTCATTGTCTGGTAACGTGCTTTCAGCCGCACAGCCGGGCAACCTCCTTTGCCCTTGCCCCCTGAGCCACCCCCTGACCCCCCTCCGCCTCCCGAGCCCATGCCCCCGGAGCCCCCGCTGCCTGTTGGCAGTGTTACAGGGTACCACTGCTCTGTGAAGTGGCGCCCAGCCAGGGTGGCCACTGGCACAGTCACCAGGCCGACATAGCCCGCCTTGTCCTTCTTGCGCTTTTTGTCTGAGTCACGGTACAGATGCAGCCGCAGGGCACGGACAGCCGGCAGGTTGTTAAACTCGAAGTGCTCGCCCCAGAAGACGGTGTCCCCTGAGGCAGAGCGGGGCTTGGAGGTGGTGCGTGCATACAGCATGTCATCCAGGCAGAGCTCACAGTAGTACCGCTTCTTGGGGGGCAGCTCCCGGGCCTCTATGATCCACAGCTTCAGCACATTGTCTACCCGGCGGCTGTTGTCCTGGCATGGTGGGGTGGGCATGGTAGATAAAGTGGAATGGCCACAGAAACAGAGACACAAAAAGAGGAGAGACAGTGAGAAACAGCAATCATAAGGCTGAGAGGTGTACTGGGTTGAACAGTGTCCCCCCAAAATTCATGAACCTACCCCGAACCTGTGAATGTGACCTTATTTGGAAATAGGATCCTTGCAGATGTAATCAAATTAAGATGAGGTCATTCTGGATTAGGGTGGGCCCTTAATCTAATGATTAGTGTCTTTATATGGAGAGGGAGATTTAGAGATGCAGAGATATAGAGACATGCAGAAAGAAGCCAGCTGTGTGAAGATGCAGGCAGAAATTAGACAGATGCAGCTATAAGCCAAGGAATGCCAAGGATTGCTGGTAACCTCCAGAAGCTATGAAGAGGCAAGGAAGGAGTCTTTCTTAGAGTATCTAAGGGAGCATGGCCCTGCTGATGCCTTGATTTTGGACTTCTAGCCTCTTGAACTGTGAGAAAATAAATTTCTGTTGTTTTAAATGACCCAGATTGTAATTTGTTACAGCAGCCCCTGGAAACTAATATAGAAGGGTAGCTTGTATGTTAGACAGTACAATCAGTATTGGTAAAGATTTTAAAGCTGGAATAACAAACAAAAAATATTAAGGTAGAATTTGAAGAGGAGAATTGGAAAGTCCTACAGAGACAATCAGAAATTGCAAAAAAAAAAAAAAAATTGTGTCAATATGGGACGGGTGAAGCTTGACAGTCAGTGTAAGAAGGGCCTGGGGAGATACAACTGACCACAGGCCCATGGTTCATGACATCGCAATGTGGTGAAAAGCACAGCATGATGTTTGGACTTTGCATGGGTCAGATCATGTCCAGCGTCTTGGCTGGGGTTCTTTAAGAAGGACATTGAGACACCAGAGTTCCCCCAGAGGAGGGTGACCAGGATTATGTGTTTGCTAGAAACTGGGATACAGAAAATAGCTGACAAAACTGGGAGCATTTCTCCTGGGAAGTAGAAGTCTTGGGAAGAACACAGACTCACAGAATTTCTGTGCCAAAGGGATCTTATAGATCATTTAGTCCAACCTGTTCCCACCAATTCCCTCTCTTTTAGAGAGGAAACCAAGGTACAGAGACTTGGCCAAGTGAATTTTATGTGTCCTGTAGAAATGCTGCAAGCAAAGTATTAGTGAGGCATTCCTACCAGCAGGAAAGCTGGACCAGAGAACTTCCAGAGCCCTGTCAACTCTATAAGTCTGTGATTTTTATAGTAGAGAAACAGATGATAAGGGAGGGTAGCAGTATGGAAAGGAAGAGAAAAGAAATGGGTGACTCAGAATAATGAGGGTCACCCCCTGTCTGTCCAGGTCCCCTATACCTCAATCCTCTCCTCCCTCAAGCCTCCCCTCCTGTAACTCACCTTCTTCCCTAGGCCCCCCACTTCCCTTGAGGCTCAACCTTTGCCCTACACATGCTGTGTCCCCTTTACTCCCGAATACCTTGTTGGGTTTTACTGCCCGCTGTAGATTCTCGATCCATTTGTCCCTTTCGGCCGCAGACCGACAGGCAAAACATTTTGTTCCTGATGACGTTGTTACCTAGACAGGGGTGTGGAGTTGAGGGATAGGGCTCTAGAGGGGCGGTGACCCTTAAGGACTGGAGACTCCACCACCATCTTTTCCTCCCTGACTTATTCTCCTTTCTCCCAGTCCCAGAGGTTTCTGTTTCCTTGACATCCCCACCTGTGCCACCTTCTCTAGGCCTCTCTGCCCCCCATCCTTCATCACCCCTCCCCTTTGGCCCTCCCCAGCCCACTATACCCAGTACCTCAAAACAGAACTCCTGGCCTAGGATGGAGCTGTGCACTGGCTTGATAATGGAATCTTCATCCAAGTTGAGCTCCAAGGCCTCAGCTGCACTGCTAGGACTCAGCAAGGACTCGTGGGAGTGCGACTCCTTAAAGCTTTGCATCAGCCGGGCCCTGGCAGGCAAGAGGTTCAGGAGGGAGGGTCAGGGCCCCCACTCTTTTTGCACACAAAGGGGTCCTGCATCATCCATCTGACTCTAGGATGGAGACTTAGAGACAAGGCTGCCTGAATCCCCTTCCCACACAGACACACATAGAAAGAAGCCCAGCCTATCCCTGGGGAAAGACAGGAGAGGTGTTAGAAGAACCAGACCCTTTAAGAAACTTCCCCACTCCCAGTTCACACCTAAGGGGTTGTGAGGACTGGGAACATTTAGAGTATCTCAATCCAGAAATGGGCCACGGAAGAAAAGAAAAGAAAAAAAAAAAAAAAAGAGAGAGAGAACAAGGTAGGTCTGAGACACTTCTAAGTAGGACCTCCAGGTGACCTTAGAAACCAGAGCCTCAATATAAGGGAAACAATGGAAGCAAAGAACTGGAGGCACAGAGAAGATATTTGTCTGGCCTGGGCCTAGCACACAGCTAGTGCCTAATAAACATTTAATGATTCAAAGAATGAATGAACAAAGCATAAGAGGACAAGTTTTAGCAGAACCAGGGGAAAGAGTGAGGGCAAAACCTAAGAAATAGGAGACAGAAAAGAGCAGAATGAAGATAAGAGACAGACGATGGGGACTGGGGAAGAAGAGGAGGTAGGGCAAGGAGCAGAAAGGGGGAGCAAAGGTATGTGCAGCAAGACAGAGAGTGGGAGAAGACTGGGAGGGGACTGAGAAGGGACAAAAGGCAGAAAATCCCTGCAGGAGGGCAGAAGATAAAGGGGACTGGGGGACAGAATGACAGGGGCGGGATAGTAAGCAGGATGGAGATGGGCAGGGGATGAAGAGTAGAGAGCAGTGGGAGAGCGGGGGAGGGGAGCTCGGGTGTGGGAGCCTCCAAGAAGTTATTTATAGCAGCCCCGTCATCGCAGGCTCTGGCTGCCGTCAGTGCTACAAAGCTCCCCCGGCCCCCCGCCCCCGTGGCCAGGAATACCATGCCCTCACCCCCTGCTGGCCCCAAATCCAGCTCTGACAACATGGGAGGGGGCAGGGAAAGGTGTGACTCACCTTGTCCCAACCTCCCTACCTGCCCAATCCTGGGGGTGGCCAAACACGGGGAAAGGGAGGGCAGGGTTCTCCCTGGGAAGTGATCGGGTAAGGGGGAAACCCAGAGAGGGACCCCCAAGAGGCAGATAACAAAGGCACAAAGCAGGTCTCCTCTGGCCCAGCCTCTAGACAGTGCCCCCTGGACTTCCCTGAGAGCTTCCTCATCATGCCTTAGTCCATGGATTGTTCCCCATTCTGTCACCCTGCATACCTGTCCCAGCCTCCCCTTTCTCTGCCATACTCTCTATTGTCCCCTCCCTCACCCACTGATGAGGTCCCTTCGCTCATATATTAATACCAGCCACCCCAGCCCCACTCCAACCCGCTGCCCCTGTATTTCCTGCCCTTCCCCCACACCCCTCCACCTAGATCCTACTGCTCCCTCTCCCACCAACCCACTGCCCCCTTCCCTGGATTCCTTAAATGTTCTTCCAGGGTCACCCCTTCTCTGTCCTTCTGTACATCTCCTTTGATCCAGGCTGGAGCCCATCCTTCTGCCAGCCTGAGAAGTCCCTCCTTGGCTTCACCTTCATTCCCTTTCCTGTCTCTCTGCTGGTCCTCTCCCTGTACCTACCCCTCTCCTGCTGCTTACAGAGCCCTATCCTAGCTCTTCTCTATTCTGTCCCCCACCCCATGGCATCCCCCAACCAACTTGAGTTGAGTCCTTCAACCTTTGTACACATATAAGCCCCTTCCTCCCCATCTCACTCAAGAGACCCGATATTACATCGATCTCATCCCATATGCCCCAGCCCTGTACCGGTCATGGTCAGCACTTCGGAAGCGAGGCAGGATCTGGCGAAAGCTGCTGGTCCGGTCAAGTTTGGGTTGTGACTTCGTGCGTTTGATGGAGCTTTTTAGCCGCCGGCTCAGGAAGCCTTGCTGGGGGGGAAATGGGGATGGGGTGGGTTGGGGGGGTCAGTTCTACCTACCCATCCCTCAGCTGGTAGAGAGTCCCTGGATGAAAGTGGGATGGGGGAAAAAGGGAATCTCTGGAGGTGAGAAAAGGGGTATAGGAGCCCTGATACCAGTTTGTCTTCCTCGCAGTAGACCAAACACACAAACACACAAACATGCCAGCTTGGAGAAGGTGGGAGGGCTGGTCCGAGAAGCAGGGGGGCAGAGCCAAGAAGGGGGAAACCAAAGAGGTAGGGAGACACATACACACTCTCTTACTCTCTCTTTCTCTCTCTCTCCCCCTCCTGCCCCCTTTCTCAGAATCCTAGGGCTCCAGCTAGGGCTGGGAGGGGGGGCGGGGGCCAGCTGAGCCGACATCTGGCAGGTGCTCTCACTCACCGAGGGCCGGAAGGGTGCAGCGGGGGCGGCCTCCATGCTGTACTGCTTCCCCCCTGGGACACTCTTCCTTCTCGAGCGACCCAAGTGGTATTCTGGAGGGGAGGAAAGGGCCAGAAGGGAAGTTGGGGAGGGGGCCAGGAGGGATGTTGTTAACCCAGGTTTCCACCCCTCACCCCAGTGCCTTCCCCCACCTCCCTCTGCCCCATAGCTCTGGCCTCACCTACCCCCCGGAAAGCAGCAAGAACAGCATCGGCGACGGAGAGGCTGGCAGCGGGAAGGAGGGGGCAAGGAACCCGAGCCTGACCCCCCTGAGGGGGATGGGGTGGGAGGCCTTAGGCCCATGACTGGGGCTGGCAGTCAGCAGGGGGCCATGGCTGAGAGGGTCAGTGAAACCCCAGTAATGAAGGACATCAAGGATCCAGGGAGGCTAGGTCCCTGGTGCCCACCCCCCCCAGAAGGGGCTAGCTGGGGGGAAAGATGGGTTAAAGGTCATTGCCCATAGGCAGGCTTTCCTCTTCCCCCAGCTGGGGACATCTTCCACCTGCTCTCCACCTCCTGGAACCCCTGCCTGGAAGGCCAGGACTGCCTCCCATGACCCCCTCCCTAGACTGGGGAGGGGGTGGTCTTGAAAGAGACCTGTGATGAGCGGCAGTGGGAAAAGCCTAGGGTCAGAAAATTTAAGGAAGGGGCAGTGGGGGGGTGGGGAGGAGCCGGTTCCACGTGCACTGCAGTGACAGGGACTCAGAGGGGAAGGGGTGAAGGGGGAAAGCAGAAAATGCAGGGGAGTGGGCAGGGAGTGGGGAGGATGGGCAGTGGGGGTTCCAGGGACTCCCAAGGAAAGGCAGGGAGAGGAAGAGGAAGGGAGGTGAATGCGGATGAAGCTCAGCCTGCCACAAGCCTGGAGGGATGGCAGCTCTGAAGAGGGAAGCTGAGGCTGTGCTGCCAGGGAATTTAGAGGGGCCGAGGGGCTGGAGGAGAATGAAAGTGGGGGGATGCCAAGCTCCGGCTCCAGCTCCAGAATGGCTGCCCAGGCCTGGGCTCCCCCCTCAGCCCCACAGTCACCACTGCAGCCAATGGGGGGGCAGGTGCTGCATCAGGGGCGGGGCCATCATCTCCATGGCAACAAGAAGCTACAGGCTGGGGGGGGATGGACCGGAAGAGCTGCCTGTTAACCCTCTAGGTTCCTGAACAGAACAAAGGAGGGCCACAATTATATTTTCACTGCTTCCAGAATTGCAAATTGCCTGCAAATTGCCCTAGAGTCAGTCCCCAGCTTCCCATTACCTATAAAACCCAGGTGTTAGGAGGCTTGTACAAAGAAATGTGGATGCCATGACACAAGAATCCTATCAGTCCCTCAGGAACACACGTGGAGTACAGAAACACACACTGAGCTGTACAGGTAGATGTATATGAGAACCATGATACAAAAAATAAATAGAGATCTATGTGCTTATGAGACATACAGACAACTGTGAGCACCAGGGTAGCACAGATCCACATTTTGAGACCCTGAGGCCCACATACCCCACAGGCTACATGCTTAGACATATGTGACCACTGCAACAGGGAGTACATACTTGAACCCAGACACCCACATTAGAGCTGCTGATGTGGACTTTGTGACCCAAGTCCCTTGGGCAATCATGTGGGCAGCACACTGCAGAAATGGACATGTAACCTTAAGACACACACGTCCCCCACACAGGGGAATGCCAGTTTAATCCCTGAGATACAAGCTTGAGTACACCATGATCCCAACCACATAAAGGTATTCCCATAACCCAGAAGCACGAACATGTTTCATTCACTTGAAAAGTACAACCACATCTACTCTGTCTTGGGACAACCTCCTTTTTTTCCCCAGCCCTTTCCTGATTCCAACACAGGCATTGGTGATTGCTACCAGAGTAAAGAAAAACTAGGAGCAAATGTGCTAATTATCCTGTCACACACTAAGCAATGCATCCAAGGGTTCAAGATATCTCTTTCCTAGTTACAATTCTCTGCGTTTCTCAGGTATGGCTGCCTCATTCTTATTTCAGGGAACCTAGCTCAGCCATTATTCCCACATGCAAGCTCCTCTAATAAAGGCATGAAGTCTAACTTTAAACCCACTAAAATTTTGCTTTGGAACTAAAGCATTAACAGAAGGAGAATGAATTTGCTAATTGGTTTGCTTGGTTCTTGGAAGTAATATAACCTTATACATATTACCAGGAACTAAGATCCACGAACTCACACATAAGTCACAGGTACATGGAGGCCACATACACATATGCTTACAAAGACTCTTACTGCCGCAAGGAAAAGAATAGCAGAAACACAGAGGAAAGCTGGGTAGAGTCACAGACAGATAGGACATCCTGTTATTAGTGCTGCATGCAGTGACATGTACAGAGAACACAGCATACATCCATATACACAATGCACAGAGCAAACCTGAAAAGCATATACTGTGATCCTGAGTCTCCAAGTCCCATCCTTGCACGATGTATACACGCATGCACACACATAACAGCCACCTACACAAACCCGTAACACAGGCATTGTGCACACACCCACACATGTACACACCCTGTGTACACACACAATTGCACTCACACACACACACACAGCAAGAGCTTGGACTCCTGCCCCTCCAACGTCTCTAATCTTGCCATCATCCACAGAATCTCCCCCTGCCCTCCAATCCTCCAAATCCCTAACCTTCCCTCTGGCCTTTCTTCCACTCCACACCCAGCTGGCAACTCTCAAGGGGAGCCAGGGCAGGGAGATTGCCAGAGAAGGATGAGGAACAGGGTTGCACAGAGAGCAGAGAAATAGGAGACAGCGAGTGCTCTGTGCTGGGGACGTGAACCTCTAATGACAGTCCCTGCCATGACAGGCCTCACTGTGAGCCAGCCTCTATGCCTGAGTGGCCTCCCCTGATCCAACCAAGCCTGACGCGCTACAGGGCCTACATGAATTCAGTCCCTTCTCCCATTTTCCTCCCTTTCTTCTTTCGGAGATCATTTTACCAAAAGGCCACTCTCCTCCTCCCTGCCTCCCCAGCTCCCAGGCCCCTTCTTCTCCCGCTGTCTCTGTCCACTTCCCCATCTTAAGCTCTCATCCCTTCTTCTCTCTTCTAAGTCTAGCTCCACTCTCTCCCACATTCCCCTTCTCCAGCTATTCCTCCTCCCTGTTCTCTCTCTCTCCTCCTCTTCAAGCCTCTCTCATTCCTCCTCTCCCCTTTTCTCCCCACTTTTCCACTTTACCCCACTTCTTCCCTTTTCAGGTTTTCTGTCCCCATTCCCTGACCAAGCAGGGGCTCACACCTGCCTAGCCCAAAAGTATTTCATACACGTCAGGATTCCAAGGAACACACTGATACACACTTACTCCCCCCGCCCCACCACTAGCACACCACCCACATCCAGACACGCCCTGGACACCCATGCTGGCATTGACACAGATACTCAGGCCAATGCTGGAACACACATGCAAAGACACACACCTGCCACCAGGGACACAGAAAATCCTACTCATGTGGCCATGAATTCCCCCACACAGGAAACTGACAGGAGGTGACCCCAGCCAGGGACATGCATGTTCAGGGTCAGAGGTGACATGGACCAGTAAGGCCATGGACTGCCCCACATGCCAGTGGCTGGCCAAACAGCCCCCTAGGCAGGAAACAGGCAGAAGCAGGATAAGACAGGACACGCTTACAAAAGGCTAGCAGCACATGTGTGCACGAGGAACTGGGCCCGCGTGTGCACATGGCATTGACACGCACGGAACACAAGCACGAACACACACACGGACACACGGCTGTCCCCTCCACCGGGGGCTCTAAGACCCTCACACACCGGCCGCTCCCGCGCCCTCTCGACCCTGCCCCACGAGACCGGTCCCGACCCCTCCGACCTCCGCTATCCCCCCTCCGGTTACCATAACTCCCCCCACTCGGAAGATGCAGCGAGAACATGCGGAGGGAGCAGCTGCCGCCGCCGCCGCCGCCGCCGCCGCCGCCGCCGCCGCCACCGCGGCTTCCCCACCCCCCTCCCCGCGCCCACGCACACGCGCGCCCCCGCCCCACGCGTGCGCGGCGCCCACCCCCCTCGCGCGCTCCTCATCCGCCCGGCCCCGCCCTTACCTCGCACCGCCCCCCCCGGGGGGGGTCGGGGGGTGTCCCCGGTGGGGGAGGGGCCCCGCCCCTGCGCGGGGGAAGGGCGGGGTGCGGAGGGAGAGGGGGCGGCGCGGCCGGCTCGCGCCGCCCGGCGCGGTGGGGGCGGTGGCGGGGCCCGGGACGGCCAGGAAGGCCGCGCGGTGACGGCCGCGGGAACGGCTCCCTCCGCCGCCGCTCCCGCGGCTGCCGCCGTTGCCCGGGCCCCGCCGCCGTTGCTAGGCGACCGCTGCTGCCGTGGCCGCCTCTGTCACGAGCCCCGTCGCCCGGAGACAGCGCGAGAGAGACGGGGGAGGGGGGCAAGGGGACCCCCAAAACCAAGCGGGCCACCCACCATCCCTTCCTGAGCAGGACCCCCCCCCCAACCAGCGGAGGGAACGAGGGTTCGCGGCTCCACCCAGCAGAGGAGGAGCCCTGGATTCCCATGCCCCTCAAAGGTCCGGCGACCTCTCCCGGGCTGGAGAGTCCACAGCCTCAGCAAACACCTTTGCATACCCAAGCCCCCAAGGCCCCAAAGACCCCTATGTCCCCTGCACATCCTCCATGCCCCTTACACATTCAATGCCCCTTTGAGGACCCTAAACGTTCACCAGCTATCAACTCTCACTAAACCCTCCCCCCAAGTATATATACCCCTGGAAGCCCTTCCAGCCCGACTGAACCCCAATTCAGCATCCTCCACATATGACCCCAACCTGAAACACACACGGTGTCCCCACCCAAAACACACAGGAGACCCATGCCAGAGACCCCCAGACCCTGAGGACTCAGGGTAAGGAGAAAGATGGGGAATATGTAGGCAGATCAGCCAACCACAGGACACATAAACATGTACCGTGAGCATGTGACCATTTTGGCCTGTGCACACACGTGCACACATACACCTTTCCCAGACATGGACATGTATATACACATACACAGATGTGACAGACATCACGCACATTCTCTCTATAAACTCCACCACCACCACCACCACCTGGCTTTGCCTCACAGAGATGTGCTACCCACACACTCCCATGGTCAGAGGTTTCCATGACAATGACACACATCCCTGACCACTCACCCACCCACCCAGGGTCCTAGAGCTGGCCCCTAAGGGCAATGAGGCCTGCACCTATCAAAAGAAGGTTGGAGGCAGCCACAGGATGGGGACAGGCCGCTGGCTCTCTAAGGGAGAGAAACTGGTAGCCTGGATCCCTGAGAGGAGGGGGAGCTGGTGGGAGAAAGTGGTCACCTGGGGGTTGAAGGAATGGAGGACCTGGATCACTGGGTCCTGAAGGGAAATGTAGGGAAGGGGCCAGCGACAAGGGGGTTTCCGGGGGCTGAGGGCGTCTCTTTGCACCTTGGCTGCAGATCTCTGTTCCCTGCCTTCATCTCCCCTCACTGTTCCCATGGAAACCTTTTAAGCGAACTTCTCAGGAAGACAAAAATCTTTTTTTAAATGACTAAAGAGGGGGGTGGGGGGGCAGAAAGGGGGAGGGAGGGGAAGAGACAGATGGAGAGAGGGAGAGAGTTGGAGAGACAGACCGAGCAGATAGCTCTACAGACAGAAAGGAGCTGAGATGGGGGTCCGACGGAGTTCCACCGGGAAGGGGGGGGGACAGGGTAATCAAGAGGGGTACAGAAAATAAGGGAAATCAAGGAGGAAAGAGAAAAGGGGTGATACAACTGCAGAAAATAGAAGCAGTTGATGAGAGGAGGAAAAAAGGGGCAAGGAAAGAGGGAGACCACAGGCCTGAAGGTCCGGAAGAAGAATCGGGAGCGTGGGGGTGGGGCGGGGGGGCAGGAACTAGGTCATTCTCTCCAAGATCCCAGACCAAGGGCTGGGAGGGGCAGGTACACTCGGACTGGAAGCTAAAGATCTAAGGAGACTATTTTTACAAGCACCAGGAAAACTGTCAAACTTCGCTGCTGGAGAGGAAAAAGGGAGCGAAGCAGAGCAAGGACCCGCTGGGGCCTCTCACCCACAGCCCCTGGCCCGCTCCACATCCCAGAGGAGGGCGCCGTCTCCGCTCAGGACTCGAGACTCTGTCTCCGCCTCGGCCCGCCCCCGCCAGCTCCTCCGTTCCCCGACGCCCCCGTCCCCGCCAACCCCGGCCCCCTTCAGCCCTCTCCCCGCGCCTCTCCAGGGCACGAGCCTGCTCGGCCGCCGTACCATGCTCGCCGTGGGGCCGCCCCTCCACCGGCACGGAGACTGTGCGTCTCAGCAGTTTGTTGCGACTGGACTCGCTCCTCCGGTCCCGGATCAGAAGGGGGTGTATCTAGGGGACGTGGGGGGGGGGGCGGTCAGACCTAACCGGCCCGTGCCACCCCTCCTCTTCCCCTCCCCCACCGAGGAAGGGTGGGCCTCCCTTTCCTCCCGGCCCACCTTCTGCCCCTTCCCCTACTCTCTTCAAGTGTCTCTGAGTGGGTCCGTCCCTTCCCCATCTCTCTCTCTCTCTCTCTCTCTCTCTCTCTCTCTCTCGTTCCTTCCCGTCCCACCCTCTTCTTTTCTCCCTCCATTTCTCCTGAAACCCTACTCAGCTCTTCGGCAACTCCTCAGGAGTTAGCTACTTCCTGAATCCAGTTTTCCCTTGACCTTCAGTTCCTCCATTCTCCCTGCTTTCCTCCCAACCTCCCACCTCCCTTACCCCCTTCTCTCCCTCCGAGCCTGTCACGGGGGTAGCAGAAGCTGCATTTATAATCAGGATCCACAGCTTGTCTCCCTCCCACGGCCCGGCTTGCGGCCAGACTGGGACCCAACCTCCCCTCCCCCCAGAGGGCCTGGTCACCTCCCCCCACCTTTCTTCTCCTTCCATCACCTGCCACCCAACATCTCTCGGTTCCCTTCTTCCCATCAGCCATTACCTTTCCCTAAGCCGCACCCCCAGCTCCCCCGGCCACCTCTGTCCCAACCTCCACACTTCTCCAACACTCTGACCCTTATCAGAAGCTACAGGAACCAGACCCCCCCCAGCCCCCAGCCCCAGTTCCACAACCCATCCAATTCCAACTCCCTGTGGCCCTATACACTGTTCATTTTCCCAATTCCATCTATCCCCCCACCACACACCTTGCTACTCCAGACCCTGGCCATTTCTGTTGCCCTCAGCTTGCTGGCCATTGGTCCCTTCAGTCTGTTCCCATCTCTGTCATTCCTTCATTACCACCCATTGTCCTCCCTCTCCATCCTTACAACAGTCCCCACTCCTCTCTGTTCCAGGTTTCCCCAGTTTATCCTACAGCCTCCAAACCCCTGATCAAGGCTGATAACCACTAGTCGATGCCCAAAACTTAGACTCCCCAAACCACCTCTCCCTTCAAAGTCACCATGTCCTGCCCTAGACACCTCTACTTTACTCTGTGGCCTGGAAGTTCTCTAGCTCTCTACCCAGCCAACTCTCCACACTCTCACCTGCCCCCCAAGTCCCTCAACACCCTGGTTAGCCCTAACTCCAGTTCTAGCCCTGCCTCACCAAACCATGCCCAGTAGCTTTCAGAACACATCTCTCACCACCTCTGGTCTCCTAGGGTACCCTACCACTCTAGAGTTTGTCTCCCAAATCACCCCCATTCTTTGATCACACTCATGGGGCATCCACCCTTTGTATTTGCATCCTTTCTTTGCTCTGATGGGCCCTCCACTGCTGACCCAGCTCCCAAATCCGAACCCACACTTTCCTGGCTCTCAAATCTCCTTACATGGCCACCACCTCCATAAAAGCCCTCTGCCCATTTCATCCTTCACTCTGTTTAGTCCCTGCCCCATCCTGCTCTTACTCCTTTAGACAACTCCTCATACTCCCAGTCCCCCTCCTCCCCAGGCGTCTCCCTTAATATTCCTTCCTGATGTCCAACCAGTCCCTGGCAAAACCCCTGATCCAAGACACCCTCCCAGTCTTCACCCCACTCCATGCCAAGGTCCGCTGACCTCTGTGATCTCTTCCAGTACCCTCCAGTCTCCTCCCAGTTACCAAAAAACCCCACTATTCCCTGCCTTTTCTCTAGGTCCCTCAATTTCCTCTCCCTGCACTCTGCCCCATGATGGAGAAAGGACTGGGAGTGGTGAGTGATGAATCCTGTTCAGTGGGGAAGAGGAGAGGGGTCCTGAGGACCACTTTGGAGGGGAGGCCTTCCCATTTCTTCACCCCTTCCCCAAGCCCTTCAGTTTCCCTTCCCCATTCTAACCTATCCCACAGTATGGACAGGGTGCAAACATGAGGCACCCTCAAATCATCAGAACCACATCTGCTCCCCAGCACTGTCCATGGCCCTCAAAGACCCCCTGGCCAAGGTGAGAGAATGATTGCCCCTTTTATCACACCCTAACCCAAGTCTCACTCGCACCCTCCTGCCACCATTTGCAAATGTTTTTCTCTTCTTTGCCTTCTTTGTGTCTCTCTCCCCTTCACTAATTAGGACTTTCCCCGTTGCTCTTTCCCCATTCTCCCAAATTCTCCCAGAGGTCTTTTCCCAACCTTCTCACCCTGCTCACCTCATCCTCATCCAGCATGAGCAGCTGGTTCCCCGAGATGATGCAGAACCGAGGGTTCCAACCAGGACGATCATATGGGGAATGAACGTATTGGGTTCGGTGCATAGGGGGTCCCCGTACATCTGGGGGTTAGAGACACACAGAAACAGTAAGGGAGGCTCTATTCATATGGGAGCAGAAGTCTAAAATGGCAAGAAGAGAGCCCACAAAGTGGGAGAAGGGGACCCCACCCGCTTTGAGATCATCATAGTTGAGGGTGAGGCACCTGGTAACTTTAAAGGAACACAAGACAAGCCTTTACACCTGGAGAAAAGAGAGAAAGAGAATCACATCACAGGAGGCTCTATAGACTTGGGGGAAGAAATACAGAGGGGTGGTTCAGAGAGAATTCTATCATGACAGAGAGGGTACACGTTTGGGAGTAGAGGAAGGTGAGGGAGCTTCCCATCTACTTCAGGAAAATAAAAAGGTAGAGATGCAGCAAATTGGCAGAAGAAAAACATACAGAGGTTGGTAGAAGGTGTCTGGGAAAAGGAAGGGCATCCAAATAACTGGAGAAGACAAGGACTTGGAAGGTTGGCACCACCCATCTGCAAGAGAGGAAGAGGAAAGCTACACAGCTGTGGGAAAGAAGGACGGGGGTGTGTGTAGGAACATTGGGATCATGAGACTCTGAGAGCCGAACATCTGGAAAAGAGAAGAAGTGGGGGAGCTTACCTGTTTATAGAGTCAGAGACATGAGAGGGCCTCCCCTCCCACCTCTCCTTCCTGCTCTGCACCCTCCTCCCCTAGTTCAACCCTGTTCATCTTTTGGGGAGAGTTCTGATTCTTCTGGTGGTAAGGAGAAGATGGCTTTTGTCAGCACCTGGCTGTGGAGGGGCCAGCGCAGGAGACGGTGGGAAATATGCCCTTGTTTGGGTGAATAGAGACCAAATTGATCTCTTCCCCCTCCATGCCCAGAGATCAAAGATCTGATATTGTCTCCCCCCTACCCCCACCTAGTCTCCATGGACAGGACAGAAGCCAACACCACAAATTAGGAGCATCCCCAAGGCACAGTGAGGAGCTTGAGGACGAAGCGGGTGGGGAAGACTGGAATATCCAGGCCTGATGACATAGAAAGGCCTCCAAAGATGAGAGCTGGAAATGGGAACAAAAATTCCAGAACAGCAGAATAGTAGACCTAGTGTCACCCATGCTCAGAGATGCCCCCAGGGTCCCTGTTCTCCAACTTTGCTGTTCCTCTTGCCATGCCCTCCCCCCTGCAAACTACCTCTCCTTTAAACCCTAAAGCCACACACCATCACAGGGACACGAGACAGACCCTGTTGAGGTAAAAGAAGTCAGATTGGTGATACCAAAGTGATAAAATTAGGCTTAAGGTATCAGAGTGAGAGAGAGTTTAGAGGAAGAAAAATCAAATTCTGTCACCTTTATGGGATAACCAACCATAGACATACTGCAGGAGAACTGGCCTTTGAGCTTCATTCCTACAGAATGCCCTGAGTAGGAGAGTTTTGAAAAATCCAGCCCTTTTCTATCGCAAACATGTCCCTCAAATTTACCCAACCTCCAGATCAGAGTTAAGAAATGAGCCCCCAGAATGTCCACTATCTAGAAAGCACAGTACTTTGAAACTCCATCTCAATGCCATCTCAGGCACTCTAACTAATACTCTATAGATACAGAGATCACCGATACATAGGCTCTGACTGCAGACATTGCAGGCAACATGCCCACTGCACTCACACACTCAGTACACCCAGAGGAGAAATCTGTTGGTACACATAATCATTTTGGGAGGGGCTCGTTCAGGCTGCAGCCAAGGGAGGCAGGTTAGATTTCAGGGGGCACCCTTTTCCTGGGAGCAGGGGAAGACACAAGGAACTTAGCTTAGGAGAAACTCTAGAAACACACACACACACACACACACACACACACACTGGATTTAGGGAAGAATGATTCTGGAAGGCAGATTCAAGAGGCAGAGAGACATGGCTGCGAAAGGAGAAAATTTTACTAGGATGAGAAATCCCATAAGGGATCAGATGGGGATCCCTTGTACCCCCTGTTCTAACCATCAAAACCTGTGTCTTTGCACCCCAAATCTCTGACACCCCAGGAGAAAAGAGGATTGGTGATAAGAGCTGAGGTACTAAGGGTAAGTGGTAGGCGCAGACTTGAGGTGACGAGATGGGGAGTGGGGAAGGGAACAGAGAATGGACTGGGGGACAAATAACAGTGATGATCTAAGAGGAGGCAGAGATGATGATAAATACCTAGGGACAAGGGAATACACCAGAAGGGCTCAACTGGACATGGGGCAGAGGAAATTGAGGCAGACCTAACAGGCCAGGACAAGGGGGTCAAGAAGGAGGGGGTAGAGAGCTGGCAGAAATATAAGGGAGCTACCAGACAGAAGAGAGAGGGAGAGAGAATGGGCATCAGAGAGGGGACTGATATAGGGGAAGGACAGAAGGGGGACTCATATAAGGAACGGACACCATATGGGGGGAAAGATATAGGTGATGGACAGCAGAGAAGGGAGGGGGAATGCAAATAGAATTGGAGGTGGGGGAAGGGGGTAAAAGTGATGAAGTGAAGAAAGCAGATAAGACCCCAGAGGCTACATTTCACTGGTCAAGAGCCTTAATGAGGATCCTAACCTGGCCCATACTCCCCTCACTCAATCTTACTTGTATCTGCCCCCCGCTCTAAACACACATAATCTGGCCCTCCCCCTGCCCTGGTCTCCCCTCCCCCAACCCAGTCCCTCTCTCTCCTCTCTTCCCTCCATCTGGACCCTCCATCCCCCACGCCCCCCCCCACAGCCTCCCTCTCTCTCCATCTGGCCCCTTCTCTCCCTCCATCCTCTCTTTTTCTACCCCTTACCATTCTCTGAGCCCCCACCACATTCTCCTCCCCCCATCTTCATGGTTTTTTTCACCCCTATGTTTTCATTTCCCCTTCCTAGCCCCTCTCCTAAGACTCTGTCCCTCCATTTCCTTGATATTTTCACTCAGCTCCCACCCCCAAATTATTTCTGCAGCTCTTCCCCCAACCCAATCCTTCTACCTTCCTACCCCTTTCTGGCCTCTCTTTCCCCTTCATCATTTTCCCCTCAGTCCCCCTTCAAGGCCCGTTTCCTGGCCCTTCCATTCCTTATCTATCCCTATCCCTCTGGCCTCCATTCCCTCCTACCCCGTTGCTCCCACCCTTGCCTTCCCGGTCCTCCCCCTCCCTGGCCCCGACTCTCCCCCGCCCCCCGCCCCCTGCCCCTCCCCCTGTTGCCCCCCATCTGGCCCTCCCCCTCCCCCCAACACCGTACCTCTGAAGGGGGCATAGGACATCGCGGGGATGCTCCCCCGATGGATGGAGGCGCGAGACCTGCTCATCAGGCCTGGGGGGAGGGGGCGGGGGGACGGGGGAGAAAGAGAAGAGAGAAAGAGGGGGAGAGAGAGGGGGAGAAGGAGGAGGAGGTGGAGGAGGAGGAGGAGAGAGGAGGAGAGAGGAGCAGAGAGAAGCAGAGAGGAGGAGAGAGGAGGAGGAGGAGGAGAATAAGAGCCAACGGCAGCAGCGGCAGCCTAGAGAGAGAGAGAGAGAGAGAGAGAGACAGAGAGAGGGGGGCGGGGGAGCGAGCGAGAGCGAAGAGAGCAGGAGGAGGAGGAGGAGGAGGGAGAGACTTTGCAGCCCCCACCCCTACTCAAGGAGACCCAGAGAGAGAGAGAAAGAGAGAGAGAGAGACCCCTGATTCAAAAACACACCGGAGAGAGCGATTGTTCCTGAAGTTGCAGACCCCAGACCCTGAGATGGAAAGACCCCAGACCCACAGAGAAAGATACCTCACTCCCATCCCGTGAGTTAATCTGAGACACAGACCCAAAATCTAGAGGAAAAGAGACCCTTGATCTCAGAAAAAAAAAACTCTAGATCCCCCTGAGAGAGAAGCTAAAGATCAACATCTTAGTCTCATGAAGGTTCTCCATAGCCACAGAAATCTTAGACTCTGGACCCTGAGATGATGATTTCGGAGATGAAGACTTGAGACCTATACTTAAAGATAAGACCTAGATTCAAAAAGACTCAGACCTAGAATTAGATCTTAGATCAGAAAAAGATCTAAGAGACCCTAGACTCAGATCTCAAAGAAACTGCAGACTCACAGACTGATAACCCAGAGACAGAGAAACTCTGGACTTAGGGGGAGACAGAGAGACATTCAGTTGGCCCAGAAATGGAGAATTCACAGGCCCAAAAACTCATAAAGAAGAGTTTAAAAGACCTCAGGGAATGTGGCCACAGACCCTGAAACACAGAAACCCCAAAACAAAAAACATAAAAGGAAACTCAGTCCTGAGAAAGATCCCAACACAAATACTGAAAGACCCTACCTATAAAGATCCGTCTCAGAGACAAACTTCAAACCCAAAGAGGGACATCTCAGGGATACCCCCCAACCCTGGAGAGGTAAGTATGAGAGAACTCTGACACCAGGCATACCCACTACCAGACAGTTGACCCCAGACCTTGGAGGGAGGGGGAACATTGGGTAATGGGAGTGGCAAGAACCTTTTTCTCTGCTGCCTCCTCCCACCTCTGTCTCTTCTCTTTGGCCCCTCTCTCCATTTTTGGGTCACAGGATGTGCTCGGGCCCCAGGGAGGTTATGTAGGGCAGGTCCTGGCTCCTTGGGGGATGGGTTAAGGAAAGGAGACCCAAGGCTGAGAGGTGGACCAATCTTGGGGATTGCAATAGGCAGGGAAGAGGGGACAAAAGGACCATCACTACTATCTCCAACCTGCACTTCCTATGATTCACCAGTCTGTCTCAAGCTTTGGGTTTTCAATTAAGAGGGCTGAGGCGCCCTCATCCCCGTTTTCATCATCCTCTATCCCATTTACAGGGTCTTGCTCCTTTTAAAATATATCTTTCCTCACTTAGCCATTGTCTTGCCATGCTCGTGCCTGCCTAATCACTCCTACCTAGGGACAGCTGGCTTCTCCTCAGATCATCGTGTTCATTCTCAAACCCAGGCATATTTCAGTCCTAACTAAAAGGGCACAGGACGCTCTCTTCACCCCCTGAGGTTTAGTCTTCTCAGACCCTCCCACTCCTTAAAGCCTCTGAAACAGTGTAGGGGCGGTTGCTAGGCACATTCTGGGGTTTGGGGATAACTCCCCACTCCACAGCCTGACGCATCGAGTCTGCGGGGTCTCCGGCCCCTCTTTCCTAGCGCCAGCTCTCTCATCACGTGGCCTGAGGGGCTAGCCTGCGATTGGCCACTTGGTGTCACTCACTGAGGTACCGCCCCCTGAGGAGCCCGAACCCCTCACGTGACGGTGGAACGCCGCAGCGGCTCTTCTCCGCCAGCAACTGGCCGTTTCGGGTTTACACGGAAACGGGCGTGCCATTTCCGCGCTCGTCTGCAGATCCGGCTGTCGATTGGTCAACTCTCCCTTCGCTCCTCCCTCATTTGGAGGCGGGGCAAACCGAACCACGTGAGAGCCAGGATTGGCTAACTCTGGAGGCTCGGGTAGTCCGGCTTCTACTGTCACGTGGCGTGTGCTGTTTTCTCATCACGTGGCTGCCGCCCAGGTAAGAAGAGGCCGCTCTTCCTGGGCCTGGGTCTTTTCTCCGTGTAACGTGTGGCTTTTGATACCAGCTCTCCTCTACGAGCATAGGCTGCATGAGTAGGGGGCGGGCTCCCGCAGTCCTGCTCGGCGGAGGGGTGAGTGACTGGCCCCGCCCCGCCCCTTCCGGTCCTCGAAGCCTCGACCAGTGCCCGCACCCAAAATCCCAGAGGTTGGACCCCTGAGGTGTGAGTGGAAACCGAGTCTTTGCCTTAATTTTGCAAGTTTCTCTCCCAGCTTTAGGGACGTTTTCCTTCGGGGTGCAGAAGAGGGAGGGCAGAGCCTGAGTGTCCAGCCAAGCAAAGGCTTCCCCGGGTGCAATTTCCTGGTGTTATTTGTGGGGAGACACCGAATTCGCCCCCTGCTCTCAGGCCGCTCTGCTCCTGTCGTTTCTTTGGATGCCGGCGCTGCTGCCTGTGGCCTCCCGCCTTCTGTTGCTACCCCGAGCCCTGCTGTCCATGGCCTCTGGAAGCCCCCCGTCCCAGCCCTTGCCGGCCTCGGGCTCTAGCTACGTTCCAGGCTCGGTCTCCGCAGCCTTCGTCACTTGCCCCAACGAGAAGGTCGCCAAGGAGATCGCCAGGTGGGGAGTGAGGATGGATGATCGTGAGGGGATTGGGGAAGGAGAGTGCCACTTTCTGATCTCTCCAGCTTTGGAAGCCTTTGGGCTCAGGGTCACTGGGCACTCTGAATTTGGCTGTCTCTTCACCTTCAGGGCTGTGGTGGAGAAGCGCCTAGCAGCCTGCGTCAACCTCATCCCTCAGATTACATCCATGTGAGTCATAGGAGTTGGGAGGTTAACCTATACCTAGGGGCTGACTAGCAGCTTTTTTCCTAGGGGAAAATCTTTACTCCCCACGACTTTCAACCCCTCTCTGACCTTTTCAGCTATGAATGGAAGGGAAAGATCGAGGAAGACAGCGAGGTGCTGATGGTGAGAAACATTCCCCCACCCAACAAAATTTCCCTAATTCCCTGACCCCTTTGACCTTTATTCCTCATCTGAGATCCTGAAATCAGTCCCACACCTTGATCCAACCATGTTTATCTTTGCTCCTTAGATGATTAAAACGCAAAGTTCCTTGGTCCCAGCTTTGACAGATTTTGTTCGGTGAGAACTTTGAGATGAATAGCGGTGCGGGTGTGTACTGTGGGGTGGGACTTGTTGGGCAGTCTAGGGCTTGTATCTGAGGGGGTGGGCTCCTTTGGGTAAACCTTTGAGTAACCCCCACGGCCTCCCCCCCCCAATCTATTTTGCAGTTCTGTGCACCCTTACGAAGTGGCTGAGGTGATTGCATTGCCTGTGGAGCAGGGGAACTCCCCGTACCTGCATTGGGTGCGCCAGGTCACAGAGTCAGTTTCTGACTCAAGCACAGTCCTGCCATGATCCCCTCAGATACTTCAATGCCCTCTGACTTCCAGGTGATGAATAGGCCCCCATTAAATCCTATCTTTGGTTCTTTCTGCCTTTTGCCTTTTTTCCTTGTCACAGGCAAATTTGGTTGGGGAAGATAAGAAGTGCTTCTGGTCCTTGTATTTTCTCCATCTTTCAGAATGACTCAGAGCTGCTAGGTTTGTTTATTTCTCTTTATTTCAATCATACAGAGTCTGGGATCCCTTATTATCCCCCCTCCTCAGTCTCTGCCCCCAGGGGTTAAATAATTTTTAAAAATATTTAAAAAGCTGTAACAAAATAACATCAAAGGAAATGGGAAGAAGGATGGGAGGGTCAGGAATCATGGAGGGGGTAGAGAAGAGAGCCTCTTCCCCACCATCCCACTTGGATTCCAGCCTGGACAGTAGGGAGAACTACCCCCTATCTCTCCAGGTACATCCCAGCTGTAGGTGAGGTCAGAGGTCAGGGTATGAAAGTGCCGGTGTGTGTGAATGGGGAGGTGGGCAGAGGCAGGCTGTTCAGAAGATGCCTCCTCCTCCCCACTCAACCAGGTACTGTACAGAGCCATCAGGCCGTACTCTCCGAGCAAGGACCCGGACAGGGTCCCCTCGGGACAGGTAGCCAACCCCACCTCGGACTCCTCCTCCAGTCCCAGGAGACAAACTACGGCACAAGGGAGAAGGGGGTGCTGAGCGTCTAGGAAGACCTGGGGATGGGGCTGGGACTGAGGAAGATGAGGCAGTCAATGAGTGGGGGGCACTTTTAGGGATGTCTTTGGGGAAACCAATGTGAAGTTCCAGGGGTGACCTAGGGAGAAAAGGTAGTTGTGAGTCTAGACAGATGTAGATAAGGACTGACCAGAAATGGGGGCCACATGTTGATCCAGAGAAACAAAGAAATGGTTAGAGACTAAAGGAACTTGAGGAACCTAGAGGGGAAGAGGGCCATCACTGGAAATAGGGGATAGAATCTTACCTGTCTGGGGGTTCACCATCCCCAGAGGTCCCTGCGGTGCTGGCAGAAGGGTGGAAAGAAGCGAACATCCGGATGGGGCTGCTGAGGTTGGGATGGGGAAAGTCAGGACCTGAAGCAGAGGAACAGGACCTTCTCCCCCTGGGAAGTACAGAGCTCAAATACTACCCCTAGGGGACTCCCACATCCCCAGAATAACGGGTACTAGATATTGGTTCTGGAAGTCTCTCTAGGAAAAGAAGTGGGTAGCCAAGAGGGAGAGGGAAAAGAATTCTGGGTGAGAAGGTCCAGAGAATGTAAATAATTGGGAACATATCTGGTTGGGGGGTGTAGAGGAGCACTGACCTGGGCAGGCAGCGGGCATCTGTGGGCCGGAAGTTGTAGCCGCTGCTGCCCTGGTAACTCTGGTTAGGGCTGGGGGGTGGTGGAGACACTGAGGCCTAGAAGAAGGGGCAAAGGACTGAGAGATCATCTTTGATTCCTTCCCACACCCCGCCATTTGCCCCATGGGGTTCCCCTGCCCCTGTACCTGCAGTGCCCTCTGCAGACGAGCCCGCTCCCTCAGCTCCCGGGGCTCGGGCTGATTGCGCACTGCTGAGGGTGGCCCCAGCTCCTCCACTTTCCCCTTCTGCCTCCTCCTCAGGGGCTCTGGCTCCGGCCTCCGGCGCTTCCCCAGGGGACGTGAGACCCCTCCCCCAGGGCCCTGCCCTGAAGGGAAGCTGTAAGAGGCCTCCTTATCCCCCCAGCCCCCTCCCGGACACCCCAAAGACCTCCCCATTTCTATACATACACTCCCACAGACTAATACCCTGAGAATTTCCCCCATCCCCCCTGGACCAGTGACCTGGTGGGGGCTCCGTCTCCAGTAGGGGGCTCCACAGGGGGAGGGGTCCGAGCATGGAGACCAAACAAACACTTCCTCTTCTTAATCTCCCTCCCTGAAATGAAACTGGGGCAAGTAGAGAAACAATATAGGGTCAGTGCTGTAGAAAATGTCCCCCTTATGCCATTCCTCAATCCTTTTCAATGATGTTCCTCCAGGTGGGTTACAGTGCCTCCCCTTTCCTCCCCTCCCCAACTTCCAAATCTCCATCTCTTTCTGGGCCTCCCTCTTGTATCCCACTCCCTCCAACTCACCGGTCCTTGTGGCTGTTGAGAGCAGAGAGGAGCTTGGAAGAACGTTCTCCCTTGGGGGTGTCTGAAAGCTGGGGAAGGAAAATGGGGTCAGGGGAGCAGTAATTTCCCCTCTTCCCGTTTCCTCTACATCTCCCTGTTGCACCCCAACCTGCAAACTTCACAACCTCTTACCTCCCCCAGGAGCAAACTGTCCCAGTTCTCAGAGGTGAAGGGAAGGATCTCACGGTCAAAATCAAAGTATTTCTTCTTACAGCAAACACTGAGGTGGTAGAGGACAAGATGGGCCACATCCACCCTGGAGAAACATCAAGTTGCCAAGGCCACAGAAGCATTACAAAAGCCAGGGGAGTTCAAGGTGGGAGGTTGGGGCATGTAGGGTGAAATACTAGGGGTGTTGAGAGTTATGCTGAGGTCATGCCCAATCCAGCTCACCAGCGAAGCTGTAGCCTCCGGACCTTCTCAGGGCCCCCCCGACACACACAGCATTCAAACTCATAGAACCTGGACATGGGCAAGAGGGAAAGAACACACCTTATTCAGGAAAACTATGCCATGCCATGGAGGACTCACAAGCAAGGATGGGGCGAACAGGTGAGGAAACACTACAGAGGTTGGGAAGAGACTGGAGTGCAGGAGGGTCTCAGGGAACAGAGAGGGTGGATCATGAAGCAAGAGGGCATTCTTACCTCCTGGAGAGTCTGCCCTGGTCTCACCTGTCTCCATAGAGGAGGGGCTTGCTCAGACACTGGGTGCAGGCCTCATGGAACCACTGCAGGCAGCTGTGACACTGTAGCATTTTCAGATTCCACCTGAGGGGGAACATAGGACTAGTGGCCTCCAGATGCCCCCTTCCTCATAACTGCCCAAACCCTGCTCCTCACCTACCTCCTATCCCCCTCAATGCTCCCCACACTCTGTTCTTTCTTCTTCATTCCCTGGGTTCTACCACATCACTCATTCCATAACCTGCCACCCCTTATTACTCACTCCCCAGGGCCACCACAGTAACAGTAGCTCTGCTGTCGGTTGCTCAGATGTCCAGCATCCCAGTCCAGCCCCTTTAGTCCATATGGCAGAGAGAGCTTCATCCCCAGCATGGCCCGGGCATAGGGGCCCTTCTTCAGTGCACCCCCCCTCTGCAGAGACAGAACAGGTGGGAGGCCTCAGAGGGGTGGGGAGAGGAAAGGCTTGGGAGAGGCTGTGGATAGGAGGCTCCCACAGGAAGGGGTAACAGGGAGTTGTCTTTACCTTGGTGGCGATCGCAAAGACGCACTGGCGACAGACCCAGGATGTGCCCTCTCCCTCTCCAGGGGCTGGAGCCCTTGGAACATGGCAGTCCTGATGATAAGCTGAATAACGATAATGTTGATAGTAGACCGCTTATTGCATTGCATACCTGTGTGTGCTTAGTATTGGGATAGGAATAGTCTTACCCATCTCATTTAATCCTTGGTCATGGTCCTGCTGGGGTGGGTGCATTATCCTTATTTTACAAGTGAGGGAACTGAGGCTCCTAGAGGTTTAGGGACTTGCCCAAGGTCATACGGTTAGAAAAGGGTGTATTTGAACCACCCTCTGTCTGCAAAGCTTACACCAGCTCTTTCCATGGCCACCTCTCCCTGTGCTGGAAGGGGACGAGGTTATAGGCTTGAGGAGAATGGCCAGAGTGGTGGCCTGGAGACTGGAGACCAGGACAGGTGACAAAAGGAGCAGTGCTGGAGGGAAGGGCCAGAGGCAGCCTGGAAGGCTCAGGGAAAACTGGACCATTCAGGTGTCCTGCCCTCTCACCGTGGCGACACTTCTCACAGCTGACCAGCCGATTCCCAGGAACCACAGTCTCAGAGCGACAGACACAACAGAGGAGTTCCTCCCCAGGGAGGGCAGCTGTGAGGGAAGACAGTGTCAGGGGCCTTCCCCTTAAACACATTTCTGCCTCCCAAGTCAGGTTCTTAATGGGATGTACAGTCTCAGGTAACTAGGGTCTCACCGGGGCTGATGTCTTTCCATAGAACCAGAAACTGGGAATCGTCCTCAAACTGGACCAGACAGACTTCCCGAGCACTGTCCACCTGGAATGGGTGAGCGCAGAGGATGAAATGGGAAGCTGAATTAGATAAGAGGAATGGGATGGAGGTGAGAGGTAGAAGGCCTTACCTTCTTGATGGTGCCCAAGTACAGTAGCCCATCAGTCCACCTGGCCAGCACATCTTGACCCTCCCAAAGTCGAGGCCTGGGGCCTGAGGTGGGAGCAGGAGAAGTTGGGTCCCAAAGTGAATGGGCACCAGAGCGGCTCAGCCGGGGGGGCTGCGCCATTGCATCCTGGGGGGGCCTAGCCAGAAAAGAGATGGGGAAGAGAAGGTTATGAATGCTCACAAAGCTTCCCCATTTTCTTTGCCTGTTTTTGTCAATAATGAAGCATCTGTGCTCCCAGTCTCCAAATCCCTGAGACACCTGGATAGGAAACCACTGGGCACCAGTCACCAGCTTCTTGACTCCAGCTCTTCCAACTCTGGTGGCTGGCTCTTCTCTCCTTAACCGTACCTCCCTCCCTCAAAACCTAGGTCTCTAGTTTCCTAGCTTCCAGAGCTCTCTTTGGATATTATATCCTGGCTTTGAGATTTTAGGAGAAATGACGGTTGCAGAAGCAAAGGTTACCATTCAGTTTCACCTTCCCCTGCTGTTTAGAGGTATCATAATTGGGGTGCTCTGTGGCCCAGAGATGTGTTTAGGGAGCTTTTCTGGAGATGTTTTCCAGAGTAGAAACGGCTGTCTCCCAGGCCTGCGTGTCTCATTAAGAACAACCATCCTGGCGCCAGGTTATGTCGGGTCACCCTCAAATTCGGGGCTCCCTGCCCCCGGGTTAGATAACTTCCCTGAGTGCCCCGGGAGGGGGGCGTGTCCCAGTCGCGGTCTCTACTCCCCATGACCGCAAGTCCGAGAAGGGACTTGAGTCCGCCCAACCCAACCCAAGGCCAGGGCGGCGAGGCTCTCCCGCCCGCGCCCTGCGCGCCGACCCCCTGCTCCCTGCCCCCCCACCGGCGCCTCCTGCCGCCTCCTTACCGGTGACAGCTGGGGCCGCCGGGAGCCGGGCAGGGGCAGACGTGGGAGACCTAGGCGAGCCCCCCGCGCGGGGAGGGCACGTCCGGGCGTCGGGGGGCGTGCAGGCGTAGGCTGGGGGGTCCCCAGGCCCAGCCCCTCCGTCCCGGCGGCTCAGGGGCGTATGACGCAGCAGCCAAAGCAGCGGCAGCGGGAGGAGGAGGAGGCGGCGGGGGGGAGGGAGGGGAGGGGAGGGGAGGGACGGACCGGCTTGGGGGGAGGGTGGTGGGAGGGGAGGACGGGGGGAAGGAGGAGCCGGAGGGGGGGCGGGCACCACCTCACCCCACCTCCTTCACCTCAGCAGGCCTGGAGGGCGCAGAGCAAGAGGCTGCCCCTCCGCGGCTGTGGACGCGAAGTGTCGGACCGATGGGAGAGGGAATCCCCTCAGCCCCTTCCTCAGGCGGGAGACTCGCCCTTGGGGCAAGAGGGAATCCCCCCTCCTGGCAGCCCGCCTCTGGACTGGACCCCCTCCCCATGCCACATCCGTTAGCTGCCCCACCCCCATGGTCATTCCAAGTCCCGCCCCCCGGCCCCAGTTCACAGCCCCGCCCTCCATTCACCCTTCCCGTTGCCCCCGCCACGCCCTCCTCCCTCGCGCGCCCCGCCCTCCACCCGCCGTTGCCCCTGGCCCCGCCCTCTCCATGGCAAGTTTGCCCCCTCCCGCCGCGCTTCTGCGCACGCGTGGCCCCTCCTGCGCGCGGCACCTGGGCGGTCTGAGCCCCCACCTTTGCGGGGCGGCGGCCGTTGGCTGTAGGCGGGACGGAGTCGGCGGGCGTGCGTGCCCGCTTCCCGTGCACGTCACGCCCCGCGCTTCCAGGGCGGGTACAAGGACGAAGAGGGCTAGTACCAGAGGCCGTGACGCCACCGAGAGCCAGCGAATGGGCAGCAGTGGGCAGAGCCCCGGCGGTTCGAATGGGAAGGGAGGGAAAGGGCGGGAGGAAAGGGCCCGCAGTTTGTGGGAGCGCGCGCCGGCCCCGCCCCTGGGCTCCGGTTCCACCTTCCCCCACCCACCAAAGAAGCGGATTCTGCCTGGGGCTGGGGTGCCCGGTGGTAAGGGCAAAACTTAACTAGTGACGGTAGCGGAGTGTGTGGAGCTAGTGGCCACACCTCCTCGACGTGAGCGACGGGAGAGGGGGCATTAGAAGAGAGGAAGATGATGCAGACCTGGGTCTACAACCAGTGAGAGCTGAAGGGAGAAAAACCCAACCCAACTCCCCTCCCCACACTCGCTGCAAAACACAAACGAATGGCAGAATGGACATCTACAGCTTCCACCTTTACAGATGTGAAAAGTATCCTCCTCCTTAGGCAAATGCAATAAACCTTTCTTTTAAAAACTGTTCTTTATTTGTTCTTTATACATAGTGCCCTCCACCCAATAAAGCATCCCTTAGAATCCCCCCACCAATAAACACACACACAGGATCTGGATCCGTCTTCATTTCCTGCTGGCCTGAGCAGTACCAATAACACACTGGTTCACCTGGGGGCGTTAGAACAAAAAAAGTTTGCAAAGTAACCAAAAGAACAATTTTCTCAAGATCTCCTTCCCCTGCCCCCAGTGCTAGAGCTGCCCTCAAGGAAAACTGAAGTAAAGGTTCTGAAGGTAGGTTCAGGCTGGTCCCAGTTGTGTTTAGTTCTCCATGTCCACTAGGTCTGGAGGAGGTGAAAACTCCTGAGAAGACATAGGAGCTCCCCACATGAAGATTCAGGAGCAGACAGAGAAGACTTCTATTCCCAACAATACCCTGGTCTAGAGACCCCAAAACTCTCCCACTCTAAAACAGTAACATATTAACAATACCCATTTAGGAAGGAGGACTCCTTAGAAAATGGATCATTCTAAGTCTGGGGGAGAAACAGTATAAGATGAATCAGAAACAAAGACTACTGGGGTCCTGTCTAAAGGACACAGGAGCCAACTTGAAGGGGCTCCTATTGGCCAAAGATGAGACAATTGAACATCAGAAAGAATAACTGCAAAAGACTGATAGACATCGAATACATAAGCATCTGCAAAATGATAGCCCTCAGATGAAAACTCATTGGTCACCTTTGGAAGTTGCTAGGGTATCAACTCATAATACTGAAGATAATAAAGAATCTAGCCATTATCTTGCTTTTCCCATATGAACTGAACTTGAGAGTAACCAAATAGATGGCAAGGGAAAGTTCTTCGAATTGTGGCTGGGCGTGTGGTGACTCACGCCTGTAATCCTAGCACTTTGGGAGGGCAAGACAGGAGGATTGCTTGAGGCCAGGAGTTGGAGACCAGCCTGAGCAACATAGCAAGACCCCATCTCTACAAAAAATAGAAAAATTAACCAGGCATGGTGTCGCGTGCCTGTACTCCCAGCCACTGGGGAGGCTAAGGCAGGAGGATCGCTTGAGCCCAGGAGTTTGAGGTTGCAGTGAGCTATGAATGCCACTGCACTCCAGCCTGGTCAACAGTGAGGCCCTGTTTCAAAAAAAAAAAAAAAAAAAAAAAAAAATCACCATTTTTAAATCCCCCGGTGAAATGATGGATCTAGGTATGATCACTGTTTGATAGAATCACTATGTGAAAAAGTCAATGGGGTGTTTTTAAATGGATGGATCAGGCTGTCAACACCCAAATCTAATGATCAATATATCATTAAAAATAGAACTAGATATTAGGTATCTCCTGATGTGAAACAGGAGGAAGTAGACTGCACCATATATTAAGTTTTCTTTTCAAGAAATTTGAACCTTATTAAAACCTAACCAAACCTCTAAATCTAACTACCAGATAACAAAAAGTATGGGGGGAAGAGGAAGCAACCAGCCCAAATCCAGAATATGATATATTCTATAGGACAAATAACCTTATTTCTTCAACAAATAAATGACATAATAGTGGCAGGGTGGGTGGGATTGTTATAGATTAAAAGAAACTTGAGATATTTCAACCAAATGAAGTGGGTGGCCCTTACTTGGATCCTGATTTCAACAAACCTAATATATAAAAGACATTTCTGAGAGTCAGGTGAAATTTAACATAAACTGGGTATTAGAGGATATTAAGAAGTTCATGTTGTTGGGTGTTATGTTGATATAACATTAATAAAAAGTTAGAAAGAACACCACCACCCTTTTAATTGAACTTCCAAGATAGTGAGGGAAATCCTGATCAAAAGAAGATCATAGCAGGGTGCAGGTGCTGAGGCGACTGGCCACTCCATGGCAGCCATCAACGCTCATTGGGAACACCGCCAAAAGTGCAGACCTGATCAGACCTCAAATAAAGCCAGAACCCATCACAGAGCTATACACTCAGGAAAAGGGTGAACTAGAGGAAAAAAATTTACCCGCAGAGTCAGACAGTAAGAAAACTTTCTGACTTGCTTAACTCTAGTAGAAGGAGCTTAAGTCTCCTTGAGAATGCATGGCCTCATGGGGTTTGGAGCCTGAATTCATACTACTTGGAATGGTCTGAAAAACCTATAAATCTCCTTTGATCCAGCAATCCCATTTCAAGGAATATTTCCCTAGATAGTTAGATTTAACTAAAGAAATACAAAATGACATGTACAGGGTAGTCAACATGGCCTTGTTTGTAACAGAAAAAGTGGAAACAATCCAAGTGTCCAGTAGAGGGAACTGGTGGATAAATTTTGGTGCATCCATAGAGTGGACTGCTAAACAGACCTTAAAACTAATAGGATGATCTCATGTGCTGATGGGAAGTAATGTTGGCTGTTTTGTTGAACAAAATGAATAAGATTCAGAACTACATATATATGAGAGAGGGAGAGAGGTGCCTTTTATATAAGGAGGGGGAGTAAGAACATGCATGTGGCTTATATTTAGAAAAAGAAACATTGGAAGGGGTTGAGCTGAGGTCCCCAACCTTTTTGGCTTCCACGGACGGGGGCGAGGGTGGGGTAGGTGTGGGGAGAGGCAGAGCCTGTGTGGCCCAGTTCCTAACAGGCCACAGACTGGTACCTGTCCGTGGCCTGGGGTTGGGGACCGCAGGGGTAAAGGATGGGGTGGACAGGGGTGGTGGTAGAACTTCATTGTGTTGTGTATCACTCTCCATATAGTTTGGAATTTAGACCTTTTAGTCACCTCTAAAAAAACTTAATTCAGAAGGCAATAGTTAAAAATGGAACCAGGTAGATAGTACCCTAGATGCCTGAAAATGTAAATCCTTTTGGGATAAATGTTCCCCCCTTGCCACCCTTCCCACTGGCCTAGAGGACAGAATGGGTTAGGATGGAGAAGCCTACAACCACCCATGACTCCCGACAAGGCCTGAGCTTGGTGGTAATTGTACCTTGGAGGCAAAGCGTAGAGAGTTGAGGGTCTCAGAGACGTTCTCTTCTAGTGGGGAAATGTTCACAAACATGAGCCTATGGAAAGAGAAGATGCCCAACCCCAGCATTAATGGCCAGCAGAGCCCGAACAGGTCTCCACTGTTCCCCCTTTCCACCCCTCACCCCAACATAGTTCCTGCCTGACCCCTGCCATCTGTCCCTTTCACTCACATCTTAGCACTGCCACCCAGAGAGTTCTGCAGTAGGTAGGTGAGCTTGCTGTTCCGGTATGGCACATGGGACTCCTAGAGGGTTGAGGGGGGACAGATGGTTAGGATTGGATAGGGTTCCGCATGGCCAAACCCAACTGGTCTCCACGTCCCACCTCCCCCTGCTCCCATTCCCACCTTGTTGCTCAGGGCCATGATGACCAACCCCAGCGTAGACAGGCTGCTGTTAATGGCCTGTGTTTCCCGAAGGCGTTCCCGTTCCCCCGGGCCAAAGGCTAAGCCTGGGTCAAGCCGCTCACTCCCAGCCAGGTCCACAAGGCTGAGGGGGGCCACACACTGCAGGCCTCGGCTGGAGTGCTCTCCAGAGATCTGTAGTTGGAACACACTGTGGCTACGTGATGACCGCTCGTTCTGGGCTGTGCGGGCCACGGCCCGGTTCTGGTGGGCCAGACGGAGCAGGGCCTCCACCTGCAGATGGGGAGCAACCAGGGGCAGAGACAGGCCACAAGTCAGCACATATTTATGCCAGGTATAGTAATGAAAATGAGTAAGTCAGCCCCTGCCCTCTTGGAGCTTTCTATCTACCCAGTCAAGAGACAAAATAAAATGCACAGTATGTCTGAGAATGCTAAGGAGTAAAATCACAAAATAGGAAGTGTGTAAAGGTGGAGTGGGGGGCCAAATTTAGACAGGACAGCCAAGGATGGCCTCATTGCCTTAAGATCTCCAGGGCAGCAGCATTCAGGCAAAGGCTCTGAGATGGAAGTATGACTAGCAGGTTGAGTACCACCCAAGAAGCCAGCATAACTAGGGTGAACTGAACAAGGTGTGTAGCAAGAAATGAGACCTGAAAGGCAACTGGCAAGGGGCCCGTGACCCTCCCCCCTTCAGCAGATACATCACTCCTTTCCCCTCCCTGGTTCTGTTAAGGCAGATCTACCTCACAGCCCACCAGCCAAAACTGAATGTGGTAATCTATCCTCTCAACTCGCCCTTCATCCTTCAATTTTCTCCTCCTCCTTTCTCCATCTACCTCCATCTTGTGGCAGCCTACCCATTCCTCCCCATTCCCCAGTTCCAGTGATCATGGGTCCTCACTTCTTTCTCACAGGAGACAGGGACATATCGAGCATTGGTGACAGTAAGTTCCTCACTCCCTGGCCCTGCACGGCGAATCTCACACTCGCCCCCTTGGCCCTTCCGGGTTCCAGTGGCCAGCAGGTCTCGGACAGTCTCATTGTAAATTTCTACGTAGCTTGCCACAAAGCTGTAGGTCCAACCCTGACCACTTAGCTCCTGGGCCACGGAGAAGAGATGCCGCAGGGCCCGAGGGATCAGCCCCTCCAACTGGGGGTCTTCCCCAGGCCCACCCTCCATTGTGAAGGTCTTGCCGCTGCCTGTCTGGCCATAGGCAAAGATGCAAACTGGGTAGCCATCCAAGGCTGACTGGACAAGCATGGAAATCTCCTCAAACACTTCATCCTGTCCACTTCCTGGTGGGAATACCCGGTCAAAGGAGAAGTCGTGGCGGGTGATAGGGGCTGGTGCCCCACTTAGGGTCCCACGCCGTTCGTCAGTCCGGGAGAGGCTAAGGCGGGTTGGAGGATCAGAGGGTCCACCGGGGCCAGAGGGAAACAGGAGGAAGCCAGAGGGTGGAGTAGGCTCCCCTGGAAGGACAGGGCGGACCCGGCAAAATACACGGATGTTGCCCTTAAGTTCCTGCAGCTGGTTGTGCAGTCGCCGGCGCTCCATTTCTAGCCCATGGAGACGTTCTCCTCGCTCAGCCAGTAAGGCTGCCTGGGTTGCAGCCTCCTGCTGCAGAGATACCACCTCTGCTCGGCTGCTTGACAGAGCTGCTTCTGAGGCCTGCAGCCTCCTCTGCCCAGAACAGAATAGAACATACACAGAGGGTTAGACACAACCAAGAATAAGAACAAATCATGTGGCAAAGATGGGGCAGCGGGGTGGAGGTGGGGTCCCTGCCCCCAAGGACCACAGAGTCTGGTAAAGGAGAGATGAAAAAACAGGGAATCATGGTAGTAGGACAGCGAGTGCTATGGGAATAACTAGGAGGAGCACAAAGAGGATGATATAGGCTGACACCCAAAAGTATAGGGATAAACCAAGGGAAAGATGGAGTGCAGGAAGAACATTCCAGAAAGAAGGAAGCACATATGCAAAATGCCCAGAAGTTAAAGTTGAGTCATTTAAAAGACTGCAAGTAATTCAATCTAGTTGGCACTCACCAAGAAGGAGTTAAATGGACATGGGAGAAGGGAGAGAGAGTACCATGGGGACTTGTGATCAGGATGGGGACCTGAAGAAAGAGAGAGGTATGGAGGACTAGGGGAAGATATAGATCCAGGTGGGAGCTACGCAAACAGAGTCAAGGGTAGGGTAAAGTGGGACAGAAAGCAAGATAGTCAGGGGTGGGCTAGGGTACAGATGGGTGGAGGACAGAGGTACACTGCTGGAGATAGGTGGTCAGAGGTTCTCAGCCCAGAGACTTCAGGGGCACCTGGAAGAGAGGGGAGGCACAACCTCTGCTAGGAAAGGGGGGCTGGGCATTTGGTGGGAATCTGGCCCTTACCTCTTGCTCCTCTAGTTGGGAGGTCAGTTGCCTCCGCTCCTCCTGCAATTCCAACTGTTCTTTCTGGAGCTCTTGAACCAAGCCCTCCTGCATGCCCAGTCGTTCTTCCAGCTCCAGGACACGGGCACTGAGGTTCTTCAGCTCCTGTTGGCCCTGTTCAGCCTGAACCCGTACCCCGGCCAACTCCCCTTCCAGTGTCCTACGCTCTATCCCCAGGTCCTTGGCCTGTTGTTGGGCATCTCTGAGCTGGTCCCGCAGCTGCTGGTTCTCTTGGTCCAATGTTTGAGTCCTCTCACGACAGCATTTCAGCTCTGCATTTAGGTCACATAACTGACCCTTTAAGTCCCAGGCCGGACGTTTGCTTGGTTTCTTCCCTCCCACCATGGGAGGAACAGCTGATGCTAACATGGGCGCAGAAAGGACAGAGGTCAGTGAAGTCTTGGTTCTCTATCCCTCCTCCCTTCTAGCCTTTAAGGCCTCCATACCTGATGCTACATCTGTCTCCTTCTGCTCCAGACAGGGAAGAGACCAAATGGATTTTTCTGGGTACTCACCACCTCCTCTTCCCTATCCCAGCCTCTCACCCAATGGTTATGTTTGTCACCTACAGCCAGGCTTCTGGACAGCAACAGCAGGGACTGGCTTCTGGTTCTTCACCACTAGAGAAATGGGGAGTTGACTTAGGAATTATGTGGGCCAGTGTCCCTCCACCTCCATCATTCTCCCTTTACATATACCCCAACTCCCTTCTCAGCCCCAGCCCTTAAGCACTATTACCTGTGGCAATAGCTGTGGAACACCGAGGTCCTGTCTTCTTGGAAACTTTCTGAGCTGTCCGAGAGATGCGAGAGAGGAAAAAGTAGAATGATCACTCTGAGGGTAGCATGTACACTGGCTAGGCCAAAGGCACAAAGGCAGGGAATGTGCCTTTTCTGAGAATTAGAAACAAGATAACTTCCCTCAGCCCCTGAGTCTGGTTAGGTCCTAATGATGTACCTCCTTGAATCAGAGATTATAGTCATCCCTCATTATCCAACAGGATTAGTTCTAGGACTCACCCAAGGATACCAAAATCCAAGGATGCTCAAGTCCCTTATATAAAATGATGTAGTATTCCACATCCTTCTGTATATTTTGAATCATCTTTAAATTACTTTTAATACCTAATACAATGGAAATACTATGTAAACACAGTCATGTGCCACATAACAACATTTGGTCAATGACAGACTGCGTACACAATGGAGGGCCAGTAAGATTATAATGGAGCTGAAAATTCCTATTGCCTAGTGACATCGAAGCCATCACAATGTCATAGCATTACTCACCTGTTTGTGGTGATGCTGGTATAAAAAAACCCTGTGCTGCCAATTGTATAAAAGTATAGCACACACAATTATGTCCAGTACATAATTACTTGATAATGATAATTAATAACTATGTTACTGGTTTATGTATTTACTATACTATACATTTTATTGTTATTTTAGAGTATTATATGCTTATAAAAACAAAAAGTTAACTGTAAAACAGCCTCAGGCAGGTCCTTCAGGAGGTATTCCAGAAGGCAGCACTGTTATCATAGAAGATGACACAGCTCCACACGTGTTATTACTCCTGAAGATGTTCCACTGGGACAAGATGTGGAGGTAGAAACGGTGACATTGATGATCCTGACCCTGTGTAGGGCTAAGCTAATGTGTGTTTGTGTCTTAGTTTTTAACAAAAAGGTTAAAACATTAAAAAAAAATTAAAATAGATTTTTAGATTCAAGCTTATTTCCTGGGGAGAAAAATAAATAAATAAAATTTAAAAATTTTTAAATAGAAAACAGCTTATAAAATAAGGATATAAAGAAAAAATATTTTTGTACAGTTGTATCATGTATTTGTTTTTTAAGCTAACTGTTATTACAAGGAGTCAGAAAGTTAAAAAATTTTTAAGTTTATAAAGCAAAAAAGTTATAGTAAGCTAAGGTTAATTTATTACCAAAGAAAAAGAATTTTTAAATAAATGTAGTGTAGGCTAAGTGTACAGTGTTTATAAAGTCTGCAGTAGTGTACAGGAAGGTCCTAGGCCTTCACATTCACTCACCAGTCACTGACACCCAGAGCAACTTCCAGTCCTGAAAGCTCCATTCATGACAAATGCCCTATACAGATATATCATTTTTTATCTTTTATATCATATTTTTACCATACCTTTTCTATGTTTAGATATGTCTAGATACACAAATACTTAGCATTGTCTTAAAATTGCCTATAATATTCAGAACAGTAACATGCTGTACAGGTTTGGAGCCTAGAAGCAATAGGCTATACCATATAGCCTAGGTGTGTAGTAGGTTATACCATTTAGGTTTATGTAAGTATACTCTGTGATGTTTGCAAGATCGGGAATTTCTGAGAATGCGTCCCTGTATTAAGTGACACTTGACTGTAATTATCTTACTGAATGGTTTTTTAATTTGTATTATTTTTTGTTGTATTGCTATTTTTTTATTTTTATATTTTCGATCTGTGGTTGGTTGAATCTGCAGATGCAGAACCCACAGACACGGAGGGCCAACTGTACTTAATACATCAAGAAGCAACTTGGACCAAGATAAGTAAAAAGAGCAGGGGGCCAGAACCATGTCTAAAGTATGCTACCATCCAGTTGTCAAATACTTGAGCAAAAAAATAAAATAAATAAAATAAAGTATGCTACCATTTGTATAAAAAAAGTGGAGGGAAAAGTGGGGATGTCCATATTTGCTTGAATATCTGTAGAATTTCCCTGGAAGGACACGCAGTTGCCCCTGGGGAGGAGAACTGGATGTCTGGGGGACAAAGGTAGGAAAGAGACTTTTCACTGTACAACAATCTCTGTGCCTTTGAAATTTTGAACCAAGTGAAATGTTACTACCTATTCAAAATAGACTAAAATTGAAAGAAAAGAAGTGAGTTGAAGAGCACTGGACTTCTATGCCCTTGGCCCCTCCCTGCCCACCCCCAGAGCCCACCTGTGGTCTGTGGCACTGTGGTGAGAGGTGGTGCTCTGGGGCGGGATGTGGCAATTTTGGTCGCTGTACCCAGGCCTCGTGTCCGCTTCTGGGGAAAGATAAGAACGGGGTCTGTAGTCACCCTCCCTAATTGGTTTATAATCTCTCTCTCTCTCTCTCACTCACACACACACACACACACACACACGTGCACACATGCACACTCACACATATATACACACACAGCTCTCCACACCCAGCTCACCTTCTCAGGCTCCAAGGCATCTTCCATCCGGTCAAGTCCCCTCTTGAGTCTGCTTCCTGGGAGAGGAAGCCGGGAAGAGGCCTTAACCAGGGGTCTCTTCAGTTCTATGTTCCCCTTCACTTCTAACAGGGGTGACCTCTGTTGGGAAAAGAGACCCTTAAGACTTAAGATAACACCCAGGAGCCCAAATGTCCCAAGATTTTCCCTTCTTGGCCCCCCAGTTGCAATTCTCCACATCACCACCTATGAGCATTAATTGAGTACCACGTGTGTCAAAAGCTATAACTCACAGATCATGTGCCAGCCAAATAGCATGAACAGAAGTGGGACATAACATAAAAGTGGGAACACCACAACCTCTAAGGGAAAAGCTGGCTGGATGTTAGGTCTGAGCTAACTGTAAGGGCAGTACTCAAATAAGCAAAGAGATATGGGCACTCTTTTTAGAAGGTAAAAACTCAAAACATGCACATGGTATTGCTGGCAAACCAATAGAACCTTTCAGCTGGAGCTGAATCAAAAATAAGGGAAAGGGTGGAAGATAGATAAGGCTGAAGACTGGTTGGGAGAAGCAGGTAACACTTCTTGAGCACTGTTTTAAATGCTTTACCTGTATCAATATACTCAGTCCTCATGGCAGCCCATTTGGGGAGGTGCTATTAATAATTCCATTTTGCAGATGAAAGGAAGGCACTGAGAGATAGAATAGCTTGTCTAAGGTCATCAGCAAGTAACAGGCAGAGCCCAGGGCAAAATCTAGATAGTCTGCTTCCAGAGGCCGTGTGTTTAACTGTCTAGACCACATTACCTCATAGGACTTTGATGCCAGGCTAAAGGAGGCATTCTCCCTGCATACTGTCAAGAGCCAGCTACAGTTTCTGATCAGGCATGTGAAAAATATACAATAGAGCCTATCATAAAGAATAATAATGAGTTGTAAGTAGGCTGACTTGCATGGGGAAGGCTAGAAGTAGCATGACCAATTTGGTGACCACCAAAGTATATATATGGGTTGGGGGGCAGTGGACAAAGAAATAGAGATCCTGTCCTTTCAGCAGCCTAAAATTCAGTGCTGGGGATTATGCCTACCCAATAGTTTCTCTTATCTAGGGTGACCAACCATTCTGGTTTACCCAGGACTGAGGAGGTTCTTGGGACACAGGACTTTCAGTGCCAAAACCAGATCATTCCTATGCAAACCAGGATGACTGGTCACCCTGTATTCCTATTCCACCATCAGGAAAACATGATACATTGACCAACTTCTGATTTTCACTATAGGTAACCTTTAGTTCCAAGGCCAGTCTCTCTCTGCCTTTTGCCTTACTTCTTTTATTCAATATTTACTAAGTGTTTGTGATATGCCAGGAAATGATCTGGGTTCTAGAGTAACAGAGGTGGTCCCTGCTCTCAAGATGCTCAGTGGACAGCAGGGAATAGAAGCATTTAAAGAAATGATTAAAACTTTACTGAGTGCTATAGTGGATGTAGAAGCCATGGATATGGAGGGCTTACTGTATTTTTTGGCTGAGTCTTTAGGATGAGAAAGAGCTAGCTTGATGAGTTTGGGCTAAGGAAGAGCATCCCAGGCAGAAAGCAAGGAGGGGTGCATGCAAGGAATGACAAATTATTCTACTCAGCTGAACATACGGGATATGTAAAGAAAGTGAGAAGATAAGAACAGAAGCAGAAGGGAAAAGATTGTGGCCATCGGAGTACCATGATAAGAAGTCTGGAGACAGAAGGCAGGAAGGACTTTCATGATTTTTAGTCAGGAGAATATGACTAGATTTGTACTGAAAAAGTGAACTGTGAGCAATGAGTGGAGGTGGAAGAGGAGGGGTACCACAAGCACACGAGACTCCATCATTCATTCAACAAAGACTTGTTGCACTTAATTTGTTGGACGCCTGCTCTGTGCCAGACATTGTTCTAGGTGCTAGGGTGAAAGTAATAAACACAAAGTCCCTGCCTTCCCACAGCTTACTTTCTAGGGCAGTCTTTTCAAACTGGAGCTCCACCTAAAAGGTTCTATTGGTTTGCCAGTGATACCATGTGCATGTTTTGAGTTTTTGCCTTCTAAAAAGAGTGTCCATATCTCTTTGCTTATTTGAGTACTGCCCTTACAGTTAGCTCAGACCAAACATCCAGTTTCAGTACTCCATCAGTGGGGGATACTTAAAATAAAATGATAGCCAAACGTGGCAGCTCATGCCTGTAATCCCAGCACTTTGGGAGGCTGAGGCGGGAGGATCATTTGAGCCCAGGAGTTAGAGACCAGCCTGGGCAACATAGCGAGACCCTGTCTCTACAAAAAAATTTAAAAATTAGCCAGGTGTGGTGGCGCACCTGTAGTCCCAGCTACTCAGGAGGCTGAGGTAGGACGATCACTTGAGCCCAGGAGTTTGAGGGTACAGTGAGCTATGATCATGCCACTGCACTCCAGCCTGGGTGACAGAGCAAGACCCTGTCTTTTAAAAACAAATAAACATCTCCCAGTGGGCTATGGAAGAAAAATAAATAAATAAATACATACATACATACAAATAAACAAACAAAACCCCCTGAAACATCCAAACCATTGGCTTCTATACAAATAAAAAGGAAAAAAGAGAGATGGCATTTTTTCCTGCCACCTGCAGAAATGTGCAGAAAGAATGCTTATTTTTAATTTAGTTTAATAAAATATAGTATGAAAACCAAATTTTTCCTTAAGTATTCCAAGGTCAAACACTAATTTTTTTTAATAACCTGTGCCCTTCTTCCTCTCTATACTACCATAGTGGATCTGCTACAGACCTATTTCTTCAGAATTCATGTGGATTCAGAAAATGTGTTCAAAGGTTTGTTTATTCAGGACAACACCAAAGAGTATTTATTTTTCTCCCATCTTTAAAGCTAGACACGATGCCCTCCAACTTTCCACAATGAAAAACATTAATTGCTTAACCTACTATAAGAACAGACATTCATGCAACCCCTCCTACATGTACTTCACAAGATCACAGATGGATGTCCTGCTCTTAAGGCAACCCCTCCATGTGTGCATCACATCCCACCCTTCTCACCAACTCGGGAACATTGCTTCAGCAACCCTCCTTTCCCTCCTCCACACATCAACTTTTCACTCTGTTGGATCATTCCAATGGGTATACAACACATGCTATTATTTCCTCCAACCTAAAAGAGTCTCTTGACTCTGCTTTCCCTGCCAGCTACTATCTATCCTTTTTCCTTGCTGCCCTTTGTAGCAAAACGCCTCAAAACTATTGTCTAAAGAGTATTCGCTGTGTCCAGTTTCTCTCCTAAAGCCATTCCAATCAGGCTTCACTCCCACCATTCCACCAAAACCGATGCCCTCAAGATCACCAGTAACTTCATGTTGCTAAGGCAATTCTGTATCTTCATGATTCCTGACCCATCAAGCAGCACTTGATACAACTGATCACTCCCTCCTCAACAGACTTTCTTTCTTCATTTAGCTTCCAGGAGACAAACTGTCATCAGCAATCCCACTCCCCAGTACCTGACTTCCCTTGCCACAGCTTTCCCTTTCTCACTCCAGCCACAGTGGTCTCCTTGCAATACAACTCTTTAGGGACTCTTTGCTCTAGTAGGTCCCCTCTGCCTGAAATGCTCTTCCCTCACTATCCACTTGCCTATCTCCCTCACTTCCCTTAAGTCTTTATTCAACCCTCATCTTCTCAATAGGGCTTACTGAGACCACCCTATTTAATACTCTATCCTGCCAGTTGGCCTCCCCTCCTCCCTCTAACCTGCTTGAATCTCTCCTTTTCTCCATAGCATTTATTGCCTTCTAATAGTTACATAATTTACTTATTATGTTTATTGTCTGCCTTCCATAGAATGGCAGCTTCATGATGGCAGGGATTTCTGCCTTGTTCACTGCTGCAGCCTAAGTACCTACAACAGTGCCTGGCAGATAGTAAGTGCTCGGTAAATATTTGATGAATAGATCTGGGAAACCTTTTACTATTTCTCACTGTCACATCATATACCTCTGCTCTTTGGTTGCCAGGATATAAACAATACCCTTCAGGTTGAATCCTGACTTTGGGTAAATCTGAACGTTACCTACTAGTAAACAAAGGATTCAGGCAGGAGAGCTTTTCTGGCACCAGAGGGCAGTACACTCTCGCTGTCACACACATTCATCTCTCTACTGAAAAGGGGAAGTTGTAGATGGTTGTAGGGTGTACCAGTGCACCGATAAGACAAGGAACTAAGTCAACCAATCCCAATGGGCAGGAATCTGCAAAACCTGCGGAAGGAGAGAGAATGAGGAGTCCTTCAGCCCAAATTGTCCCACTCCCTCTCCTTCCTACATCCCGAAGCACAGGAATGACGAGAGAGACAACACAAAAGGACATCAACAGGGATGTGGCCTCAGACTCCATTTCCCTAAAGGTAAAGGTCATTTCAGAACTCTACCTTCTCACATACTGCAATCGTGAGCAAGAATGGAGAGCCTGAGAATTCGAAATGGGAAACCCTGGAGACATGAAAGTGAGGAAGGGACTCCTGAGACTTAAAGCTGCGGGAGGGCAGAGAGACGTCTCTTCCGACCTCCCGGGCCTGCTCCCTGCAGTCTCCAGTTCCTCCTCCGCCCCTTTCCACTGACGCGGGGGCACACGCACCCTCTCTCTCCAGGCAGGCATGACAAAGGCCGGCCGGGAGCCGGGGGCTCGACAGCACCGGCGCGGCCAGCAGTCGTCCCTGCCCTCGGGGTGGGACACCTGCGCCGGCCCCTACTCACCTGCGACTCCATGTCCACCTCTGACCCACACACGCCGGGGGAGCGCAATGAAAGAGGACTGGACGCCGGGGATCCCGGGACCCGCGTTCTATCGCCCGCTTGCGACGCAGAGCACGCGCGTTACGGGCTCCGGCAGCTACCAGTCCCGCGCCACACCCGCCACTTTTGAATTCCAACGGCCGCCACCCATTCTCACCGCGCTCCACGGGCAGGGGCCAATCGTCACCGTCGCCACAGCGGAGGGCCAATCGTAGAGCCCTGCGCCTCCAGAGGCCACACCCCGTCCAGCCTGCGCCTTGTCCTCTCGGTGTCGCAAGCGCGGGGGAGGTAGGCGGATTAATTCCACTTCCGGCCCCACTTTTTCCTCTCACCCCTCCGCTCCTCTAGCAGTAAATCCGCTGGATTTCCGCTCGGCTCCACGGCGCCGCTCATACGTCAGCAAATGCGTGGAAGACGCCGCACGAACGTAACTGGCTGAGAGCAACTGGTGTGGGGGCGGAGGGGGAAGGGGACGGACGCTGGAGGGGGAATAAAGAGGAATCACGCGTGCGCAAACCAGGACTTGTGCAGGGCAAAGGGCGGTACGAGCGCCTCCTAGCGCCTGCAGTAGGGCGCGCACTCGTAAGCCCCGACTGCGTCGATGTGACTGGTGCTCCAGCGCGGCCTCTCCTGGTGGGGCTTGAACTGGTGTCAGAAGTGGCCGCTGGAGCCCACACGTGGGCGTGAAAGGCTAGGTCTGTCCAGTCTTCGGTCATTTCCCATTTCTCACCAAATTTAGGGACCTTGGGTACAATTTGGCGCTCCATGGAAGCCTGACGGTGGGCATTCGAGACTCAGAAGAGGATATTTCTCCACAGTCCCCTTTCTCACGCCACCTCCTACGTACCTGGGCGCTGTCACTGGTGCTGGGGAAATGGCTTAGGGCCTTCGGAACCTCGAACACAGGGAAGGTTTACTGCTTCCATTACATACATTACTTCGTTTAATAATCGCAAAAATTCACTGAGCTCTTACTGTTTGCCAAGTGCTTTGCATAGATAGATGAAGGAGACAGGTTTAGAAAGGTTAAATGACAAGTAGAAGGTCACACTGCTGGTCAGGAGTGGATCTAGATTCCATTAGCTTCAAAATTCAAGCTATTTCTGTTCACCCACATTGCCTCTAACAATCTTAGTAATAAAAACAGCAACCCCTTCTGTGTGAATAATGTGCTAGTTTGCAAAGTGGTTCTACCACATTTATTCATCTGAGTTTCCATCCAGTCCTGGGGGTAGGTAGGACAGAGTTTTATTTATGAGAATGAAGGCAGGGGACTAAAGGATCTGTTCAGGGGCTTGGTGAACTGTTGGAGATTGGCAGGGCTGGAACCTAAGCTATGTGTCTTCTAATCCTTCACTTTAACTTGGATTCAAACCAGCTTGTGGAAGGTAACAGACAGTGGGGAGACACTTAGGCTGTCTGAAAACCCCAACCTTTGATATCCTGGGAAAACTCTAAAAAGCAGGAGCTTGAAGAGAAGACAGTAAGAAGAGAAGTAAAGGAGAAAACTGGAGAACACCAACACTTAATGGTAAAGGGGGAGAACTGAGAAGGGAAACATGAAATGTATAGCAAAAGATATTTATCAAAGTTAAGAAACATAGTACTCAGCCACAAAAAGCAATGGTGAACTAACACGTCTTGTATTATCCTGGATGGAGCTGGATCCCATCCTCCTAAGTGAAGTATCACAAGAATGGAAAAACAAGTACCACATATACTTGCCGTTGAATTGGTACTGATTGATCAACACTTATGTGCACATATGAAAGTAACATTCATCGGGTGTCAGGCAGGTGGGAGGGGGGAGGAGGGGATGGGTATATTCACACGTAATGGGTGAGGTGCGCACTGTCGGGGGAGGGCACGCTTGTAGCTCTGACTCAGGCGGTACAAAGGCAATGTATATAACATAAACGTTTGTACCATTGTAATATTTTGAAATAAAAAAATAAATAAATTTTTTTAAAAAGTTAAGAGACAAATGTTAGATTAGGAGAAACATGGACTCATAAACAGATTAAAGGTGGAAAAATTTATTCATCTCAGTTTTTTTTCTTTTATCCGTAGCTTCTCTATTATTATTATTTATTTTAAGACAGGGTCTTACTCTGTTGCCTGGGTGTGAGGGCAGTGGCATCATCATAGCTCACTGCACCCTCAAACTCCTGAGCTCAAGGAATTCTCCTGCCTCAGCCTCCTTACTAGCTGGGACTACAGGCACGTGCCACCACGCCCAGCTAATTTTTTAATTTTGTATAGAGACGGGGTCTCACTATTGCCCAGGCTGGTTTAGAACTCCTGGTCTCATCCTCCCACCTCAGCCTCCCAAAGTGTTAGGATTACAGGCGTGAACCACTGCACCCAGCCCTATTCATTTCAATTGATGCAGTACAACCACCCAAAATATTCAAAACCCATTGATATTAAAGGGGAAAAAACCCCATAATCCAATAAGGGACATCTTCAAACATTCTGCAATACACATCACCATAATGGTGAAATGTCGAAAGCATTCCTCTTAAGATGAGGAACAAGGCAAGGATGCCTGTTCTCAATGATCCTCGTCATTGGTACCAACTGAAATACAGAAAAAAGAAAAAAAAAACTCATCAATATAATAATGGAAGTTTTAGCCAATCCAGTAAACCACAACAAATAGAAAAGGATTGGAAAGAAACAACAGTGTCAGTATTTGCAGATGAAATAATTGCACGTGTAGCAGCTCTAAAGGAAAATTTGGAATTGATAAGTGAGTTTAGCAAGGTTGCTGGGTACAAAATCAATAGAGAAAAAAATCAATATACAAAATCAAATGCATTTTTTACGCATTCTTACTATGTTGCCCAGGCTGGTCTCAAACTGCTGGGCTCAAGAGGTCCTCCTGCTTTAGCCTCCCTAGTGGCTAGGATTACAGGCACATGCTACTGCTCCTGCTGCAAAATCAATCGCATTTCTACCATCAGCAATGCCAGTTAGAAAGTGTAACTTTAAAAATTGTACCATTTGGTTACATGAATATATACATATGTAAAAATCCAGCTGTGCCCTTGATTTATGTACCTTATCTTACACCTCAATAAAAGTTTTAATGAAAAATATACATTTGCAATAGCAAAAAATATATAAAGTACTTAGGAATAAATTTAACAATAGATGTGCAAGCCCTTTGTGGAGAAAATGATTAAACTTTGTTGGAAGATATCAAAGAAAATCTAAATAAATGGAAATAGGTACTATGTACTTGGAGAGAGAGACTTGATATTTTAAAGATGTCAGTTCTCTCCAAGACTGGGCTAAGGGGGGCAGTAGTCAGAGTCCTCCCTGATGCCTGATCCTGCCAGAGTCTTTACCACCGCCTATCTCAGGAGCTGGTTGGGTGGAACCACCTTTGGCAGTCTCTCCCCCCTTCCCAGAGATCTCTCTGCAAGCTGGGGAGGATTTCTCACGTTGGAAGTCATGTTTTTGGACCCCACGTCCCCTCCTCCCACTGCTTCTCTTCTTCGCTTCTGTGGCAGATTCCCTTTCTCCTGCCCAGTCCTTTGCAGGCCTCTCCACAGATGGCAAGGTGCACCATGAAGTTACCTTGACTACGTCTGAGGGATTCCCCCATCCCACCCCAGGTACTTCTTGTGTCCACTATCCCAGAAGGTGTGTAGTTTGGTCCCTGGCCCTTATGGGGATTTTTCTGCCTCGGCTACCTACTCCCAGAAGGTCAACCTCCACTGCCTTGACTCCCAGGCTCCTTGGTCTCAGAGTGGGAAGGCCCTGTCCAGTTTGAACATAGGATTCACAAGGGCTTGCACACTTCTGCTCCCACCTTGACTTACTCTCCCTCAGTGGGCCAGCACACCCTTCTCTAAGTCCCCTTCATGAGCCCATTCTAAAACTCACAAAGACAAGCATTTGCACACTGAAATCTTTCTTAGCTTATTGGGTTTTTTAAAAAGTATTTTAGAACAAATCTCAGAGATCATATAATTTCCCTGGAAAACACACACACACACACACACACACAAGGGCTGTCTGGAAAGTATCCAGCCATTGTTAATATTATAATTTTTCATATTACATGGCTGGATACTTTCCGGATAGCCCTCATATGTATGTATATATACGTATGTGTGTATATATATGTGTGTGTCTATATATATATCTATGATACCATTATTATACCACCAAAGTGGATAATAATTCTTTGATGTCACCTAATAACTAGTCTGTGTTCAACATCCCCTAATTGTCCTCAAACTGTCTTTGTAGTTCGTTTTACAATCAGGATCTGAACAAGATGCAGAGATTACCATTTGGTTGGTTTTTCTCTTCTGTCATTCTATAACAGCGCCCCCCCCCCTTTTAAAATGCCCTCTATGTGTTGAAGAAGTAGTACATTTATTGTGTCACATTCTGGATTAAATTTATTGTCATTTTGTGGTGTCATTTAATGTGCTCCCTTCTCTCTTTCTTTTTTTTAAAAAACAGAGTTTTGCTCTTGCTCAGGCTGGTCTCAAACTCCTGAGCTCAAGGGATCCTCCTGCCTCGGACTCCCAGAGTGTGCGCCCTTCTCTTTTGGGTTTCCAATTGCATCTCCTCGGGAGGTACATGTCTGATTGTCCCATACTTGTAGGGCTTTTACAAATATGTTCATCACAATTATTTTTCCTTTTCTTTTTCTTTTTTTTGAGACAGGTCTCTCTCTGTCACCCCAGCTAGAGTGCGGTGGCATCATCATAGCTCCTGAGCTCAAGTGATCCTCCTGCCTCAGCCTCCCAAGTAGCTGGGATTACAGGCATGCACCACCACACCTGGCTAATTTTTTTAAAAAGTTTTTGTAGAGATGGGGTCTCGCTATTGCCCAGGCTGATCTTGAACTCCTGGACTCAAGCAGTCCTCTCGCCTTGACCTCCCAAAGTGCTAGGATTATAGGCGTGAGCCACCATGCCTGGTCTCTTCTTTTCTAAACTTGTACCTTTTCACTGTAGAAAATTCAGAGGAAAAAATGCATTGTTCTGCTAGCCACAGATAACCACTGTTAATATTTTATAGTATGTTGCCTTCCAGCTTTTTTCTATGTATGTTGCAGAGTTGAAATTGCAAAGACAAAAAACAAAACAAAACAGAGAAACAAAAAAATATGAAAAACACTTCAGATTAACAAAATGTGGTATAGCCATAGAATGGAATATCATTCAGCCATAAAAAAGAATGAAGTTCCAATACATGCTATGACATGGACGAACCTTGAAAACATTACACTAAGCGAAAGAAGACAGTCACAAAAGGCCATATAGTATAATTCCTTTTATATGAAATATCCAGAATAGATAAATCCATAGAGACGGCAAGTAGATTAGTGGTTGCCAGGGGCTAGGAGTAGGGACGAACGGTGATTGGCTAATGGATATGGGTTTCTTTTTACGGTGATGAAAATGTTCTAAAATTAGGTAGTGGAGATGGTTGAACAATTCTTTGAATATATTAAAAACCACTGAATTATACACTTTTTTTCCATCCTCTACTCTGAAGGAATGAATTGTACACTTTTTAAAAGGGTAAAGTTTATTTCTTAAAGAAATTGTTATTTTAAAAAAATCATTTTAATAGAACATTCAATTTTCAAGTATAACTTACTCAACCTTTCCTAAGTACTCACTCTGTGTCATGCACTGTGCTGGGCTTTGGGGCTACACTGATGAAGAAGAAGCAATCTTTTTCCCCCTAGAGCTTCCAGTTTGGGAGTGGTGGGGAGACCAGACAATCAAATATTACCATATGGTAGGAGGACAGATGCTAACAGAGCATCTTTCCCAGAAGTGAGCATTTGGAGAAAGGTTTCCAGAGGATGCTCTTTGTCCTCTCAGCTGTGAACAGCAAGATTAGTAAGAATGAAGAGAAAAGCAGCTTCCGTCTTAACAGGAGTGGGGACGTGTGGGTGCAGGCTAAGAGCAGAGGTCCCCAAAGGATGGGTCTAGTTCTGTGGGTCTAAGAGGGGCCCCCAAGTTGTTCTCCCTTCTCTCAGAGTTCTGTTTGATGACACAACGAAAGCATAGAGAGAGCCCAGTGCTGTGAGCAGGGAGACCCACTCACTTGCAAGGACAGTTAAGGGGAAGAGTAGGCCTTGTGATTTATTCTAGCAAGAAAGGTCTCTGGGTCTTCCAGAGTGTTCCAACCCTGCAGTCACTCCCTGGTACTTGTTTACAGGCTCTGAAGAAAGGGGTGCACAGGAGTCTTCAGGGGCCCTCACACACTCACTTCCTGGAATCCTAGCAGAGAAGTCCTCCTCTAGGCCACTTGCCCCAAGTCCACAAGTGAAAGGAATGAGGGTCTCTCCAGGCACCAAGATTTAGGTAGCCCATGGCAGAAGAACACAACCACCATCAGGCCTGAGGTGCACCATCAACCTTTTGTCCCTCAAAGAAAGAAGTATTTGGGGTGAGAGAAAAGCTTCCATATTCTCTAGGCTGAGTAGGAAGCAGAGACCAAGATGGCATGATGACCAGGCAATTCAGTGTGCTGGGGCATGAAGGAATACTTTTACATCTTAAACTATGTGAATATATTACATAATAAAATAAAATTAAAAGAAAATGAGAAGGATGAAATATGTTTCCCCATCAAGTTGATACTCCCATATATTACTGCTGAGAGTATAAATTGGTACATCCTTCCTGGAAGTTCAGGAAACTTGAAAGTACCAACACCTTTTAATGTAGGAGGTGCACATTCTGTATTAGTCAGGGTTTTCCAGAGAGACAGAACCAATAGGATATATATACAGTCATGTGTCACTTAACAGTGGGGATACATTCTGAGAAATGCGTCATTAAGCAATTTCATCATTGTGTGAACATCATAGAGTGTGCTTACACAAACCTAGATGGTATAGCCTACTACACACCTAGGCTATGTGGTATAGTCTATTACTCCTAGGCTACAAACCTGTACAGCTTGTTACTTTACTGAATACTATAGGCAATTATAATATTAATACAACGGTAAGTATTTGTATATCTAAACATAGGAAACGTACAGTAAAAAGATGATATTATAATCTTATGGGACCACCATCATATATGTGGTCTGTCATTGACCAAAATGCCATTATGCAGCACACAACTGTATGTAGTTATATAGATATATGAGAGAGGACTTATTAGGGGAATTGGCTCAAGCTATTATGGAGGCTGAAAAGTCCCACAACAGGCTGTCTGCAAGCTGGAGACCCTGAGATGCCAGTAGCATGGCTCAGTCCAAATCCAAAAGCCTCAGAATCAGGAAAGCCAATGGTGTAATTCTTGGTCAGAGGCCAAAGGCCTAAGAACCCAGGAGGAAGGTGTGGGAGGGGAGCTGGTATAAGTCCTAGGGTCTCAAGGCCAAAGAGCCTGGGGTCTTGATATCCAAGGGCAGGAGGAGAAGTGTGTGTCCCAACTTCAAGAGAAAGAGAGGAAAATCCTTTCCTCTGTCTTTTTCTTCAGTCGGCCCCAGCTGATTGGATGGTGCCTGCTCACGTTTAGGGCAGATCTTCTCCACTCAGTCCACCAAGTCACATGCCAATCTCCTCTGGAAACACCCTCATTGACACAGCCAGAATTAATGCTTAACCAGTTCTGTAGGTATTCCTTAATCCAGTCAAGTTGACATCTAAAATTAACCATTACACATTCCAATTTAAGAATTTAGTCTAAGGAAATAATCAGAAATGTGCACAAAATTTCTAAAAGTAAAGTACTGAAAACAACCAAAATTTTCACCAATGGATGACTGTTAAATGAAAGATGACAAAACTATATGACACAATGCAAATTGTATATACATATATATAAAAATACATATATATATTTTATATATATATAAAAAAAATATATATTATATATGTAAAAAATATATATATATTATATATGTATATAATATATATGTATATGGCAGTATATCTGCTGGTGTTTCAACCATGAGGCAAAACTGACATGGCCCTGGCTTTGCCATCAAGGAACTTATGGTCAAATAAAGAGACAAACATTAAATACATAGCCATACCATACTGTATATGATTATGTCTTATTTAGTCTGTTTTGTATTGTTTTAACAGAATACCTGAGACTGGGTAATTTATAAAGAAAAGAGGTTTATGTAGCTCATGGTTCTGCAGGCTGGGAAGTTCAAGGGGGATGGCACTGGCATCTGTTCAGCTTCTGGTGAGGGCCTTATGCTGCTTCCACTCATGGTGGAAAGTGGAAGGGGAGCAGGTGTGTGCAAAGAGATCACATGGTGAGAGAGGAAGCAAGAGAGAAACCCAGGAAGCCAGACTCTTTCTATAATAACAACCTGCTCTCACTGGAACTAATTCATTCCTGGGAGAGCAAGAACTCACTCACCCCTGCTGGGGGGCATTAATCTATTCATGAGAGATCCACTGTCATGACCCAAATACTTCACCTAGACCCCACCTCCTAACACTGCCACATTGGGGATCAAATTTCAACATGCGTTTTGGCAGGGACAAATTGCCTCTAAACCATAAAAAATTGTAAAATGAGATGAGTTTTATGAAAGAAAGGCATTTGAGACCATGTGGAATATGATGCAGCTACTAAAAATAGTGATTTTGAAAGCTCTACAGTAACAGCTATGGCATAATTATTAGAATTTTAGAGGACTGTAATTCAACCTTGGTTCAAATAAGTTACAAGTCATGATGATATTTAATGGGAGCTGGGGATTTCAACACCCCAATGACAGAACAGGAAAAATCCTCCAAACAGAAAATAAACAAAGAAACAATGGATTTAAACAGGACTCTAGATCAAATGGGCCTAACAGACATTTACAGAGCATTCTACCCCAAAACTACTGCATATACGTTCTTCTCATCAGCTCATGGAACATTCTTTAAGATTGATCACATCCTAGGTCACAAAACATGTCTCAACAAATTTAAAAAAATAGAAATTGCACCATGTATTTTCTCATACCACAGTGGAATAAAATTAGAAATCAATTCCAACAGAAACACTCAACTGTACATAAAGTCATGGGAATTAGACAACCCACTGCTGAATGATTATTCAGTCAAGGAGGAAATTAAGATGGAAATCAAAAGATTCTTCAAACTAAATGTCAAAGGGGACACAAGTTAACAAAATCTGTGGGATTCTGCAAAAGCAGTCCTAAGAGGAAAATTCATAACCTTAAATGCCTATGTCCAAAAGACAGAAAGATCACAAATCAACAATCTAATGAATTGTCTCAAGGAACTGGAAAAGAAAGAACAAACCAATTCCAAACCCAGCAGAACAAAAGAAATAACCAAGGTCAGAGCAGAACTAAATGAAATTGATTCCAAAAGAATTATACAGAATATTAATAAAACAAAAAGTTGGTTCTTTGAAAAGATAAATGAAATCAGCAGGCCTCTCACTAGATTAACCAGAGAGAGAAAAGAAAGGGCCCTAATATGCTCAATCAGAAATGAAAAAGGAGATATTACAACTGATACCACAGAAATACAAAATATCATCTCTGAATACTATAAAAATCTCTATGCACATAAACTTGAAAACGTTGAGGAAATGGACAAATTCCTGGAAACATGCAACCTCCCTAGGCTCAATCAGGAAGAAATAGAACTCCTGAACAGACCAATATCATGTAACAAAATTGAAGCAGCAATATTTAATGGGAAACATTGTAAGACAGGAACTTTGTTGACATGAGGTCTTTCAGGGAGGACAGATGGCATAGCTATAGGTGCAGGTACAGGTATAGGTATAGGTATAGATATAGTCATGGTAGACTCCAGATCACAATGAGTGGACATTTGGCCAAGGGCAATAAAGTTTCTTAAGATTACTTTTATGGCTTGGCACAGTGGCATGCACCTGTGCTACTTCTTAGCTACTCAGGAAGCTGAAATGGGAGGATTGCTTGAGCCCTGGAGTTTGAGTCCAGCTTGGGCACAAGATAGCAAGACCCCATCTCTATTAAAAATAAAAAAGATTAGTTTTATGCATGCTCACTCTCTAATAAATGTAACTACCATTCCGTTTAAAAAAGAGTGATACAGTCAGGTAGACTCTGTGATAGGCTAGGGGTTTGAGGTTGCTAATAAGTACTTGAATACTTTATAGCTAGGTGTTTGGAAGAAATCTATCTGCCAGTCCTTGCTGGGGTAGGTCCCCTTTTGTTAGGCTGGAGAGGCAAGTTTTGCCCTCAAAGCCCCTTGAGGATTGCTGGTTTGGCAGATAGAGCAAAGTGAGGTGACCTGTTTGATAGTGGAAGCTAGCAAAGGAGAAACAAAATGTTGTTCCAGGAGATGTCTTAGTGGCTGAAGTGGGTAGCATTATGGGCAGCCTCTACCAAGTTTTTGACTTCTTTAGCCAGTAACAAATAGAGGTTACCTTTAACTAACCATCCACAGGGGCTCAAGTGGTATGCTTGAGTCAACCTGTCAGATATTTCTGAGGTGGAATAAGCTGGAATAGGGAGACTGGGATTAGAAGGGACTAGGGCTCCAACTAGGTTAGGAAACAATTTGCCCAGGGCTGCCCATTTGGTGGCCACATCTGCAGCCCAATTTCCCTGAGCTATTAGACCAGTTCCCTTCTGATGTCCCTTACAGTGGATGACTTCCACCTCAGCTGGTTCTTGTACAGCCTCTAAAAGAGTATGAATCTCTTGTCCATACTTAATTGGCATCCCTTGAGTGCTAAGGAATCCTCGCTCTCTCCAAATAGATGCATGGGCATGTAACATCAAGTAAGCATATTTAAAATCTGTATAGATTGTCACTTTCTTATTCTTGGCTAACTGAAGGGCTCAGGTCAGGGCTATGAGTTCAACTAAAGGGGCAGATGTGTTTGCTGGTAAAGCCTGAGCCTCCACCACTTCTAGACCCTCAGTCACTATGGCATAGCCTGCACTTGGTTCCCCATCCTTGACAAAACTGCTGCCATCAGTAAACCACTGATGGGCTTGAGGGATGGGGACCAAGGCTAGATCTGCCTGGGGAAGGTAGTGGTGGAGCATAATTTCTTTATAATCATGTAATAGCGTACTTGGTTCCCCTATCGTCTCTTCTGGAAGAAGAGTGGCGGGGTTAAGTCCTGGGCACGTCTCAATTTTTAAGTCAGGGATTTTTATTAACATAGCCTGGAATTTTAATAGGCAGCTATCTGAAATCCATTTTGTCGCCCCTCCCTGGAGGAGCTTGGAGGCCTGGTGGGAGGTTCTAACAGTAAGGGAAGCTCCCATAGTGGATTTAGTAGCCTCTGGTAAGAGTAAATATATGGCTGCTGTTGCCCTCAAACAGGCAGGCCAGCCTGCAGCTGTGGGGTCCAATTTCTTTGGTAAATAGGCCACCGGTTGTAACTGTGGCCCCAAAAGCTGTGTTAACACCCCCAGAGCTATTCCCTGTCTCTCATGAACATATAAGAAGAAGGCTCTCTGAGGATGTGGTAGGTCCAGGGCCGAGGCTGGGGCAAAGCTTCTTTTAATACCTGAACAGCCTGTTTTTGTTCAAGTGCCCATTGTAGAAGCTCCTTATTGGTGTTTCCTTTTAGGCTTTTTTAAAGGGGCTTAGCCAGAAGCCCATAATTAGGTATCCAAATTCAGCAGAACCCCATAAGCCCAAGAAGAGGGTGCAGGAGGGGCTCAGTGGTGGGTTTGGGTAGGTGAACTATGGCCCAGACGCACTCCAGGGACAACTCTCATTTTCCCAGGGTGAGAACAAACCCCAGGTAGGTCACCTTAGATTGAGCCAGTTGGGCCTTGGGATGGGACACCCTTTACCCCTATCAGCCAAGAATTGCAGGAATCAAATAGCGTGTTCCTGAGCCTCCTCTAAGCTTGGGGAGCAGATTAGCAAGTCATCAACATATTGGAGCACCACACCCTGTGGAGTGGGAGGTCATCTTTCCCCAAGTCCTGGTTAAAAAGGTGAGGGCTGTCCCAGAACCCTTGTGCCAACACTGTCCAGGTTAATTGGTGGGGTGTGCCATGTAGGGGCGTCCATTCAAAAGCAAACAAATTTTGGCAGTCAGGGTGGAGAGGGATGCAAAAGAAAGCATCTTTTAAGTCTAATATGCTGTAATGGGTGGTCTCTGGGGGAATATTTACAGGTAATATATAAGGGTTGGGCATCACAGGGTGTACAGACACCACTGCCTCACTGACTGTCTTCAAGTCTTATACCAATCTGTTAAGTGTTGTCCTTTTTTTGGACAGGAAAAATAGGGGTGTTACAAGGACAGCAAGTTAGGATAAGTAGACCCAAAGCTAGAAATTTTTTTGTAAGGGGCTCAAGACCTGCTCAGGCCTTGGGCCACAGGGGATATTGTTTAACACAGGGATATCCCTGCTGTGGTTTGAGATGGACCATAACTCTCTGGGTCACTTTGACAAGGCCCAGGGAATCAACATCCCAAACTTCCACAGGGATATGTGTCACCCAGTCCTGTTGATCTTGGCCCAAGACCTCTGAATCTGTTAAGAGGCCTATGAGATGGGGTTCCCCCTGAGGGTAGAAAGAAACCCACGCATGCAGTTTAGAAAGCAAGCCACGTCCTAGCAGGTTGGGACATGTAGGTATTATCAGAAATGACTGTTCAAAGATCACACCATAAGCAGGGGAGAGGGAGAGTAAAGAATTGTTGGGTAGTGACCCCAGAGACCACCGTGACCATAGAGGATTGTGTACTCAGTTTTCTGGAGTAGGTAAGGAGGACAGAGTAGACAGTCTCAGTATCAAGAAGAAAATTTACTGGCCTACCTGCCACCAGGAGGGTTACCCTTGGCTCCAGTCCAGCGATTGTTAATTTTCAAGGGGCTGATGGGAGGGGGCTCCTTGATTGTTGTGCCATGATCTGGTCTGGGACCCGACTCTGATCCTGGGACAATCCCATAGGACAGAGTGCAGCCCAGTGACCTGTTTGATGGAACTGATGACAAGGGGCCTTGGGCGGCCTGTCCTTGTTGAGGCAGTCTTTGGCCCAATGCCCTTCCTGTTGGCAGATGTAGCACTGATTATCCCTTCCTTTGGTGGAGGCTTTGGCCTTTGGTCTGAATGTGGGTGCCAGTGATGACATTAACTGGGCATGTCTACCTTTCTTCCTCCACTCCTTCTCCCAAGCCTGAGACTTGAGCTCAGAAGTTCTTTTTATAGAAAACAGAGTGAGCAGCAGCCACCATGTCATCCAGGGAGGTGGTAGGGTCCTGGACAAGCTCCTGGAGTTTTTTCTAATATCTTGTGCTGCTTGGGTTAAGAATTTATCCTTTAATATGACCTGTCCCTCATAGGAGTTGAGATCAAGAGTGGTGTGCTTTCTATTGCCTCCCGGAGCTGGTTCAGGAAGGCTATGGGTTTTTTCTCAGGCTCCTGGGTTATGGCAGAGACCTTGGAGTAGTTGACCACCTTTTACCTGATGGCCTTAAGGCTGGCTTGAACACACACTAGAAAGTGTTCTCTCTCCCACCTCTGCTCTGGGGAGTTATTATCCCATCCTGGGTCAGTCGTGGGCACTGCTGTCTCACCCTCTGGGTATTTAGGATTTGAGAGGTGTAATCCAGTGGCAAATGTTTGTGTTTCTGCCAATATTCTGGATTTTTAAAAATCACTTAAAGTCTGGCATAGAATAATATGTATATCTTTTTAAGTCAAATCATAGGCTAGGCACAAATGATGGAACGTCTCTATATATTTGTCAGGGTAATCGGTGTAGCTCCCCAGATCCTATTTTATTTGTTTTAGCTCCACCAAAGTGGAAGGCTTATGGACCAAGTTTGAGCCAAACTCTCCTGGTGCCTCCACCAATGGTAAGACTTGAGTCACCTTTCTCCCTGGTGGAGGTAGAGACAGTACCTCTCCCTGTGTAGGGCCCCCCCTTCAGACATCCCTGGGTATGGGGGCAGCTTGGGACAGGTGGGAACCTAAGGAGGATCTCTTAACACCATAGTCTTACTTGGCTCAAAGCACCCCTTGTGCCATCGAGGGTTTTCCTGTAACTAAAAGAAGGCCTGTATATAGGGTATTTCAGCCCATTTTTCTTCCCTTTTGTAAAAGAGGTCCAATTGTTAGATGGTGGGGTGGTTTAGAGTCCCATGTGGTGGCCACTGTTCTCCACAGTCCAGCTTGTATTGTGGCCAGACGCTTGTGCCAAAGATTAAATGCTTTTTTAGGGTGTCTGGATCAAACTTATCCCAGTTTATGAGAATACACCCCAAAGGGGTGTTAGGAAGGATTTTTGATTTCTGTGCACCCATCTAGAAAGTAAGAAGGGAGCAAGGGGGGAAAGGGGTGGAAAGGCTATGCCAGTTGGGGTCTGTTAGAGCTGGGTGTCCCCAGGTAATGACCCGGGCCATTCAGCAGAACCATTCAGGACGTCTCCTTTCGGGTTTGTAGGAGGAGGGGTTGTGCACGATCCCTCGAACCTGAGAGTCTCTGGTTTTCTAAGTGCTGGGACAATGACATCTGTTGGCACAACGACCTGGTCATTTGCAAAAGTACTAGCACCAGCGATTGAGTGGCCAGCCACAATAAAGAGGGCACTTCCCGGGAGGGAGTGAAAGAAGCAGCTTGAAAGTGAAGGAGAGAGGCCCGATAAAACCAGGGGTCTAGGTGTTTAACTGTGCTCAGTGTAGGAGAGACACGGCCGAGACACAGAAGTGATGTCTCAAGATGACCCAGATCTGTTCATGTACAGGTATATCCGCGGGCTGTATGAACCCTCTGGTCCTAAAAAGGACCCTGTAAAGCTGCGGTTCCCGAACCGCCCCCCACCCACCGCACACCAGGAGGAGTGAGAGAAGCTTCACCTGTATTTACAGCCGCTCCCCACCGCTGGCATCACTGCGTAAGCTCCGCCTCCTGTCAGATCAGCGGCGGCATCGGATTCTCACAGGAGCACAAACCTTACCGTAAACTGCGCGTGCGAGGGATCATAAGATTGCTTGCTCCTTATGAGAATCCAATGGCTGATGATCTGCGGTGGAGCTGAGGTGGTGCTGCTAGTGCTGTGGAGCGGCTGCAAATGTAATGCACTTGAATCATCCCCAAACCATTCCCCACCCCCACCCCGTCCGTGGAAAAATTGTCTTCCGTGAAACCGGTCCCTGGTGCCGAAAAGGTTGGGGACCGCTGCTGTAAAGTAGATACACGGCCGAGTCCCGTCCTCATTGCCAGGCGTATGAGCTCGCTGTGAACACCCGAGTCGGGCCCTAGGTGGCGTAGTGCCAATAGAGTTAAAGGGGAGGAAACATTGTCTAGCCTTAACCAAGAGGCTGTAAACGCCCCATCAGGTTGGAAAGAACAGCACATTGCCACCACCAGCGCAAAGCCCCAAAGCACAATAGTTGCAGCAACTTTTTCCCTAAAATGAAACAAAATGAATGACTTATCGCGAGGGACACATCCCACAAACCCCTTAGCACGCACCCAGGTGGAAAACTCAACTATGCAGTCTGATCAACGGCAAGAGGCAAGAGCAGATGCAAGCACCAGCGTCCCCCAAGCACTGACTGCGAGGTGGGAAGATCCGAAGCAAGTGTTTCCTTGGAAAAGCAAATGGCCTACCTTTACAGAGCTATCTGAGTCACTACACAAGACTGTCATGTCACGTTCTTGTTCCCACACCAGGAGTCGAACCCAGGCCATCTGGGTAAAAACTGGGAATCCTAACCACTAGACCAAGTCAGGTCAGTGGTCTACCTTTGGTTCTTGGTGTGCTGCCAGCCAAAGAATGACAAGACACACTATTAGCAAAACAAGCCAGAAGCAGAGTTTATTGAGCAAGAAGCAAGGTATGTTTGCCACAGACAGTGAACAGGCCCCTTTTGCTACAGAAGGCTCTGACTGTTAACTAAAGTTTTATTTTATATTGTCTGGGTTGGACCCTCCCTGGCAGGCATGGCTCATTTGTCACCTTGATGGACAGCCTGTTATATAACCTGAGTCTTACTACACATGTGGATTTTCCATGAGCCTTTTTGAAAGACCACTGGTAGTGGTGGGGGAACTGCAATGCAGATTTATGCTAACGACATGATAATTGGCCCAAGGTTACTTTTGGTCATCTTCCAGACCTACCACACCTGCACTGCTTGGCTTTCTAGGAATTTCTTCTTCTGGGAATCCCCAGTTGCTTTTGCAGTTAGTGTGCTGAGTTCTGATTGGCAGTGCACTCCTCCTCCCTCTGTCGTGGTTATCTGAAGCGGGACACTTGTCCCCATCCCCAGGAGAGCAGAGGCTCCTTACTATCTACCAAACAAAACCTCTGAAGGAATGTTATTTCTAACCATGTGCCAGTAAAACAAAAATCCACTACTACAAATGGAACTGAATGAAGGTCCTGGAGGGTCTCTCATAATGGAAATTTACAGATCCAGACTCAGAAATAACTAGTAATTTAAGTGGGCTAGAAGTTGAGTTAAAAGAAAGAAATATGCTTTTCTATATTTTATTATCATTTCTCTGATGAGAAATAGATAATGTTAAATAAAAAAGGGAGTCTATGCATATACTCCCCTTTTCCCAGATCCCTGCCTTTGGACATGAAGACCTCCTTCTCTGGTCCCTAGTCCCAGTTGCCAGAAAGACATCACTCAGCACCACCACACCTTCCATCCGCATGGATAGGACTTCCAGGAGACAGCCACTCCTTGTGTAAAGTCCATTACCACTCCAAAAAGCAATGTCAAAGATCCAGGGAAGATATGCCCTTTAAAGGAGGTCTAGGGAACCATCTTCCTTTCCCTGGTCACTGCTCCTCAGAAAAAAATTAGTCATAAAAGGAAAAAAAATTACTATGCTTAAACATCTCACTTCATTTTTATGCAAGATGCAAATTCAACGTAAGAAACACTATTGTGTTTCAACTGTTTGGAGCCAGGGGCACTGTGAAGGGCCACACCATGTCACATAGTGGGAATATAGCAGTGGATATGACAGATGTAGGCCCTCCCTTTTTTGAAGTTCCCTCGCAGTGAGAAGTGATGATGAACAAAGTAAAAATGCATTCACTTTGAGAACTGTACTTAGTTTTATGAAATTTTCCAAATCCAGCTAGTGAGCTCTTTGCTAATTAAAAACAGACTTCCGGCCAGGTGTAGTGGCTCATGCCTGTAATCCCAGCACTTTGGGATACCCAGACAGAAGGATCACTTGAGGCTAGCAGTTCAAGAGTAGCCTGGGCACCACAGAGAGATCCTGTCTCTACAAAAAATTTAAAAATTAGCTGGGCATGATGGTGCATGCTTGTAATCCCAGCTACTTGGGAGGCTGAGGGAGGATCACTTGAGCCCAGGAGTTCGAGGCTACTGCACTCCATCCAGCCTGGATGACAGAGCTAGACCCTGTCTGTAAAAAAAAAAAGACTCCCATTCTTCAAAGAATAATTCATATATCTGATCTTACATTTTCTTTTAAAAGAAGGCCTTACATATTTTTTCTTTCATCGTAGTTTAACCAGTCTAGTGTGATGACTCTGTCCATTAGCTAAATCTAGCTAGTTAACATATGCATTTGCCCAGTCTGCCCATCTGGCCAGACTTCTCCAGGGCAAGTCCACCCTCACACTAAAATCCGGCCACAGAAGCCTTCTTTTATTCCTCAAAAGTGCACATTCCCTCTCATATCCAGGCTTTCACACTTAAAGCTTAAAACAATTTTCTCCCTTTGAAATTACAAAATATTTAAGTAGAAAACTACACAGAGTAGCCATAATGAACTTCACTGGCTCACCATGCCCTTATTCAACTGTAAAAGGAAAAAAAACCCAGTTTTATCCTACTATACTCTCACACAACACAGAACACTTTTGTGATCAGACGTGTCAGAGGTTTTCCCCACAAACCAAGCAGTTCTTTGGCAGACACCATCTGGATGTCCTCTAATTCCATTCGATTCTGACACTATTGTTACTGAAAACTCAGCACTTGTCCCCAAGGCTGCGTCAGAAGAATGAGGACAAGTGGTTGAGGAAAAGGAAAGAGGAGTTTATTAATTTGCCAGAAAATGAGGCGGATGGAGACTCCTTTCTTAAAGTGCCATTGTCCAATCATAAGCAGAAATACAGAGCTTTTAAAGGGAGGGTTTCCAGCTTCAGGCTATTGAGTTGATGATTCTGATCCATCCCATCTCCTGCGAAGACAATCTCATTACCTCCACCACCGACCTCTTCTGGACAGTTCCGCTGAGCCATTTCCTGTGGTACAAAGAACAAAGGACATTCCCCTGACCCTCCCAACTACTGGCCTGAGATAAGGATGCAGGTTTTAATTCCCAAAAAGAGAGGGGAAAGTTTTAAAGAGACAGAAAACATTTTTACCCTTTTTCAGGCCATTCCTTCTGTTACACTATCTACTTGGAGATAGCATGAGATCCCCTAGGATGAGGGCTCAGTCCCACAAGACTGCCTCCATTTCAGATGTCAATTGCAAGTTCAAGGTTGTGATCTGTGCTATGACCTCTTGGCTATAAATCAGGGTTCCCACAACCCCTACCTTCGGTTTGATAATTTGCTAGGACAGCTCACAGAACTCAGGGAAACACTTTACTTATGTGTATCAGTTTATTATAAAGGATACAGATGGACAGCCAAATGGAAGAAATGCATAGGGCAAGGTATGGGGGGAGGGAAGAGGTGCAGCGCTTCCAGGCCTTCTCAGGGTACAGCACATTCCCAGCACCACTGTGTGTTCATTAACCTAGAAGCTCATCTACTCTCGTTCAGGAGTTTTTTAGAGCTGGATCTCCAGCCCCACCTCCCTTTCCTGGAGGTCAGTGGATAGGGCTGAAAGTTCCAAATCTCTGATCCTCTAATCACTTGGTCTTTCAGGTGACCACCCAACCCCGAGGCTACCCTAGGGGCCCCACCCTAAATCACCTCATTAGCATAAACTCTGGTGTGATCAAAAGGAGCTCATTATGAATAACAAAAGACAATCTCGTCACTCTAGAAATCCCAAGAGTTTTAGGAGTTCCTTGACAGGTACAGGGAATAAAGACCAAATATATGTCATATTATACCACATCTTATATCAAAACAAACTACATTTGACACTGCTAATTTGCCTTATTTTTTAAATAACTAAAACACTCCAGGCTTAGTTGGTGCCCCTTCCTGACACCCTCCCTCTCTCCCCAGAAGTAACTGTTACCGAACCAAACTGGGGGTCCACTCACCCTGCAGCAGCAAAGCCAGACACTGACACTGAGAGTTGCAGCGGGAGAAAAAAGCATTTTTATTTCATGGTACCAAGCCAGGAGAACAGGCGGCTAATGCTTAAGACCCGAACTCCTTGATGGCTTACAAGACAGGGTTTTTAAAGGCAGAGGTACATTTCAGGAAAGCAGAAGTTTCAGGCAAAATTGTAAGTCAATCCGGTACTTGGAAAAGGATTGCTAAAAAATAAACAAATATAATAAATCAATACATGGAGGCTATACATTGATTTTGTTAGGGTGGATGTGACTCCAGGTCCCTCAGGGAGAAAATTAGAACAAGGAACTGGTGGTTAGAGTTCAATCCTCAGTTCCCCCTTATCTGCATTTCCGTCTGGTAGGGTTTTCTGAAAAAAACAAATCAAGAACATATATTATGATGTTATCTTTTAGTTTCTGTAGGGAACCAAAACGCCCTCTGACTCTGGCTTGCTGGGGAGACTATTGTTACTATCTTCTTACTGGGTTGCTCAGTTAATTTTCAAGGCTGGCTAGGTGCCTGGAATTTCCGTTGAAGGGACTCAAGATTTTTCCTTTATTTCTATGCTGGGGGGGCCCAGCAGGCCCCTAGGGGTCCTTGCTTATACCCTCTAGCCTGAATATGATGATTGTTCCCATGAATGTTTTTGTACTGTTACTACATTTTTATAGATCCATGAAGATATGTAGCATTTTTAATGTTTCAAACTGGATTTCTTTATTAGCTCACACATTACAGATTAGTTTCGTGTTCACATTATTTGTCTGTTCACTCTTGCCTTTACAAGTACTTTCAAGACTATTTTAGCCACTCCCAAAAGTTTTCATTTCCACATGAAACAAAATATAGAGAACTCAGCAAGAGCTTATTGTAGAAGTTTCAGTACCAAAACTCAAATTTCATGTTCTGTGGAAACTTAAAATCATCACAGAGAAGAAACACAAGATTACTTTTAAAAAATAAACAGATGGGTGGGTTTCAATAAATAACCAATAAATACGGTTTTGCCAAAATCCAAACAGGCTGTACAAGCACTGAACCTTTTTCCTGGACTTGACTGGGGCTGGGAGAATTTATTTTATCACTTTTGAATAGATGATACAATTGCATAGTTCAAAATTTAAAAGAAGCAAAAGGATATATGTGAAAATCTCCCTGCCACTTCATTCCTCGTTCACATACTTCCCTCCCCTGGAGACAACTAATGTTATCAATTTCCCCCAGACTTTATTTATTTATTTATTTATTTATTTATTATTTTTGGATTATTTCATTTTTTTAAATTGACAGGTAAAACTGTATGTATTTATCATGTACAACAGGATGTTTTTTTCTTTGTTTTGTTTAGAAACAAGATCTCGCTATGTTACTGGACTCAAACTACTGGGCTCAAGAGATTCTCCCGCCTCAGCCTCTGAGTAGCTGGCAGTACAGGAGTGTACCACCACGCCCCACTGACATGATGTTTTAAAATATATATACATCGTGGAATGACAAAATCTAGCTAATTAAGATATACACTGCCTCACATAAATTATCATTTTTGTGGTGAGAACACTGACATCCAAAAGACCTCCAGGATAGCTAAATAAAAGAAAGGGGAGCTTTATTGATGATATCAGTTTGCAAACTGGGAAGAGATAGTCTCTGGACAGAAGGTGCTTTTTTTTTTTTTTTTTGAGACAGAGTGCCTAGCTCACAGCAACCTCAAACTCTTGGGCTCAAGCAATTCTCCTGCCTCAGCCTCCTACAGTGCTAGAATTACAGGCATGAGCCACCACGCCCAGCCCGGTTGGCACTCTCTCTTTGAAGAGGAAAAGATCAGGTTGGGTTTTATGCCTTACAGAGTCCGTATTACACAATAGAGTCATACATATTCAGCAGGTTTGGGGGGAAAGCTATACATATTTATGAGGGGAGCCCAATGTGTGCACAATGGGTAAACATATATGCATCATACACCCGATGTTCACTTTGGGGTGGAGTTTTAGCATTAAAATGAGGTGGAATTTGGCTCTTTATATCAAAAGGTGAACCAAAGGACTCAAGGACAGTTTGTGGGCAGTCTGTATAAACTGGCTGAAATAGACTTAAGGTCTGTAGTTGCTTATCAGAAAAGAATGTCTGTCCAATCAGAGTTGTAGTGGTCTGGATTGTAAATCAGAGTTAGGAGGGGTCTGATAGCTCCTCTTGTTAGGGAGTTTAGCAAGAGTGTGGGTTTTTTTGTAGCCTTAGGGATTTAAGAAGTTGTCATGCCAGCCTAGTGCTGAACCCTCAATCTGTAGGTAACTTCTGTTTCCTTAACCTTAAGGGCTACCTTTGTTGATAAAGTGGTGTCTACTTTGGTCTCTCAGATCACAACACTGAACATTCAGTCTCTTAACATTTTTCAAGAATACAATATATTGGCCTGGTGAGGTGGCTCATGCCTGTAATCCTAGCCCTCTGGGAGGCTGAGGCAGGAGGATCACTTGAGCTCAGGAGTTCGAGACAAGCCTGAGCAAGAGCGAGAGCCCATCTCTACAAAAAATAAGAACAAATTAGTCGGGCATGGTGGCATGCGCCTGTAGTCCCAGCTACTGAGGAGGCTGAGGCAGGAGGATCGCTTGAGCCCAGGAGTTTGAGGTTGCAGTGAGCTATAACGAGACCACTGCACTCTACCTGGGGCAACAGAGTAAGAAAAAAAAAGAATACAATTATTGTTATTAACTATAGTCATCATGTTGTACCAAACTTTATCTAAATAGGAGGATATTCTAGGTGTTGTGCCACTTGCTTGCTTTTTCTGATCAAGTTTATATTTTTGAGACATATATTTTGTCTCAAAATATATGTTTTGCTTGTTTTTCATTTTGAAATATATAGATCCAGATAGCTCATTTTATGTTCCGTAACAGTGGTATCCAATAGAACTTTCGGCAATAATGGAAATTTTCTATGTGTGCATTGTCTAATATGGTACCCACTAACTGTTAGGTCAGAGCTGAGAGGAAGACACTCAAGCCTGGGGCATAGTAAAATGCTGTTTATTTTGGGCACCTGGGTACATGTGGGTGGAGGCCAAAAAGAGCGTCCACACCAAGGAGGGGAGAGTGGAGAGTTTTACAGAAGGTTTGAATGAAAGTTTGGGGAGGGGGAGTTCTCTCTGGAACAGCCGCTTATCTTTACAGACTTTGGACTCTCCAGACCCCTGTGGCTATTGTTTCATCCTCCAAGGCAGTGGTCCTTATCTGAGTTCTTTATCTACCCCATTCCTTTCCAGACATTTTTTGAGTTCCCACCCTGAGTAAGCCCAACATTCCACCCTTTTTATCATATACATATAAGAAAAGGGTAAGATATGGTTTAAAATTAAAAATTAAAAAACTAGGAAGCTGGGCGTACATGTACATGGAAGGCATACATTGGTTTGCCCCCAAAAATGTGGGCCATTTCACAGGCCATAGATGGGTTTAAAGATATTTTAGTTGACAATTGGCTGAAAGAGTTAGGCTTTCTCCAAAGACCAGGAATCAGTGGAAACTTCTTTCATGTGATGCTATACTAGAATCAGGTCAGGAGGTAAACCTCATCATAAAAACCTGTTTACTGAGATTTTATCATTTGTAGGTGTGACTCACTAGGCCCCTTTAGAAAGCAATTTGGGCAAAGATAAAGATCAGAGTTTAGTCCTCAGTTTCCCCTGTTGACCAAAGATCATTCCATGGAATGTATGTGTAGGCCACCAACCAGCAGGAGGTCCCACGGCGCTAGGAAGGCTCATTCCTAGAACTGTCTATTTGGTCATCTGGTATTGGTGAGGATGGTTTTAATATTGGCAATGTTGCCTCTTAGGGGAAGGACATGACTCAACTTGATTTGACAGCCAATTGTTTAAGGGGCCAGAGAGAGTCAGGCCTAGGGTTCAGTCTGCAAAAAAATTCCTGGACCAGATCTATTCTTTGAACTATCATGATCCGGGTCTTTGATTGGGTTTTTTCCTTTTCCTGTATCCGGTATAGCATTTACAAGAAATATATAATGGTAATACAGGAATAAGTGTTTTAGGCCAGACAGGATTGGAGGCAGATAGGCACTCATCAATGCTTTTAAAACCTTCTAGGCAACATAAGAATAAAAACGAAAATGTCAAAGGCAAGGCTACAAAATTAATTCATCTACAATGTTGAGTTATTACATTCTTGGGTATAGTTGCAGACTTGTAGCAAATATAACTATTGTTAACCATTCAGGCTAAGGAATTTAGAATCTCACATACCCGCTCTTCCACAATAAGTCCCTGGGCCTAAAGGGAGGATGTTTTCAGTAATAGGGCATTGGCAGTGAATAACAGGTTGGGCCAAGCAGGATTCAGTAGTTTTAAATCCTGGAGCTATCAGGTAAACTTGTTATTTCCTTAAACCTTGTCATGACTCTGGAAAATAAGGCAATAGAATCAGTAACATTTAAAATAAAAAGTCATAAAAATTTAGTTCGGTCTCATGAGGTTCAGTTAGCAATATTCATGGACATCAGTTTTCTAATTAAAGTCCTGGAAGTTTGTTTTGTTTTAGTCCAAGGGTATATAATCTCCAAGGTTATCAGAAACATGTATTCAGGAGAACTTAGTCCTTTCCATGACTTTCCTTGAAGACGTAAACTTTGGACTTAGCCATTTAAAAAAAAACTTTGAGATGAATCAAAATAAAATAAAAAGTCTTAGACTAGCCATGGTTAAAGAAACAATTTGACAAACAAGTTGGTTATTTTTGTGGCATACGGCAATTTAACATAATAACCATTATTAACCACATTCCACATTTGACAATGCTTCCTGTATAGTTCTAACATGCCAAATAAGTCTAATATGTCTCTTTTAGACTTTTAGTGACCCTAATATATAAAGAGTTAGTTTGAGGTCAAAAGGCTGGATTTAGAATTCGGGTTTGGAAAGTTTGTCAAATATCAAAGCCTTGAAACATTTGTTCAAATAGAATTACAAGCCACTATAAAATAACAGTCATTTATTTAAACAAGAGAGATAGTAAAGGAAGATATGGGTGTAAACATTAAACCTTAAGTTTAGTTTTTTTAGTTAGTCAAAACCTAAGAAATGAGTACATTATTGTTTGGTCTGCAGTAGATGAAGAAGTCAGATAAGGACCCCCACAGTCTGCAGGCTCTAGAGACTCCAGAGGTTGTAATAATAACTCTGAATTACAAAGGCTGGGGTGGAGCCGGCAGAAACTGGCGGAACTCCCACTCCCCAAACTGTCTATAAAAGTCGACACCCTTCCCCTCCTCTGGGTGGACACCCTTTTAGGTCTCTACCCACCTGCACCCAGGTGCTCAAAATAAACAGCATTTTACCATGCCCCCGGGCTTGCGTGTCTTCCTCTCGGCTCCGACCTAACAATTATGTAATTTCATTAAGAGTAAATTAATATCTCAAGAAAACTTTGTTTTAACTAAAATTTATTCTTTTAATTATAGCAACTGGATTATATACAAAATTCCTTCACAAATACCATTTGTAAACTTTATCCCAACCTGCATGGACCATCTACAAAACATGCCTAAAATGTTTTGTCCTAACTTCCCCATTTCCTAAATAACCAGTCATTTTAGGTCAAAAATTCCAGACAAGATCCTTTCTTTACAATATTAATCTCCTTTCTGTTTAACGTTTCTTACCAATCCTTTAACACCTCAAACAATGACACAAAGTTGTAACACATTTTTTTTTACATGAGGATCAAGATTAAGCTGTTTTAAGAATAATCTAAATAGCCTCAAAATATTTTTCAACTTGGGTGTAAGCTTGAGTACATATATTTCTAAGGAGTAAGACTATTTTGAGATTTTATTTGGGTGTAACAATTGTTCACCTTTTATCTTAAAACAGATTATTATACAAAATTAACAGTTTAGGAATTTTTTCCTAGGCAAAACTTTGTTATAGCAACATAATGTACATATAACCGGCTAGCAAATCAAAATGGACAAGATCAAGGAAAAACTAAAGCTTCCAATTTAAGCTCTATGGCCTGTGGATTAAAGGTCTGGGTAAAGCAGTTTCAATGGCAGTTTGATTTTTAAAGACCTCTTTACCCTTTTTTTCCTTCAGTTCAAAATGAGTTTTCAATGTTTACATATGTAGCTAGAACTGGCTGCAGGATCTGCAGGTAGCCTTTCAATTGCAAATACCATAAACAATGAGTTATCTTAACCTCCATAGAAAAAGTTGGCAGGTTTTAGAGTAGCAAGAAAAGAAAAGAGAGAAATAGCTTGAGAGCCATTTTAACTCTATAGTGGCAGGTCAACCATTTGAGCTCTGAATTTTCCTTGATGTAATTTGCCCTCTAGTAAAAATTTGGGCACAAGAATTGACTATAACCAACTGGAGCCCTAGAAAACCCAGCATGCCTTTGAACCTTTCCATTTACACAAATACGTGCAAGTAGAGGTGCCATAAACCAACTAGGGTGCCTGACGGGGATCGTTCTCCTTGTTTTTACTCATTTTTAAAGGATTTGTTTCCCGTTTTTCTTTAAAGAAGCAACAAAACTGTAGTCTAGGATTTAGTGTCATAGATTCGTGTGTGCTGATTATGGGCGGGGGCTTCTCAATGTTTCACCACTGAGTTGGCCCCAGCCTCTTACATGTTTCAGTTTCTCTCTTCAGGGGTCTAGTACCGCCAAGAGGGCTCAAAGCACTGAGTGATCAGCTCTTATATGCATTTCCTGGATGAGTCTTCTTTTAATTAATTTCTTGGGGGGTTCCCTATAGTGTCACTCTCACCTTGGGGAATCGCCCCAGGCAACTCCCATTCAGGACCCCGGTCACACAGGGGAGCCCCTCCTCTTCTGAGCTGAGGAACTCAGTCTCAAATTTATCTGCAGACAAGACAGTTTGGTTTCCTCCTTCGAAAATGCACAGAAAAGCCAATTGAGATTAATTTTAGGATTAAAAGGCAATGGAGAAGACCCTTTAGAATGCACCTCCACATCTAAATTAAGATTCCAAAGAATTCCTAGGAAAAGAATCAGCTCAGAGTAAACCCAGGATCATCAACCAAAAACGGGTGGTCTTAGGAGGATGGGGTGCCAATCTTGTCAATGGAAAAGAAGCCAAATTCTGTAAAATAATTTAAAGAGGTTTAATCTGAGTCAAATTTGAGGACCATGACCCAGGGCCACACCCAAGAAGCCTTGAGCAAGAGGACTCGCTGTGGTTGGGTTACAGTTTGGTTTTATACATTTCAGGAAGACAGGGATTATGGGTAAAGTCATAAATCAATACATGGAGGCATGACTTTAAGATTTTAAATTATATGAAACTGTGCCAGATTGCAAAGTTGATTGGGGGGGGGGGGCCATGAGTGCAGGGTAAAAAAGGCTTGGACATAGGGAATTTTGGATCATTTGCCATTGTGATGACAGAAATTGTCCAGATCTTGTAATATGTTATAGTTAAAACTTCCATTCTCAGGCCACTGGGAGTTATTATCTAATTTATATTGTGGCCAGGCTGTATTACAGTAAAAGAGAAGCTGTTTTGGCCGGACTTCATCAGTGAGACCCAATGTTTTGAGATTTCGGAGGAGGCACCCTAAGGGGGTGGTTTTAGGAGGAGTGGACTGAGAATTTCCCATGTTCCTGGGAAGAGTAGGGGCTACATGGGACCAATTCTACTCAATTCTAGGCATCCTTAGAATGAGGAAATGGCACAGGAGTGATGAGCGAGTGACGAGCGAGCAAGCAATGAGTGATTAATTGGCACAGGTGTACCTGTGTCCAGCAGGGGCCCCAGGGGCTGAGAGTGTCCTCTGGCTCACCACTAGGACTTTTGAGTCAAGATGATCAGAGAAACGAGATTGAGAAACAAGAACGAGAGAGATCACTCATACTTACCAAGAATGGGATATCTCAGGGTGTGGATTTTGGAGGTTGGCAAGGAGGATCTGAGTCCCGGTCCAGTGTCTGCCTCTGGCTTGGTTTGGAAGGCTCCGGGTGGACAATACCTTACCTCGGCCGAGCTACAGCCTCTGCCTACATTCCAGGATAAGAGACAAGTTAGAGAGAGACCCCTACATGGCTCGGGACTTCTCCCAGCCACCTCATCAGAGACAAGGGAGGTTAATGGCTCCAGGGGACTTTTGATCAACCAAGGAGACTGGTCTCTCTCAATTCAGTCTAAGATCCACGGATACCTTACCCAAGACCTGGGGACTTAGAGGAAGGCAGGATTTGGGAGCAGGCCCAGGATGAACTGCCGCTGCCTGTTGCTTCCTGAGTTGCAAGCCTCACCTGCTAGAGTCCCAGAGGCCAGGTCCACCTGGTGTGCCCCTCCCGGGTTTTGGCACCAAATGTTAGGTCGGAGCCGAGAGGAAGACACTCAAGTTTGGGGCATAGTAAAATGCAGTTTATTTTGGGCACCTGGGTACAAGTGGGTTGAGGCCTAAAAGAGCATCCCTACTGAGGAGGGGAGAGTGGAGAGTTTTATAGAAGGTTTGAATGAAAGTTTGGGGAGGGGGAGTTCTCTCTGGAACAGCCGCTTATCTTTACAGACTTTGGACTCTCCAGACCCCTGTGGCTATTGTTTCATCCTCCATGACAGTGGTCCTTATCTGAGTTCTTTATCTACCCCGTTCCTTTCCAGACATTTTTCGAGTTCCCACCCTGAGTAAGCCCAACACTAACCATAGGTAGCTACTAAGCACTTGAAATGTGGCTAAAGTGATTGAGGAACTGAATTTACATTTTTAAATTTTAATTAATTTGAACTTAAATTTAAATAACCACCTGTGGCTTGTGGCTACCATATTGGATAGTACAGCTCTGTAATATTCAGTTATATAGATATACCACAAATAATGTATCCATTCTTCTGTTTATGGATTCAAAGCATTTCCAATTACTTTATATATTGCTATATAAAACAATGCTACTATGAACCTACTTCTACACATCTTCTTGGGCAAATGTGGTAGAGTTTGAGTATAAGCTTATAAGTGGAATTGTATTATCAGCTCTACTAGATATTGCAAAATGGTCTCCACAGTGGTTTTTCCAGTTCACACTCCCATCCAATATTAGACAGTTTCTATTGCCCTGTAGCTTCATCAACATATGATATTCCCAGACTTATCTTTGCCAATTTGATGGATATGAAATGTTATCTCATTGTTATTTTAATTTGCATTTTCTGTTTCCTCTTTGAGGAATTGTCTTTCATACTTTTTTCAGTTTTTTCTCTTGGGTTGGTTGTATTTTTCATATTAATTTGTGGAAGTTCTCCATAAATTCTAGATAGTAATGCTTTCTTGGTTATGTGCATATACATGATATCTACTATGGTTTGCCTTTTATTATTAATCTAATTTAACTTTTGCAATATCAGTACCATCATATGTATTTGAAAAGGTACAAAAAGATAACCAGGATTCTTTACAAAGTCAAACATAGAATTGCCATATGACTGACAAAGACTCTCTCCTGACCAAACTCTAGCCAGACTTTTCTGAACCCTTTCTCAACTAAGCCTCAACCTTGGGCGATAAAGACTTAAACACTAACATAGTTTCTAACAGCTCAAGGCCACATCCCTAGGAAGACCCTAGCTTCCTTTAATTGTCTGGCTGAGAAGACTCAGGGCCGCCAAAAGAACTTACTGTTTGTTCCAGCCAACAGCTGAAAATAGGGCTCCTGTCTCCCAGCCTCTGTGGGAGGTTAGGAGCCTAAATTTGATAAGCACCAGGTAGCAAGCCCAGTTGAGTTTACCAAAGACCAATGCCCCTTCCCAGTTTTTGTGATCTTTTACTTCTCTGACTCTCCTGAGCTCCACTCACCCACCTTTCTACTCCCTCAGTCTCCCTTGAAAGCACCCAGTTACCTCTGTACAAATCTAAGTTCAGTTCAGTTCACGCTAGACTCTTTTTCCTACTGCAATAGTGTATTACTGATAGTATATTAAGATCTGTACTCACCACTATAGCTAGTGTCTGGGTTGTATTTTTTAAAAATCTTTAATATGACCCAGCAATTCCACTGCTAGGTATAGACCCAAGAAAAATGAAGACATATGTCCACACAGAAACTTGTACACGAATATTCATAGCAGCATTACTTATAATAGCCAAAGGTGGAAACAGGTGGAAATGGCCCAAATGTCCATCAGCTGATGAATGGACAAACAAATTATGATCTATACATACAATGGAATATTATTTAGCCATAAAAGGGAATGAAGTACTGATATTAATACATGCTACAACTTTGGTGAACCTCAAAAATATTATGCTAAGTGAAAGAAGTCACTATTTATGGGTTTTTTTTTCCATTCTCCTAACAGGTGATATTTATTTATGGATTTTTTTTCTTTTGCATTGTCAGGTTAGTATTGTACACACACACACACACACACACAATGGAATACTACCCATTGCTTTGTTTGATTTGCAAAGATTTTGTTTAGGATTTTTCCAGCTATGTTTGTCAGTGAGATTAGCCTATAGTTTTCCTTTCTTGTACTGTCTTTGTTTAATGTTGTTATCAAGGTTATATTAAATCTTATAAAATAGTTTGAGAGTACATTCTCTCTTTTGTCTTCTCTGGAAAGGTGTATTTCGTTTGTTTGCTTGCTTGTTTTGTTTTTAATAGTGGTTATAACTCTGTTTCCAGATAACAATAGTTTCATGAAGCATTTTTCTGCTATTGGAAACAATTTGTATAAAACAGTGAGGCCCTCCACCCCTACTCTTTTACTGAGCTAATTTCTATTAATCCTTCAGCTCTCATAGTAAACTTCATATCCTTAGAAAGTTCTTTGCTGTCTGTAACACTAGATTAGGTGTCCCCTCTCATAGCCCATTTAATTTCATAGCACATTTTTTTTTGAGACAGGGTCTCACTCTGTCACATGGGCTAGAGTGCAGTGGTGTCATCATAGCTCACTGCAACCTCAAACTCCTGGGCTTAAGCGATCCTCCTGCTTCAGCCTCCCGAGTAGCTGGGACTACAGGCACATGCCACCACACCTGGCCCATAGCACATTTTAATAAGAAATCATAACTCACTTCACATTTCATTGTGATATTTCATTAAATGTTGACATTCTCAGCTGGACCATAAGATGCATGAAGACAGGGACCTAATTTTGGTTCACCACTACTCCAATGCTTAGCAAATTGATGTCACAAAGTTGGCCATCAATAAATATTTGTTGAGTAACTAAGTGAATGAGCAAAAGAAACAACCTCAAAATGGGACATTGGCCAGGCCTAGTGGCTCATGCCTGTAATCCCAGCACTTTGGGAGTCTGAGGCAGGAGGGTCACTTGAGGCCAGGAGTTTGAGGCTGCAGTGAGTGGTTGAAACTGCTTGGTACAAATCAGTAAAGGGGTGCAAAGCGAGAACTGTGGTAAGGGCCTAAAATTCTGCAAAGGCATAAGCCTAGCTAAAAATATTGATAATAATCAGCCACTGTCCCCCTGGTTGCTTCTCTATAATTGCTACTCTGGAGTCACATAGCTGGTGGTCATAAAGATTCTTAACTTTCTCCATAGATAACATCACCTTTTCGAAGCCTAAACGTAGTTTCTGAATATCTTCCAGGCCCCCATTCCAGTGGATTGGCTGACCCACCCAGATCGGCAGCCCATACCAAGAAACTGATTCAACTGGAATTGTGACTTCAACCCAAGAACTGACTCAACACAAGATGATTTCTATACCCCTATGATTTTGCCCTTAACCTAGCCAATTAGCAAACCCAATTGCCTAATCCTTTGCCCGCCAAACTATCTTTAAAAATCCTGTCTCCCAAATTTTTGGGGACGCAGATTTGAGAAATTCCTCCTGTCTCCCCACTTAGCACTCTGCGGAATTAAACCCTTTCTCCATTGCAACCCTGACTGCCTCAGTGTACTGGCTCTTCTCTGTGCAGTGGACAATACAACCTGGTTGGACGACAATACAACCTGGTTGGACGACAACACTATGATGATGCCACTGCACTCTAGCCCGGGCAACAGAGTGAGACTCTGTCTCAAAAAAAAAAAAAAAAAAAAAAAAGACACAAATCTAGCTATCCCTGGATATGGGCAAATTTGAGCTCCCTGGGAAGGTCTTCTGCTTCAGAACAAGGGAGAAAACAAGAAGCAAGAAAGGCCGAAGCCCCAGCTGTGGAAACAGAGGCCTGTGCAAGGAGGTGGCTAAGCAGTCCCAGTCCCTTTGTGCAGGAGCCGCGTATAAAGAAGACAGAGATGTGTCAGCACCAGGACCCCATCTTCACTGGAGGTTAGTGAAGCTTGGGGGTTCCAGCAGATGCAGCAGAGATGGCCCTGGGCACTTTGAGGTTCTGGTATGGTCATCGTATCTCCTGGGAGCCCATGTAGGGCTGTGGAAAAGACAGCAGAGATTTCTGGAGATTGACTCCCCTCACAGACAGACAGAGGGACTTGGACAGGGCTAGACTTCTCTTAATACTGCAGGTGGAGTCCCCCAAAATATAACTTTAAGTGTTTTTTTTTTCTTTTGCACTGTTTGACCAAATTTTATTGAAGCCTGAGAAATTAAGTTACACTTTCAAAACTCCCAAATCCACACAAGGCAGAGAGTTGTCCCAATGGCTTCTTCAGGCCCCTAGAGAAACCTCCCCCACCATGTCCTGACTCCTCTGACTCATGCTTGGTGACTGTCTTGTTTAGTCTGCATCTGCACCTTAGTACTAGGTAGTGCCTTGGACAGAGGCACAAGAAATTCACTCACTGAAAAGACATGATATCCCAGGTATTCTAGCTTGTCTGTCCGTCTTTTTTTTTGTTCGTTCATTTATTCATTTTGACACAGAGTCTCACTCTGTCGCCCCAGCTAGAGTGCAGTGGCGTCAGCCTAGCTCACTGCAACCTCCAACTCCTGGGCTCAAGCCATCCTCCTGCCTGAGCCTTCCAAGTAGCTGGGACTACAGGCACGAGCTACTATGCTTGGCTAACTTTTCTGTTTTTTGTAGAGATGGGGTATTGCTCTTGCTCAGGCTTGTCTCAAGCTCCTGAGCTCAAGGGATCCTCCCGCCTTGGCCTCCCAGAGTGTTAGGATTACAGGCATGAGCCACCATGCCCAGCCTATCTGTCAGTCTTGTGTGACTTTGGCTAGCAACAGTCAGCCCCCGTGAGCTTCAGTAACTCTGAATATATTTGCAAACAGAACTTTAGACTTGCAATGACAGTCATCAGGCCCTGATCCTAGGTGATTCAAAGACCCTATCTCCTTGCCAGTACACCCTGATGTGCCCATTTATCTACACCAGGCAAAATTTTGTTCTAGCTTCAATGATCTCTTCTATTTTCTGAATGTTTCTGAAGCCATTTCCTCAATTCCAGGTTAAGCCCCTTTGGTCCATATCTTACTCTCACCTCCCTGCTGTCCTCTTCTTCAATCCCCAAGGCAAGAATAGGTAGGTTTCTCTTTTATTCCTTTCATATCGCATCTTTGGCTTCCTGGCTCTAGTTGCCACTTCAGAAGATGAGGGTTCCTGTTGGAAACAATCCTTTGAGGTAGGTACTATTATCCTCATTATGGAAAGATAAGAAATCAAAGATGGGAGATTAAATTACTGCCTCCTTTGGTAGACACTTAAATCTAGATCTGGATCTTGATTACATTAAATGGGAGCTAAATGAATGTAGAAAATTATTTCTTTCTCAGAGTCCAGTTTTCAAGGCCACTGTCTTGCTGCAAAATCCTATTTTGAATTTCAATAGATGCACATTAGCTCTTTCCTTCTCTTTATATTCCTTCTGAAACACTCTTAATCTCCTCACAAGCAGATTGATGCCACAACCAAATGAGAAAGAGGACATTTGCTGAAGGCAAAAGAGAAAAGAACAAAAGAGAGAAACACATTAATAGTTTTTTCATACATTATCCATTCCAGCTCCCTGCTTCCACCTGACTTCCGCCCTCCAAAGTCTGGAGAATTCTTATCTACTCTTTTGAGTGTGTGTATGCACACGCCTGTGAGTGTGTGTATGCATGTGTGTGAGAGTGTGAGAGTATTGAGAAAAGTGAACTCTCCAAGTATTCTTCCAAAGCTGTTTTTTTCCTTATGCCATGAGTCTTTGAAACTCCACAGTCAAAAATTTGACTCATTTATAATTGGTTTTCATTTATAATTGTCATGCCTTTCTTTAGATAATAAAGCCAGAATCAGTTTTTGTGATGGGGGTAGAGAGAGGGGTTACAGAGGTTACAAGAAATACAGGGTAATAGGTTAATATTTTAAAACTCTTATCTCTCTAGGATCTAGGTCAATGGCACTAGGGAGGGAAGAAAGGACAGTGGTGGCCCAACCACACTGTCGCAGAACTGTCCAGCTCACTGGCTCCTCCTCTGACTTCTTTGAATCATCACTCTGGCTCCAGCAACCTCCCAATGCAGGAAAATAAAGCTAAGTTTTTTTTTGTCTTGGCCACACGCTAGGTGATATGCCATTTATGTACATTACCACATTTATGCTCAAAGCAATCCTTCAGAGTAGGCATTATCAGTCTCACTTTCTCTCAAACTCCTGAGCTCAAGCGATCCTCCCGCCTCAGCCTCCCAGAGTGCTAGGATTACAGGCGTGAGCCACTGCGCTCAGCTGGAGTTTATTTTTAAAGCAAGAATAAAAATTCATTTACCTAACCTGGCTCTAAACTAAAGGGACCAGATTTAAGCCCCTTCCAAAGAGATAGCACAAGTGGAGGGGGTGGCCCCTGCTCTCTTGCCATGGGTTAGAAGGTGTTTATGCTGAGACGTATCAAAAAGCCACCTGATCTGGAAGTACTGTTTGGGGCATTTCCATTCTTGTCTTTAAACTTAGGCTTTTAAAGAATAGAACTATGGGTAAAGAAAAAAATGCCTATAGTTCATACTTTCTAAAGATTTTTAAAAATTCTAAAACACACATTTTTTCCAGACCAGTGTACGATTTTAGCTGTTCTCTCTGTTTAGCTGTTTTGAGTCTAAATGTCATGCAGAGAAAGTGTATAGAGAAAGTCCCTGGTGTATATAGGAAGTCCCTCAAACATTGGTAACTGCCAGGCACGGTGGTGCATACCTATAATCTCAGCTACTCGGGAGGCTGAACCTGGAGGATTGCTTGAGCCCAGGAGTTCCAGACCAGCCTGGACCACATAGTGAGACCCCTGTCTCAGAAAAAAAAAAATCATAACCCAAATTTCCTTTTTTAGTTCAGTTTTGGTTATCTATTGCTGTGCAATAAACTACCCCAAAACTATGTGTCTTAAAGCAGCAATAATTGTATTGTTTCACACAATTCAGTGGGTGAGGAATTCCAGCAGGGCACAGCTCACCTCTGATACAGTGCTGTCTGCTGGGGATGGAAAACCCACAACAGCTTCTTCCTCACATGTATAGAGCCACAGCTTGGAGGGCTCAAATGGCCAGGGGATGGCTGGAACTGCACAACTGGGTCACAAGTCTGGGGCCTTAGCCAGAATGGAACCCTCTGGAAAAGAGATTGTAAAATTTGACAAGGACCAAAGAAACAAACAAAAAATAACCCTAAAAATACTGATGGGAGTTCCCAAGTAACAGCCCAGCTGGGTTGCTGTAGCAGACATCACTGCTGCCTCCCATATGCCCTGGGCAGTCCCACTTTGTATACTCCTGCTAACTTCCAGCTACCAGTCTCTGTGGCTCTTTGCCTGAAGTCTCTCTCCAAAGCCAGGGAAGGTTACTCTGCTCAGGTGCAAGGCAGGCAGAAGTGCTAGGCTAGGGAATTAACAACCTCCCTCCCCAGCCCTGGAACAGCTTTCAACCAATGAATATTGGAATTTGTTGTGTAAATACCCCAGATCCCTTGCCCTTGCATGCAATAACTCTGAAGTGTGTGTTTTACAACATTTTCAAAGGTCCTCTGTAGGATTAAGCCTCAGTACCTCCCAGTCATAGTTAGCATTATGACTGCCTTCCCTTCCCTGTCTCATGTCCCTACTCCCCTGTCTGTGTTTCCACTGAGTACTTCCACTCCAATACATCTCAGGGTCTCTGGGGGGGAACCCAAACTAAAACAATCACATTAAAGTTGCAAAGCCCCATGCAAAGTGAACAGAGTTTCTAATTAGGTTTTTAGTGCCTCGTTCTTAAATATAAGTAGATAAAGATCACCAGAAATGTAAGAAAGATCTCTGACTTGAAATATAGAGATCAAGCAAAACAAAACCAAAAAAAAAAAAAAACATAACTTGGAGGAAATATAGACTAAAAAGGGGGAAGAAAACTTACCAAAAAATATATTATCACTGCCTTCAAGAGAGTTAAAAGAAATCATATCTATGAAATAAGAACAAAATACTGTTTAAAAATATAACATTCAGAGAACCAAATAGAACTCTTGAAAATTAGAAAAATATGATAGCAGAAATGAAAAACATTCTAGAAAATTTAAAAGATACAGTTGATTAAATCTCCTAGAAAGTAGAGCAAAAAGAAAACAAGATGAAAAACGAGAGAAAAAAAGAATTTAAATATTAGGGAACCAGTCCAAGAGGTCCAATATCTCATTTGGGGAGTTGTAGAAAGAAAGAATAGAGAAAGCAGTTGGGGCTGGCTGCGGTGGCTCACGTCTGTAATCCCAGCACTCTGGGAGGCCGAGGCAGGAGGATCCCTTGAGCTCAGGAGTTTGAGACCAGCCCGAGCAAGAGCAAGATCCCGTCTCTACAAAAAAACAGAAAAAATTATCTGGTCATGGTGGTGCGCGCCTGTAGTCCCAGCTACTGGAGAGGCTGAGGCAGGAGGATTGCTTTAGCCCAGGAGTGTGAGGTTGCAGTGAGCTATGATGATGCCACTGCACTCCAGCCAGGGTGACAGAGCAAGACTCTGTCTCAAAAAAGAAAAGAAAAGAAAAGGAAAAAAGCAGTTGGAAGGAAATCATCAAAGGAATGACTTAAGAAAATTTCCCAGAACTGATGGACATAAGTTCTATAGTCAAAGGGCCCAGGACATTGAAGGAAAATATGCCAGTTCCAGGGCTGTATCAATTTTGGAATTTCACCAGTGGACAAAGAGAAAATCCAAAAAGCTTCTAGAGATCATAAAACAGTTTTTATACAAAAGATCAAGAGTCAGAATGCCATTCACTGGAAACAGGAATACAATAAAGCAATGCCTTCAAATTTCTGAGGGGAATTTTTTCCAACCTAGTATTCTATATCAAACCAAACTATTAAGTATAAGAATAATATAAATACATTTTCAGTCATGCAAGATCTCAAAGCATTTACTTCCCATGCACTTTCTTAACAAAATTGTAAAGGATATGCTTCACCAAAACAAGGGGGTAAACAAAAAAGAAGACTTTGTATATATGAAACAGGAAATCCAACACAAGAGAGGGAAAAGAGAATTTCCAGAAGACGGTGGAGGGAGACCCCAAAGACCAAAAGACCACAGCTGTTCAGCAAGCTTGGAGGGCAGCCAGTCTCCACTGGAAGTGGTCAGAAGCTCCAAGAGAAAGTTTCATTCAGGTGATAAACTACTTAGTGTGTTTGAAAAAATTGAGAAGAGATACTTATCTGGGGGATATTTGGGGATTGGAATAATGATAAGAACATAGTGAACAACGAATATCCATCTAACCAAAATCAGCTATATTGACTGATAGGGGATGAGAAGTGGGCAGATGGGGGGAGCTGTTGTTTTCCATAACAAGCCTCATAGAACTATTCAAGTCTTTAAACTATGTTCATGAGGCTGGGCAAAGTGGCTCATGCCTGTAATCCCAGTACTTTGGGAGGCCGAGGTGGGAGGATCGCTTGAGGCCAGGAGTTTGAGAAGAGCCTGGGCAACATAGCGAGAGCAGGTCTCTACAAAAAATAAACAAATAAAATAAAGTTTAAAAAAACTATGTTAATGAATAACTTGATTAGAAAATTTTAAATATGAAATTAATACCAAAATAAACAATTAAGTAAAAAAAACACTGGGACCTCTAAAGAAGAGTGGAGGTGAAAGTAGGGGTCAGTGGCCTGTTATTTTTTGTAAACATCTCATAAAATTACATGGCCTTTTGTTTTTCCGTTTCTTCCCTGAAATTTTTTAATTGATGTATAGCATGCATACCCAAAGTGTACATATCATAAGCATACAACTTGATTTTTTTCACGAAGTGAAAAACTACCGCCCAGATTGAGAAATAGAATATTACAGAATATCACCTTACCAGATGGCCCCGCATATCTTTCTCATCACAACCCATATGGTAATCCTTTCCTGACTCTAACATCATAGATTAATATTGGCTTTTTTGTATTTTATACAAATGGCATTGCCCAGTATGTTCTTTTTTGTGTCTGACTTCTTTCACTCAACATTTTGTCAGTAAGGTTCATCCGTGTTGTTGTATGCAGTTGTAGTTCATCCACTGTCATTTCTATAATATCCCATTGTGAGAATATGCCACAATTTATCCATTCTACTATTGATGGCATTTGGGTAGTTTCCAGTCTGGAGCTACTATGAGTAAGGCTGCTATGAACATTTTTTTGGTAGACATTATATACATATTTCTTTTGGGTATATTTGTATACTAATCAACACTGATCAAAAGAAAGCAGCAGGGCCATATTAATGCCAGACAAATTAGACTTCACAGTAAGTAGCATTACCAGGGATAAAGAGGGATGGAATGATAAAGGAGGCAATTCATGAAGATGACAGAAGGGTCCTAAATGTTCATGCATGGAATACAACTTCAAAATACATATAGCAAAACTCATAGAACCAAAAGAAAAATAGATAAATCCACAATTATAGTTGGATACTTCAACACTCCTGTCTCAGTAAAATAAAACAAGTAGACAGAAAATCAGTTAAGGATATAGAGGATTTGAACACACTATCCACAAATTTGATCTAATTGACATTTATAGATTGCTTCATCCAACAACAGAATACACATTCCTTTCAAGGGTGCATGGAGCATTCATCAAGATAAACCATATTCTGACCATAAAACAAACTTCAACAAATTTAAAATAACTGAAATCATAGAAAATGTTTTCTGACCACAACTGGATTAAATTAGAAATAAATAACAGAAACATACCTGCAAAATTCCCCAAATATTTGCAAATTAAACAGCATATTCTATTTAATAAATAACCTATGGGTCAAACCAGAAGTCATAAGGGAAATTAGGAAATAGTTTGAATTGAACAAAATTGAAAACACATTGTGGTGCTTAAATGGAAATTTACTTATTTATTTTTTATTTTTTGAGACAGGGTCTCACTCTGTTGCCTGGGCTAGAGTGCAGGGGCATCATCATAGCTCACTGCAACCTCAAAATCCTGGGCTCAAGCAATCCTCCTGTCTCAGCCTCCCAAGTAGCTGGGACTACAGGCATGCACCACACTATGCCTGGCTAATCTTTCTATTTTTTGTAGAGATAAGGTCTGGCTGTGTTGCTCAGGCTGGTTGTGAACTCCTGGCCTCAAACATCCTCCTGCCTTGGCCTCCCAAGGCCAAAGTGCTGGGATTGTAGGCACTGTGCCTTGCCAGAAAGTTAAACATTAAATTAGAAAATAAGAAAAATTTTGTTACTGAAAGCAGGGCACTTGTCCCCGGGGCCACATCAGAAGAACGAGGACAAGTGGTTGAGGAAAGGAAAGAAGAGTTTATTTATTTGCCTGCAAATGAGGAGGATGGAGACTCCCATCTTAAAATGTCATTGTCCTCCTCATAAGCAGAAATACAAAACTTTTAAAAGGAGAATTTCCAGCTTCAGGCTATTGCTGTTTAATTATAGTTGATGATTTTGATCTGTCCCATCTCCAGTGAAGACAATCTCTTGTGACCTCTGCCCACCTGGACCTCCTGGACCTCTGCCCAGATAATTCCGTTGAGTCATCTCCTGTAGTACAAAGAACAAAGGGCACTCCCTTGCCCCTCCTGACAACTGACCTGAGGAAGGGATGCAGGTTTTAATTCCCAAAAAGAGTGGGGGAGGTTTTAAAGAGACAGAAAACATTTTTGCCCTTTTTCAGGCTGTTCCCTCTGTTACATATTCCCCACTGTCAATTTTACCCTTCCATACCCATGGGAGGAGGGGTGACGAAGCCATCAAGCTACTTTCTGCTGAATTGGCACAATATTTTAGATGGAAGGTTTTTAATTATTTATGCCATTGTAAATATTTGGCAGTAGATTTACAAAAACAAAGAATGCAACACATTACCAGGTAGAAAAAAAACATAAGCAACAACTACAACAGTGAGGACTGACAAGGTGAAGTGGACTGTCGCCTTGTACACAATGACTGATACAGGGCTGGGTTAGAAAGAAACATGGGACCTCTCAGTACAGAGCTATTTGCCAAGTCCTGTAGGTGATCCGAGGGATGAGCTTCTGCAAATTCAGAAATCATATATAGGAATACTTGCGCCGAATGAGGTTTAGGATAGCAAACCCAGCAGTGAGATAGATTGGCAGATGAGGTGATGGCCCAGGAAATTCTTACTAAGGAGTTGTCTCTCTATCCTATAGATAGAACAAATAACCAAAGACAGGTTAGCAAAAATATCAACAATTTCATTTTTCCTTCTTCTTAAACAAATATTTTAGCTTGCCTAAAGGCTGGCCTATCCACTGGGTTCTGGGTCCTCTTCTTCCCTGGGATACCTCTTTACTCTGGTATGATGGACCCAAGGTTTCACCCCTGACAATTTCAATGAGGTGTGAGTTGTTAGAAGCACTTCAACTTCATAGGATCCCTTCCACTTCTCTGTCAGTTGTTGTTTGGGTCCTTGTTCTTTCCAGGCTTTAAGCAACACCCAGTCCCCTGGTTTAAAGGGGTGGGGGGGCACCTCCAGATGAGGCGAGGACCTAAAGGAGGCAAACTCACGTACAGTGGTTAGTATTTGACTTATATGTTTAACATATTGCTTTATTCTGTTTTCCTCACTTACAATTATGTTACCATACCTACCTTGGGAAGCTAGGAAGGGTCTCCCATAAACTATTTCATAGGGGCTTAACTTAAGCCTGCTTCTAGGGGCTACCCTTATCCAGAGGAGGGCAAGCAGCAACACCTTATCCCACTTCAGGTGGGTTTCCTGCATCAATTTTGCTATAGTTCTCTTTAAAGTATGATTCATTTTCTCCATTTATCCCATAGATTGAGGTCTCCAGGATACGTGCAATTTCCATTCTAGAGGCAAGGCTTTACTTACTTGCTGAGTTACCTCTGATATAAAGGAGAGTCCATTATCCTGCTGTATGGAGGAAGGAAGCCCATACCTTGGAATAAGTTCCTTTAGAAGGATTCAGGTAACTTCAGATGCTCTCTCTGCTTGTGTAGGTTAAGCCTCTACCCATCCTGAAAATGTATCTACTAATACAAGCAAGTATTTGAAGTTTCCAATCGTTTTAGGCATCTGAGTAAAATCAAGTTGCTAATCATCAAAAGGGTGAGTCCCCACATGTTGGGTCCTTGTGCAGCAGGTCACTTTTGTGGTTTTGGATTGTTTCAAGCACATACAGGGCAGTTCTGAGTTATTTGTTGTATAGTTTGTTGCAAATGGGGTCCTCTTAAATGAGGTCCCACCAAATCCATTTAAGTATCATGCCCATAATGTGTGTATTCATGCAGGTGCCTCATAAGGGGCCAAAACAAGGCTTCAGGTAGAAGAATGAGTCCATGGGAATTCTGTCTCCACCTAACTTTGTCATCCCAAGTGTCAAAGCCCCAATCTTTAGCTCTTTTTTCATCCTCATCAGTGTAATGGGGTTTATATTGATCTAAATCCAACTGGGGTATCAAGGCTCCAAGGAACAGATCACTTTTAGTGGCCTTATTAGTGGCCCTGTCAGTGGCCTGATTTCCTTTTGCAACGTAAGTGTCCTCTTTTTGATCACCAGGACAGTGCATGATGGCCACCTGCTTGGGCTCAGCCATGGCCTGTATCAAGGCCATTATTTCAGTGGCATACTTAATATCCTTATTTCCTGCCATCAGGAGTCCCCTTTCCTTCCAAATGGCACCATGAGCATGGACAGTCATAAAAGCATACTTAAAGTCCATATAAATGTTAACCTTTTTCCCTCTGAATAACTGAAGAGCTCAGGTTAAAGCAATCAGCTCAGCTTTCTGGGCTGAAGCCCCAGGTGGCAGTGCCATTGCTTCCAGCACCCATTGTTGATGACCACTGCATATCCAGCCCTTCATTGTCCATTGTCCAGCGAAACGGTCCTAATCTGATTCTGGTATTGGCTGATCTGACAGATCCATCCTGCTAGAATAGACGGCCTCCAGAATCTCTAAGCAGTCATGCTGCAAAGGTTCATTCTATTCAGCTGGTAACAGGGTGGCGGGATTGAGAGTAGACAAAGTCTTTAATTTAATGTTGGGATTATCCAAAAGGATGGCCTGGTATTTTCCCAGCCTTCCTGTGGTCAGTCAAGAACCCCACCTCTGTTCTAATAAAGTCAGAACCTGGTGGGGTGCATATACTACAACAGGCTGTCCTAAAGTGAATTTTTCAGCTTCTTGCAATGAGTCATGAGTAGCTGCCACTGCCTGGAGGCAAAGAGGCCATCCTCTCACGTACTATCCAGCTCCTTTGACAAGTATGCCACTGGCCATGGGATGTCTCCTAGCTTCTGCACTAAAACTCTAAGGCCCATTCCTTGTTTTTCATGAATGTATAATTTAAATTCTTTCTGCAAGGCAGGCAACCCTAAAGCAGGGGTAGTCATGAGACTCTGCTTTAGCCTTTCCACAGCATTTTGACATTTTGTGGTCCAGATCAAGGATAAGAAGCATTGTCTCCCTTTTCACAAGATGGCGCCAAAGGTGAAGAAGGAAGCTCCTGCCCCTCTCAAAGTCTAAGCCAAAGCAAAGGCTTTGAAGGCCAAGAAGGTAGTGCTAAAAGGCGTCCACAGCCACAAAAAAAAAAAGAAGATCCATACATCACCCACCTTCTGGCAGCTGAACACACTGCGGCTCCGGATGTAGCCCAAATATCCTTGGGAGAGTGCCCCCCAGGAAAAACAAGCTTGACCATTATGCCATCATCAAGTTCCCCTTGACCACTGAGTCTGCCATGAAGAAGACAGATGACAACACACTTGTGTTCATTGTGGATGTCAAAGGCAATAAGCACCAGATGCTGTGAAGAAGCTCTATGACATTAATGTGGCCAAGGTCAATACCCTGATCAGGCCTAATAGAGAGAAGAAAGCTTATGTTCAACTTGTTCCCAATTATGATGCTTTGGATGTTGCCAACAAAATTGGGATCATCTAAACTGAGTCCAGCTGGCTAATTCTAAATATATAAGTCTTTTCACCTAAAGAAAAAAACAGAGAAGCTGTGTCTCAGCTTTTGTTCTCCCAGCTGGCACTCAAGAGATTGGAGCATGGGTCGTTGCTGGATCTGTCCAGTCACCCCAACCACTGCCACCATGTCTTCACTAAGGGAAGTTAGTGTAGAGTTTGGGACAGAAAAGGTAGCTCCAGGGTCAATTAAAAAATCCACTAATCAAGTCCCCACTGTCAATTTTACCTGGGACTCCTGTGGGGATATTTGGATTGGAGCCCTTAGTGAGGGATGGAGCCCTGGGTCCCCTCATTCATCATCCAAGTCCTGGACTCGAAAGACCATTTGCTGTCCTGGGGGTTTCTTGTTATCTGGAGCCCTTTGCAGCTTTGGGCAGTGCTCTTGCCAATGTCCTTCCTCTTTACAAAAAGCACAATGACTGTACCCCACCCTGGGATGGCATTTCCTGCCATTTGTTTTTGACTGTCTCAATGTGCCTTGGTTGGCACAGCTAACAGAACATGCATAGGTTTCAGTTTCTATTCTTCCCTGGCGTTATATACTTTAAAGGTGGTATCAACCAGCTGGGCAGGATTCATGCCAATGGCTCCTTCTGCACCCTGCAGCTTCCTCCTTATATCTGGAGTGCTCTGCTCTATAAAAGTCATATTAACCATGCACATATTTTCAGGGGCTTCTGGATCCACATCTGTATATTCTGATATGCCTTCTGAGATGCATCCCAAAATCTCAGAGGGCTCTTCATTAGCTTTCTGCTGTAACTCTCCAACCCTGTTTAAACTCCTTTGTTCAGGCACTCCCCTCCAGAGGCCTGCCAGAATACACTTTCAGTAATGATTTATTCTCACACTGTCTCTGTCAACATTAGGATCCCAATTTGGTTCTGCCATCAGAATGGCAGCATTGGGGTCTGGGGTTTGATTAGGATCCTCACCATAGAGATGCTGTGCCTCCTCCTTGGTTTTGTCCACCACAGCCTATGCTCATCTGCAGTGAATAATATATTCAGTAAGGTCTCTATGTCTGCCCAAATGGGATGGTGCATCACAAAAATGGTTGTAAACACCTCTGTCATTCTCTGACAGTCCTCTCTATGGGATGGGTTTGAGTTTTTCCAATTCAATAAATCCAAGGTAGAAAATGGGGTGTAAGTCCAATAATACCCTGCCAGCTGTCCTTGTGCATTAAAGCTTCCTATGGGGTACTGCTGCAATGGAAATTGCCCTGCCCTGGCTGTGGGTGCCCTCTGGCCAAATTGAATTCCCTACCAGGTCTTGGAAGGGGACACCATTCCTGTTCCTGAGTCATAACCTGGGTTGGGGGAGCAGGGGTAGGACTGAGGAATTGGTCCCAGCCCCACCCTCCCTGACCATGGGTCCTTCCACCAGCAGTGGTGGGTATGGGGCAGCTGATGGTGGGGGAGGAGGTTTGGAGAAGTTTGGATTGAAAGGGTTCATGAGGTCTAATCTGGCTAATTCCTCCTCGATTTTATCATCCAGGGTCTGGCTCCCCTGCCTAACTACAAGTGGAGGTTTCCTTTGTTCCATTAACTTTGTCCCAGGACTTTCAGTCTCTTTATTATGCAAGTGCATGAAAGACTGTACATATGGGATCTTGACCCATTTACCTGATCTTTGACAAAATAATTCCAGCTGTCAGATAGTATAATAATTTAAGGTTCCATTCAATGGCCACTTCTCCTCACACCCCAACACATATGTTGGCCAAGTGGTATTACAATAATACACCATTCTTTGTTTAGACATAGATAGGTTCGTAGCTATAAGTTGACCATTCAGCCAAAATTTTTCCCAAGAGACTTTCAGATGGAACAGAAACGGAGCCTCCCATGTTGAAACAAAACTCACAAATAACAAACACCGACACTACAGGGAATTCCCAACACAAAAATTCCAAGGCCTACCAAATAGGAACTACAAAATGAGAACCAAATTTTCTCAAAGGAGAACCAACATCTCCTAATCCGAAGGGGACAAATGAGAATCCCCCCAGGTTCCCTGGGAACCGCAAATGAGCTCCAAATCCAAACCAGGTTCCCTAGTTCCATTCAACCTTGTGACTTCCGCACCAAATGGCGCCTTCAAACAACCAAACAAAATGCCCTGCCACAGAGCAGGAAGGTCTGAAAACCTCCCAAATGCCCTGCCACAGAGAAGGAAGGTCTGAAAATCTCCCAAACACCAGGAAACTTACTTAAACAAATGGCCAAGGCTGTCTGGACTCTTCCCAGATCTGTTTCCTTTTCCCCAACAAGTTTCAGTTTGGTTGGAGCTTCGTCTAATTCAAGGAGAAAGAGATGGGAATTCCCCGGAGCTAAAACAGGCTCCAGCAGCTGCTAGGGCGGTCTCTCACTCTTTCGCCTCGAAAAGACATTGCTTCTACTGATGAAGACCCATGGGTTGGCCCAGGGATGCCCCCTGCCTTTTCCAGCAGTTGTGGGATGCTGTTCCACCAGGGCATTGAAGGCCTAGCCAGGGACACCAAATTCTGTTACTGTTACTGAAAGTTTGGCACTTGTCCCTGAGGCTGCATCAGAGGAATGAGGACAAGTGGTTGAGGAGAAGAAAAGAGGACTTTATTAATTTGCCAGCAAATGAGGAGGATGGAGACTCCTGTCTTAAAATGCCATTGTGCTCCTCATAAGCAGAAATACAGAACTTTTAAATGGAGGGTTTCCAACTTCAGGCTATTGCTGTTTAATTATAGTCGATGATTTTGATCCATCCCATCTCCAGCAAAGACAATCTCTCATGACCTCTGCCTGCCTGGACCTCCCGGAACCATCTCCTGTATTCTCCAATTACTAGGTCTATAACAAAGAACAAAGGAGACTCCCCTGCCGCTCCTGACCACTGGCCTGAGGCAGGGAGGCAGGTTTTAATTCCCAAAAAGAGTGGGGGAGGTTTTAAAAAGACAGAAAACATTTTTATCCTTTTTCAGGCTGTTCCCTCTGTTACAGTTTCACATCAGTAATTAAATCATCCACCTTAAGAAACCTGAAAAAAGAAGAGCAAATTAAATCCAAAGCAAACAAGAAAGGAAATAAGAAAGATTAGAGCAGAAATCAATGAAATTGAGAACAGGGAAAAATAGAGAAAAATCAATGAAACCAAAAGCTGGTTCTTGGAAAAGAGCATTCAAATCAATCAACCTCCAGCCAGACACATCAAGAAAAAACTATTTTAAAAAATCTATAAAGAGGATCTATAAAGGGGGAAATCAAGTCAGAGCTTGCCAGGAGCTGCCAGCTGGGGGAGGGGTTGACTACAAAGGAGCCAGAGTGAACTTTTAAGGGGATGCACATGTGCTGTATCTTGATTGTGGCGAGATGTACACGATTGCATACACTTGTCAAAGCACATAGGACTGTATACCTAAAAAGGTAGAATTTTGCTGCATGTAAATTATATTGCAACTAACCTGATGTTAAAGAATACAAGGGTGCATTTTAGTATTTTATGTAGAGGAAATATTTCATAAAATTTTCATTTTATCTGTATGTGTGTGTGTGTTCTGGGTTGCAGAGTACAATGTGTTATTTTACCCCAAGAATTGTGGTTTTCAAAAAAAAGGAGAAGAAGGAAAGAAAGCCATTGCTGAAGAACATGCCAAGTTGTTTCTTGCCTTCTTGCCGTAGGACTTTTTTTTTTTTTTCCCAAAATCTCTTCTGGAAGCCTCAGGGCTTTTGTACCAGCTATCCCCTCTGCCTAAAATGCTGGGGCATTCTCCTACTTCAGGTTGCTTCCTTAGGGAGCCAACTCTATCAAGTCACTAAGTCTCTCCCCACTCTCTGTCTCCGTCTCTGACACTCTATCACACTGTTTATTTCCTTCATATCACTTACTCCATTTTGTCATTATTTTACTTCTGTAGCAGTATATTGAACCTGTGGACCTGCAGATTGCAATCAGATAGCTGCTTTCTCCTTCCTCACCTCCCTTCACTCCTTTAAATCTGCCCTGTGGGGCTAGTTCTTCCACTCCCCTGAAAGATAACTCAGGCAGGCCACAGAGCATAATTGCTCAACTTCTGGAACAAAAAATCCTCTAAACTTCATTTTGAACTTCATTTTTAATTATGTTTCTTCTCTAGGCCAGCCAAGACCGGCTTGATATGGAAAAACACACGTGGGAAACGGGCAGAGTGGCCTGCTGCCTCTTTGTGCAGTTCTTTCCTGACTCCCCCAGTGTCTGACTCCCAACCCTCCCCATCAAAGCCAGATGCAGAGAAGTTAAGGGGGTGGAAATGCTTTACTGAACCTGAACAGACCAGAAGTGGTTTTGGCTGCTTCTGGCTGTGGCAGATATTCAAATTGACTTTTCCTCTTGTGGGATGTTTGTGGGTCTTTTATAAACCTCCAATTGTTGGCCATCTCTCACTTGTACTTTGTATCCCAAACCTTGAATTTGTCTAGGTGTTAGATTGTCTGCAATTCTCCACCACTTCCTGTTATCTGAGCCCTTTCCAATGTGCCTTGGCAAAAGATAGTTTGTTTCTGCACTCCTTGAATGTGGATTGGCGTGTGACTTATGTTGGTCAATTGAACAAGGTAGAGCGGCATTGTGCCAGCTCTGGGCCTAGGCCTCAGGAAGCCCTTCTGCTCTCAATCTTGGACCCTGCCGGCAAATAAGCTCAGCCTGGTCTTCTGGATGATAGGACATATGGCCCAGGCACCCCTTGTCATCCCAGAAGCAGAGCTGTCTAGTTGACCGGCAGCTGGTCACAAACAGATGAGTGAAACTTGCTGAGATGAAAAGAATTACACATGTACCCAGACCCTAATGCTGACCTGTAGAATAGTGACTTAATTAAATGGTTGTTGTAAGACACTAAGTTTTGTGGTAGTTTGGTAACAGCAATAGCTAACTGATACAGTCTCTCAAGAAGTAATGTGTTTTTCTTGGACTTACAGGGTGCTGCCAAAAAAAAAAAAGAAAACAAAAAAAGAAGTTATGTGTGCCAGCTGGATTCTGGTTCATAATTTGCATGCTATAACTTTTATCATCCCTTTACTTAAAAATATTTTGGATCCTTATGATTATTTAGAAAAAATAAATAATAGGACAAATTTGTTTTAGTTTTCCAAGCTATCTTTTTCTTGGCATGGGCACTTTGACTCCAACGTTGTGAGGTGGAGATTATTATTATACTATTTTACTGATAATTAGGCCGGGTGCAATGCTAGGTAATCCCAGCACTTTGGGAGGCTGAGGCAGGAGGATTGCTTGAGGCCAGGAGTTTGAGACCAGCCAGGGCAATATTGTAAGGCCCTATCTCTACAACAATAAAAATAAAAAATCAGCCGGGTGTGGTGGCACATGCCTGTAGTCCTATCTACTCAGGAGGCTGAGGCAGGAGGATCGCTCGAGCCCAGGAATTTGAGGTTGCAGTGAGCTATGATGACGCCACTGCACTGTAGCCCAGGAGACAGACCGAGACTCTATCTCAAAAAAAACACAAACAAACAACAACAAAAAACCCACAAAAAAATAACAACCCCGGATAATTAATTGAGTCAAAGAAATTTAAAAAGTTTGTCCAAAGTAACTCAGCTATCAAGAGGCACATCTGGAATGGGAACCTAGGCAGTTTGGCTACAGAACAGATGCTGTTAAATGCCATCTACTCTGCTCCCTGCCACACTGACAAGTATTCCCTGGGATATATGGAAACCAGTTTGAGAAGCATAGGTTTAAAATAATGTAGGCATACCTCCAGCCTTTACTTTCCCAAAATTATTTCTAAATAACAGGCAACTCTTCCTAATATATAAAAAACTCTTTCAAATCAATAAGAAAAAGACCAACAACCTATCATAGAAAATTGGCAAAAGATATGAACAATTTATAGGAAAGAAAATTCAAATGGTTTTTCAACATAGGAAACATGCTCAATTTCACTCACAACTTATGAAATGTAAATTAAAATAACAAGGACATACTATTTTTTGCCCATCAGATTGACAAAGATAAAAAAGTTTGATGATACACTCAGCTGACAGGGTGGGGAAAGGAAATTGGTACCATTGTACACTATTGATACAATGGTACACTGGCACAGCCTCTACAGACAGCCATTTTACAGTATCTATCAAAATGAAGTATGTACATATTCTTTGACCTACCAATTCTACTTCAAAGAACATACATCTACACTTGACATTTTTTGAGCATCAAGGGAGTACCATAACAAACAAGGAATGGGCTGGGTGTGGTGGCTTATGTCTGTAATCCCAGGGACTTGGGAGGCTGAGGCAGGAGGATGGCTTGTGGTCAAGAGTTTGAGGTTGCAGTGAGCTATGATATCGCCATTGTACCCCAGCATGGGGGACAGAGCAAGACCTTGTCTATAAAAAAAAAAACAAGGAAGAACCAGACAACATACAGTCACCTTAACCATGGATTTTTTAATATATACAAGGATATGCATTGTAGCATTGTGTGTATTGGTAAAATATTGGAAATAGCTCAATTATTCGTCAATAGACAAATGATTAAATTAAAAGTATCATTTATCCCTATAATAGAATATAACACAAAGGTTAAAGAGGAGGCAACTCTGTAAATGTTTGATTTTAAGATATTAAGTGAAAAAAAAGCAAAGCAGAGAACAGTGAGCATATATTAATATGTACACACATATTTATATATACTTATATATATTAATACATGCTCGTATATGAAGACACTATCTCGGGAAGTACAGCAGATGCAGGTTTTGGGGGGGTGCTAAAACTTGTACATTTTTGGTGGCTCTTTTAAAGAAGAAGAATACCAAAAGCACAAATACAAAATTTTGCTGTTACGAAACTACCACAAAACTTAGTGTCTCACAACAACCATTTAATTAAGTCACTATTCTACAGGTCAGCATTATGGTCTGGGCACATGTGCAATTCTTTTAATCTCAGCAAGGTTCACTCATCTGTTTGTGACCAGCTGCTGGTCAACTAGGTACAGAGCCTGGGAGGGGGACTGAACAAGTGGGGGACTCCGATGCAGAAGCACCATTAGCTTCACAGTCAACCACCTCCATCTGGAAAGACACATGAGAAACCAGGAAGAAGGCTTGGCTCCCAAAGAGGTACACTGGGTGGTTGCAGGACATGGGAAACAGGGGACGCACCTTTATCCCTTTTGGACTGTGCTCATGTTATCTATTCAATGGGAAGGATTCTTTTGTAAATTAATCACCTTGTCAAATCAATATAATTCCTAAACAACCAGGACAAGCAAAATTGTAATTGTAATTGTAATCAAGAGAGAAAAGTATTTCTTTCTTCAGGAACTTACATCATTTTCAAGAGAGAGAAAAAAAATGGATGAGTACTTTTCGTTTATTGTTTGATCTAAGTATAATAAGGACAACTATTGTTTTTTAAATGCCCATAGCTTCTTTCTGTCACGAAAAATAAAATCTGGATCTTAAAATTGGGCTTAAGTTTTCATTTCTCATATACTGTTGATCTTTTTACAGCTCTTAGTGGGTTTTTCACAACATCCTGTTCTTCATCTGATACTCTTATCTTCTCCTATCTATGAGGAAGTTTATGTGAAGTTTTCCTCCTCTCTCTGTCTCTATTTCCTCCATGTTCTTTTTTACTTTTCATTTTGGTTTTTTGCTCTTGTCCAAAGTCTTCCTCAAATATCTGGTGGTCCTTAACTGAACACTCATATTTAAGAGAGAGCCACCAAAAAGCTGATGGGCTGCTCTGGTACCCTGGCAGGAACTAGCAGCCCTCACTATAGTGTGATTAAGAGAAAATCCAGCTTCTTTTTTCTTTGAATAATGCCTAAATGTAGGTATTTTTTCTTGATGGGGTCAGTTTCCTCAAAGATGCAGAATTCTAGGGGGTAAATGTGGATTGCCGGCTTCTGGGAACCAGCTGGGGGAAGGGGACTGAGGGAAGGCTTCACTACCCAGTATAGAGACCTCCATTAAAAGCCCCTATTTTCAGTATGGACCTTATCTTTGCTCTCAGGTGGGCTTGCTGCCCCCAAGGTCTTTCTCCAGTCTTCTCCCAGCAGGATGGGTGGGCCCCAGGTGGGGTGTGCCTGGTTATCAACTGTGGGGGAGGGGGACTAGCTGCAGGTATCTTAGCTCCTTTAAAAACTTTCCCATCCTCCTATGGACCCTCTGCTTTCTTTCTTTTCTTTTTTTTTTTGGAAGCTATACAAAGCAAGCGCCTCTGCTTTGACAGGGAACTGGGGCCTGGATTTCTGTATCTTCCCTAAGTTCTGCCTCTGGAATCAGCTCCAATCTTGTTGCCCCAGCAACAGCTCTCACACTTAGGTTTTGCTTTCTCAGGTTGGTGAAGTCAGTTATCACTCTTCTCTCAGCTCTGTCAACTTTCCAGTTTCTAAAACATTGACTTCTTTTGTCTGATGCTGTCTCTTCCACTTCAGGGAGGTTTGGACACGAGGGGAGATAAATTTGGATGTCCAACTCTTAAGAATTAACCAAAAGAGGGCCGGGTGCGGTGGCTCACGCCTGTAATCCTAGCACTCTGGGAGGCCGAGGCAGGAGGATCACTTGAGCTCAGGAGTTCGAGACCAGCCTGAGCAAGAGTGAGACCCTGTCTCTAAAAAAAAAAAAAATAAAAGAATTAACCAAAAGAACTTAAAAATTGCCTTTGTATTCAAAGAAATTAAACTAGAATTTGTCCTTGGATCAAGGTATACCTTTGTTTTGAAGAGGACTGCTTTTGCATGTCTTTTATTTAGCATCAGTTTATTCATTAATTCATTCAAGAACATTTTCGAGTGTCCAGTATATGGCAAAGACTGGACAAGGTGGTGTTGGCTCCCACCCCATGGAGCTTAGATTCCAGTTGCGAGAAAGGAGAGGCACAGATGAAGAGGAGAAAACAAGAAATATTATAAACTGTGGTAAAGGTTATAATGAAAACAAATAAAAGAGCTAAAGAACAACCCTGCCGTCCTCCTTTTCACAGCCTGGTGTTTCAGTGTTTCAGGAAGAGCTGTCTGCATTGGCTGTTCCCACTGTGTCTCCCACTCTTTCCTCACAGCCCATTCCAGATGGGCTTCTGCCTCTGACTGCCGCTGAATTCCCCATGCCCTTCATGCTAAACTAAACCCAAGGGACTTTCAGACCTCCTCTTATTTGATTTCCCAGCAGATGACGTGTGGATGTACACTTTCTTGAGACACTTGTCCCTTGGCCTCCAAGACCCAACACTTTTCTGATACCCTTCCCACCTCCTCATGAACCTTCACCTCCATGGCCTTCTTCAGTCTGATATAAAATACTGGAGCTGTCGAAAGCTTGGTCTTGGACCCTCTTCTCGCTTTATAATCGCTAGGAGATCCCATCCTTAAGAACTGGAAATTTTAGCCCTCACCTTATTGTCTGGCCTCCACCAATAATCCTGACACTATGTTGGCATACAGCCTAGACTCGCTTGTTACTTCAGTCTTTCCCAGTACTATTGGCAAAGCCCTAACTCTCTGAAAACTTCGCCACTTCACTCACATGGCTGAACACACCCAGAGGGGAAGAAAACCACAGAACTGTGCTATCTGATCTCACTTCAAATTTATGGTAAGCCTCAAGTAAACCTCAGTCTGCCTGACAATCATGCAGCACTTTCCTAGTCCAGTGGTCTTCAATCTAGAGTGTGCAAACTCCAAGGAGTCATAAAGACCTTACCAGCAGGCATGGGCAGTTATGAGGGCATACCTTTTCACATCCTGTTTCTGTATGTCCTTTTCCTAAAACTGATTTGCCTGAGAACTATTCTGAATATCCTCATTTTTTTCTCCTTGTTTACCATTGCCCATTTACCATTCTCCCAAGATGGGGAAACGTAAAAACATCTGGGTTGCCAAACAGAAGTACAATTTGAAATATTTGAAATATTGTTTTTGAAAGTGAGTGACTCTAATGATTGAGAAATGAGCCCTTTAGCAAGTCAGGTGGTTTCCAATTCTTTGCTTTCAGTTTCCAATTCTTTGCTTTCAGTGAAATTGTAGGAGAGTCTGAGTTGTTAGCTTAAGTATCATTAAAAATAATTTTAATGATAGTTCACTGTGTGATTTTTGACATATAATTCAGAAGTTCAAACAAGTGAGTGTCACTGCTACAATGAAAGTATTTCTGTTCCCATTTACTTATTTATGTGAACAAGGACTCTCAGCCTTTACATTTATGAAAAAAGAAAAAAACAGAAAGAGAGTTGATATTGAATGCTATGTCATTCCAGCAACACAATTCAATGATACATGAACTAGTTAAAAATCCATTAAAAGATGCATTTCTGATAAAATGTTATAATTAACAATTATCTATCACATTTATAATATACTTATGTGATTTTGATTAATTTGTAGTGCTACTAATAGTTCAATCTAGAAGAAAAGTTTTAAACACTTAGAATGTTAAGGGCAAAAGAAATTAAAAATAACTAATTTTTTTTTTAGACAGAGTCTTGCTCTGTCGCCTTGGCTAGAGTGCAGTGGCATCATCATAGCTCACTGCAACTTCAAACTCCTGGGCTCAAGTGATCCTCCTGCCTCAGCGTCCCCGCCCCAAGAAGCTGGGACTACAGGTACGCGCCACCACGCCCAGCTAATTTTTTCTATTTTTGGCAGAGATGGGATCTCATTCTTGCTCAGGCTGGTCTCGAACTTCTGACCTCAAAGGAAACTCCTGCCTCAGGCTCCCAGAGTGCTAGCATTACAGGCATAAGCCACCGTGCCCAGCCCTAGAAATTAAAAATAACTGATTTTAAAAAGCACATTTACATAGCAAGTGGAATAATAGACATTGGAGACTTGGAAGGGCAAGTGGAGTTTGTGGGATAAGAAATTGCCTAATGGGTACCATGTACACTAACTGGGTGAAGGTTACACAAAAAGCCCAGACTTCACCTCTCACTATCCATGTAACAAATCTGCACATGTACCCCATAAATCTACAAAAATAAAACAAAAAATTTTAAGTAGATTTTTAACATATTTGTTGCAGAGAAATATAGGGTGATCAATACAAGACTTTCAGTATAAAATAAATTAAATTAGGATAAAATTCTATAGTGGAAGTGAATAAAATATGAATTTAAGAAGAAAGGCCAGGTGTGGTGGCTCACGCCTGTAGTCCCAGCACTTTGGGAGGCTGAGGCAGGAGGATCGCTTGAGGCCAGGAGATCGAGACCAGCCTGGGCAACACAGCAAGACCCCATCTCAAAAAAAAAAAAAAAAAGATTTATGTATTGTCCTAGAGAGGAACCCTTGTTTAGTGTGCAGGGAGAATTTGAGCAGTGAAAGTGCTTAGGGAAGAGGAAAGACAAATTAATTAATTTGGCAAATCCTTCCTCTCAGTCAGTATGATTGCAATATTTTCTAACATAATGATGTATCATTTCTCAGTAGGGCCACAGTTGTACATGGTGGCTGAGGAACATTTTCCGGTACTAAACAATCCATATTATTCTTTTTTTTTTTAAATAGGGGTAGGGAGGGACAGAGCTGGAAGGAGGAGGAAAGGACCACATTATTCTTAAATTTGTATATATATATATGTAGGCACAAGCATGACATGTGAAGTTACAATGGTAGTTAGATAGGCATCCAATGCTTGAATTCCATATAGCTGTTTTTAAAAAAAATTTTTTTAGACACAGGGGTCTCACTATGTTGCCCAGGCTGGCCTTGAACTCCTGGCTTCAACCAATCCTCCTGCCTCAGCCAAGTAACTGGGACTACACATGTATATATTATATACAGTTTTATTTTTATAAAAATATTTTTTAAATGTCAGCTTTCTATAAATAATTTTATTTTAAATTTTAATAATTATAATTTGTATTTATACTTTAATTTTAATAATTTAAACATTAGAAAAATAACATTTGAAAGCATTAATTTAAAATTTTAATTTTATATTAACTATATTTTACATCTTTATGAAAATATATTCAAATTATGTAGTTTGAAGATAGTTGCATTTAACTTTTACACAAATTACATGAAAATCTTGATTATAACAAAATTAGTGACTTCACTGAAATGAAGACAAGAAAAATAAGTTTAAGACAAATATATGTGTATTTATAAATAATGCATTTCTTGAATTACTCATCCAATCATAGCTACTATACCAACAGAATACCTAGATATATGCAATAATAATTAAATGTCATTCTGATCTTCTTCTACTTGTGTAGCTCTGAGGGAAAAAACAAACTTTTTTCTCCCTCTACTCTCACAGTCAATACACAGAACACTTCTGTGACCAGATATGTGTGGCACTTCTCCCACACACAACAAGCAATTCTCTAGCAGACACCAACTGGATATGCTCTAATTCAATTCAATTCTGACACTATCTACCTGGACTTGGTGTTAGACTCCACAGGTTGAGGGTTCAGTCCCACAAGACTGCCTCCTCTCAGATGCCAATTACAAGTACTAGGTCAACTGGCTACAAACCTAGGTTCCCACTACTCTCTCCTTGGGTTTGGTTAATTTGCTAGAGTGGCTCACAGAACTCAGGGAAACATTTATTGGTATATTTTTATATAAAGGATATAATACCGATGAACAGCCAGATGAGGAGGTATATAGGTCATGGACTGAAGGGTCCCCAGCAAAGCAGTATCTGTCCCCGTAGAGTTGGAGTAAGCCAGCCCCCCAGCACATGGATGCATTCACCAACATGGAAGCTCATCAAATTTCCTTAGCCAAGAGTTTTTTGTTTTTTGTTTTGAGATGGGGTCTCGATCTGTTGCCCTGGCTGGGGTGGCAGGATCATAGCTCACTGCAGCCTCAAACTCCTGGGCTCAAGCGATCCCCCTGCCTCAGCCTCCTGCATAGTTGGGACTAGAAGCGCACACCCCCACGCATCACTAATTTTTCTTATTTTTTTGTAGAGACAGAGTCTAGCTATTGCCCAGGCTGGTCTTGAACTCCTGGCCTCAAGTGATCCTCCTGCCTCGGCCTCCTAAAGTACTGGAATTATAGCCATGAGCTGCTACCCCCAGCCTAGCCAAGAGTTTTTATAAAGCTTGATCTCCAACCCTGCAAATCTTCCCTCACCCCTCCCACCTTTCCTGGAGTTGGTAGATAGGACTGAAAATTTCAACTCTCTAATCTTTTAATCCCTTGGTCTTTCTGGTGATCAGTCCCATTCTGAGGCTATCTAGGGGTCCCACCCTAAATCATCTTTTTAACATAAACTCATGTGTGGTGGCTTGTTATGAATAATAACAGACACTCCCATCACCTGGGAAATTCCAAGGGTTTTAGTAGCTTTGTACAAAAAACAAATATTATAACAAAAGATGCTCCTATCACCTTTATCCCCCAGGAAATTACAAGGGATTTAGGAGCTCTGTCTCAGGAACTAGGGAAGAAGACCAAAAAAAATGCATGTCTTATTACACAGTAGCCTTACATATATTCTTCAATTTTGTTGTTATGAAGGTTTACTTGCTAATAAATAAGAGTAATACTCTTATTTATACTTAACAGCTTATTAGCTTGATTTTTAACTTTAAAAAATTTAGACCTGTGATATGTGAGCCTTTTTGTTTTTTTTTTTTGAGACAGGTTTCTTACTCTGTTGCCTAAAGCTGGAGTGCAGTGTTGTCTTTATAGCTCACTGCAGCCTGGAACTCCTGGGCTCAAGCAATCCTCCTGCCTCAGCCTCCCAAGTATCTAGGACTGCAGGTGCATGCAACTATGCCTGGCTAATTTTTCTTATTTTTTGTAGATATGGGGCCTCACTATGTTGCCCAGGCTGATCTTGAACTCTTGACCTCAAGCAAACTTTCTGCTTCACCATCCCAAAGTGATAGGATTACAGGCGTGAGCCACCATGCCCAGCCTGAACCTCCATTTTTATTCTTGCCTGACTCTACACCTTCTCTTCTCTCCTCAAATTGATGGTTGATTCCTGGGCTGAGGCAGGAAAAGTACAAATTGAGCCTAGATTACTTCTTGTACCAGAAAGTAAGAAAGTGCTCAAACAATGTTCGGGACATTTCAAAAAGACACAGAAGCCAGCTTGAAGGGCTTTCCCATGTGCCAAATTTGGGATAATTTGAGCATCAAAATAAATAATAATTATAGAAACTGATTATAATTCATTAAATAAAATAGAAACCTGCAGGTCCAGAAAACATGAATAAATATGGTTGTAACCAATTACAATTCACTGAGTAAAACAGGAACCCATGAGTCCACATGATATAAATAAACGAGTGAATGGGGGAGAAGAGACTGCTGTAACAGAGAAAATGGCCTGAAAAAAGGGGGATAAAATGTTTTCTAACTTTTCAAAACCCCCTTACCCTTTTTGAGAACTAAAACCTACATCCCTGCCTCAGGCCAGTGGTTGAGAGGGGCAGGGGAGCATCCTTTCCTCTTTGTGCCACAGGAGATGGCTCAAGGGAATTGTCCCCGCAGGGGTCATGAGATTGTCTTAGCCGAAGATGGGATGAGTCTGGGCAAAGGTCACAAGATAGCTGAAGATGGGATGAATCTGGGCAGAGGTCACGAGAGTGTCTTAGCCAAAGATGGAATTAATCAGAACCTTTAAAAGCTCTGTACTTCTGCTCAGAAGCAGGACGTTGGTACTTTGAGACAGGAGTCTGCCAACCTCCTCGTTTGCTGGGAAGTTAGTAAACTTTTCTTTCCTTCTCCTCAAACCACTTGTTCTTCTGAGGCGGCCTCTCCGGGACAAGTGCCGAGCTTTTGGTAACAATGCCTCTCTTATAGTAGACTGTTGATTAAAAACTGTAAAAGTTGTCCTGACAAGCATGAGCATGAAAACAAAACAAAACTGCAGAAGTGATGGAAATAGAGCACTTAACAAACACCATCATAGTGGTTATTCTGATGGCAGTCATCAATGGATACTAAGGCAGATAGGTAGAGGTTTGATGATCCACCAGACACTTAGGAATTACAATGGAATAACTGGTGACATCATGGTGGAAAACCTGGCAGACTAGGTTGGCAATACTAGGGGTGAGATGGGCTTACCGCCTGGACCTCCTGACATGCTGCTCTGAAAAGAGCACCACATTGTTTATCTCTTGCCTTTTTACATGCTTTTAGGCTAAGTGACATCTTACAGAAATGAAAGATCTGTACCCTCTGAAACTGTCAAATTCATGAAAGACAGGGAAAGGCTGAGGAACTGCCAAGACTGAAGGAGACTACAGTTACATGACAGTCAAATGAGTATGTTATCCTGGACTAGAAAGGACAGAGCCATTGGGATAGCTGGTGAAATTTGAATGGGATCTATGAATTGGAGAGTGGTATTGATTTCCTGATTAGAACGGTTTATCAGTTTGCTAGGGCTGCCACAACAAAGTACCACTAACTGGGTGGCTTAAACAACAGAAATACATTGTCTTACAGTTTTGGAGGACTGAGATCAAGAAGTCTGAGATCAAGGTTTAGGCAGGGTGGGTTCTTTCTGAGGGCTGTAAGGGAGAAATCTGTTCCATGTCTCTCTACTAGCTTCTGGTAGTTTGCTGGCAATCTTTGGCATTCCTTGGCTCGTAGACACATCAAACTGATCTCCGCCTTCATGTTCACATGGCGTTCTCTCTGTGTGCAAATCTGTGTCCAAATTTCCCCCTTTTATAAAGGGGATGAGGGGCCCACCCTACTCCAGTATGACCTCCTCTTAGAGAATTACATCTACAACAACCCTATTTATAAATAAGGCCACATTCTGAGGCACTGGGGGTTAGGATTTCAACATGTAAATTTTTAGGGGACACAATTCAACCCATAACGGGTGCTTACATTCGGGTTGAAAGAAGAAGATGGAGAGAGCAGTGGCGTCATCAGAGCTCACTGCAATCTCAAACTTCTGGCCTCAAGCGATCCTCCCACGTTGGCCTCCCAAAGTGCTAGGATTACAGGCTTGAGCCACCGTGCCCAGCCTTAATCCAGGTTTTTGACTCTTTATGAGACCCCCTTGTGGCTGCAGCAAACGACAATGTGGGTGCATGACTCTAAATAAAATTGTGACATTGTTTCTGCTCTTTTTGGGGTGACCGGACTTCCCAGGTAAACAAGGTCTTCCTAGTAAAGCAAAAATGAAATTTAGGTATGAGGCCCTAAAGGTTCCCCGTATAAGGTCCACTACCACACACACAGCTTCTCCCACCCCCACTTATCCTGGGAGTCCCAGGTCTCCAGATCGGCTTCAATTTCCCTCTTGGACCTTCAGGCCAATGCCTGGGGAACAGGGTCAAGAAAAGGTCTTCAACTTTTGCCCCAACAACAACCTCTTCAATCACATCCGCCACCAGCAACCTCTAAGACCAGGACCCCAAACACAAAACCTCACTTTAGAATTACCCCAAGTCAAGTCTCAATCACATACTCTCACCCCACTAACCAATCACAGTCTTTTTCATTTTATAAACCTCCCCTTGGGCTTATGCAGTCCAATTACAACCCACCCCTGACACTGCAGGGACCAGAAGTTAGGAGGGAGTGCTCTGAGTTAGCACCAAAAGCTCAGCCACTCACAGACCTCGGGGGAGAACTATTTGTGAGGAAACTCAAGACCCCTCTGCTTGTTCCCACTCACCTTGGTTAGGAGAGGACACCTCACCCCCGACCACCCACTGAACAGCTGGAAGGGGCTTTAGATCCTTGACTGGCAGCAGCTCTCAGAAGCATACTAGGTCCACTTGTTTACTCTATCTGTAGGGGCCCAAGACTTTGAGCCTTGAGCCTGGAAACTCAGAATGACAGGGTTCCAGCAGCTTATGTCTCTAGGTTGGGCCTTCAGTTTCCAAATCACAGAATTATATTACAATAAAGCTGAACAGAGTTTGGGGCTCATATAGGGATCAGACTTTTCACATCCCACTGTATGATTAAATAATTGTTCCAAAGACTCAGAGACCCTCCTCTCCTTTCTCTTGGGTGTGGGAATTAAGGTCAAGACTGGCAAGTATAGGACTTGCCACAGCCACACCCCTTAATCCTGGCAGTGCTGAGCAAGGGCTTCCATCCCAGCCCCACCATCCAGCCAGCTGTCAGACTGTGGGTTAGGATGGCAGAGGAGGAAGGCGATGTGGATGAGGGGGATGTGTTCCTGGCTTTTGCGCAGGGTCCCTCTCCCCCCAGGGGTCCCCTGAGACGTACCTTGGACAAGGTATTCTTTATCTTCCTGGCCCTCTTCTTGACACTGCTGATGCTGGAGGCTGCTTATAAACTGCTGTGGTCGCTACCATGGGCAAAGTTTGGGGACTGGCTCCTGTGGACACCTCAGAAGGAGGAGGAGCTGGAATTGTGACCACTTTTCCTATAAACATCCTCTTCCCCTGCCACAGAGGTGAGAAACAGGAGAGAAATAGGAGTGTTGGGGGCTGTGAAAGAGACACTTGGGTAGCTTAGGGCAGCAGTCTTAAAATTTCTGTACCTTTACTTTGGGAATTAATTTTGAAAAAATATGTACTCTGTCACATATTTTTAAGTAGGCATCTAAAAATTTTCATCATAAAGTAAAATTGTTTCAAGAATGTAATTCTGGCATATTGAAAATATTCAAATTTTAAAATAAAAGAATTAAGTCACCTTTTTAATGTCCAGGGGAATTGAAATATCATAGTGACTTGGTACCTACCACCCACTGAAAAATACATAAATAAGCTCCTTTCATCATCTCTTTTCTCCTTGAACTCCTATTACCATTCCATGTCCCTGCAGAAAACTTTATGCTTTTACATGTGAAAGCTTTCTTTCTTTCTTTTTTTAATTTTAGAGATGCTGGTCTTAAACTCCTGGGCTCAACGGAACCCTCCTGCCTCATCCTCCCTAGTAGGTGGGACTACAGACCTGTACCACCTCACCCAGCTCTATACTCGAAAGTCTTTTTATCAGCCAATCTGTCATACCTTCCTTATATATATAAATTAAGATGAAAAATATCTTTTTTGTAATTGCAAGTCTCTAGTTGTTAAAAATTCTTCAGGGATTAGTTATTGTGACAATTATTGTGAGAACAGAATTGTTGAAACAGCATAGAGACTGTACAGATTTTTATAATTGTTAAAAAAAATTTTCTCCACTCCCACTGCTTCACTTGACTGGCCTAAAAAAATGTGTATAAAAAAAACAAAAAGGAATTTTTAATAAGATGGAAGAGGTGGTGTTCATGGTGCCTTGATGAAAGAAATAGTCTACATGTCTCTTTATTTAAGACAGGTAAGATTACCCCAGGAGATTTCACGGTTGGGGACTATTTTTATTTTTATTTTTAAGAGGGAGAACGTCTATTTAAAAAGGGAAGAGAAAAAGCCTGTACTGCAGGCTTTTGGGAAAGTTGAGGTTCTGGAAAATTAAATCCCTGTATCTTCCAAGTACTGGAACTTGGAAGAGCTTTCATGTTCCCCAAGTGGAAGGCTGTAGGATGAGACGACTGGCAAGAAGTGATGTGGGATTCTTTAATGGAAGGGTGAGTTTGAGGTTCTAGGGCTCTAAGGGCATTGGGATTGGGGATGTAAGGGTCTCTGTGGCCCTAGAAAGTGGCAAGATGCCCACCACTCGTGGAATGCCCAGGGATGTAGGAAGTGGGAATCTCATTGATTGGGGGCATGTTAACCTTTATGGCTTCCTCATAAGCTCACCTCTGGACCCAGCCTTGCCTCCACGAATCCCTCCAACCTCCCTAACTGGGCAAGGTGGGCGTCACAGTCAGTTTCTTCCTCCTTCGTTCTTTTCTCAGCTCTCCCAGAAGAGGAGGAGACGAGCCCTGAAGTATTCTATGATCCTCATTTCGACTCACAGCCCTCACAGGGGCAGTTTGCACAGACTTTCCTCAAAGCCCGCGCCCCGTCATCGCCCATCCTCCGGCCCTGGACCTCCACGATAAGGCACGGCCTCCTGGTCAGCATCGCCGGCCCTTCGAGGACCCCCCTCCAGAGGAGGAAAACTACTCAGGTCCCGCCAATTTGCGTGGTCATTTGTTCTGTGGTGTAGCTTGAAAAGCAAATCAACAACAGCAATAATAACAACACTTTTGTATAGCGCGTTGTGCTCATTTGTATGCATGTGTTACGATTTAACGATCGGGAGATGTAGCACCTGGTAGCAGAAGCAGCTGCTGGACAGCTGCAAGGAGTGCGCCGCCCTTGGAAGGGAAAGGGCAGCCGCAGTCGATTAAGCGGCGGAAACCGGGATCTGGGAGATGGGAAAGTAGGGTAGGAAGGCTTGCCAATAGCTCCAGCAAGGGAAAAGCTTTTACTTCCCTTTTAACACACTCCTGCCCTTCCCTGAAGCCCTGCGCAGCCTAGAAGAGCCCAATTCCTTTTATCCCTTCTCCTTGGAAAGATGGGTCCGCCCGCCTTGGAAAGATGGGTCCGTCCGCCTTGCACGCGACTCGCCGGCGGTTGGGCCTGAGGCAGGAAGTTTCTGATTGGCGGAGTCGCGGAAGCACCGGGTGAAAAGAGCTCCACTGCCTGAGAGCCTAGGTCCGGGCGTAGCCAGTGCCGTACGGCAAAATGGCCGCCTCTGGGTAACTTGGGGCGCCCAGCGGGGGACAAACCCCGCCTCCTACAGGCAGCCGGGAAGGGAGCCGCAGACTCGGTGGGCGGCTCCGGAGGCGCTCGGGGGCGGCCCTACAGCTACTTCCGGCCACAGGAAGACTGGGTTCCGTGACGCAATATGGCCGCGCTTAGGTGCATGTAGGCGGAAACTCTGTGGCTTCCGGTCCGTAGTGGGGCCTGCGGTGGGAGGGGTAAGGAAGGCGGAGGGAACCATGCGAGGTTCTGAGATCAGCGGCGGGGGTCGCCTCGAGAGACCGTTTCTGAGGTGGGGGCCGGGCGGTGCGGCGAGTGAAGGCGGGGACGGGGATATCGAGGGAGAGGTATTGGGGAGACCCGGGCGCTGAGTCTGAGGGACAAGCTATGGTACCTTCCTATCCCTGAAGGGGAGTGGGGCGGCCGGGGGCTGTACTGGGGGAGGGGGACTTGGCGGGAATCTCATCTACGGGACCGGCCCAACCCAGGGTTGGGATCCTAGAGGAATCAGGAGAGCCCAGTGGGGGGGCTCACGATTGGTTACAGGTCACAGAGAATGGAGAAAATTAGGGTGGGGTGAGAGGGAGGGGACTTGAGGTGAAATATCTCCAACCTAAATCCCCAGTTTCAGGAGGCCCATCAGAGGGCGAAATGTGGAGATAATTCAATGACGGGAAAAGAGAATGGATTATGGGGAGGGAACCTCTTTGGCCTCAGAGAGTCTAGGAGTTGGGGTGATCATTCAGGATGGGGTAGGATGTGGGTTTGATGTGTTTGAGGGCGAAAGGGGGCAAACATCTGAGGTGGCACCGACAGGGGTGTGTTATTTGTGCAAGGGGATGTCAGGGAAATTTGGAATGTAGGTGTAGTCCTGGGGTTAGGAGGAAGAATCAACTTGGCCAAATACGAGAAATAGTGGGAAAATGAAACAGAAAGACCGGAAATTGAAACGAGGGGTGGAGCTGGGGGCAGGGACCTAATTTTGCACCCACCCTACTTGAAGGGCCCAGAAAGCATATAATTCGTGGTGACTGAAGATAGGCAGTGAGGACACTGTTGGTCAGGGCTGGATGTTACTGAAACCCACGGAGATTGGAAAATGTGTGAGATGAAGGGATGGGGCTATGCCAGAGGGGCTCTTTCTGAGGCCCCATCCCCTTCCAGCAGGAATTCCGAAATCCCCAACACTTCCTCCCTCTGGGGGATTTGATCCCCCATGGCCACCGCTAACAGCATCATCGTGCTGGATGATGATGAAGAAGATGAAGCAGCTGCTCAGCCAGGGCCCTCCCACCCACCCCCCAATCCGGCCTCACCTGGGGCTGAAGCCCCTGGCCCCTCTGAGCCCCATGGGGCTGAAGGAAGCAGTAGTTCGGGCGGCAAGAAATGCTACAAGTTGGAGAACGAGAAGCTCTTTGAAGAGGTGAGCTTTAGGGGAGAAGATTCTGGTACCCCAGGGAGGGGGATGGCTGACTGGCTCTCCTATGCTTTCTTCCCCACTAACTACACCTCCTGTTCTTTCTCCCTTCTTCCCTTGAACCCTCTAGTTCCTTGAACTGTGTAAGACACAGACAGCAGACCACCCTGAGGTGGTCCCATTCCTCTATAACCGGCAGCAGCGTGCCCATCCTCTGTTTTTGGCCTCGGCGGAGTTCTGCAACATCCTCTCTCGGGTCCTGTCTCGGGCCCGGAGCCGGCCAGCTAAACTCTATGTCTACATCAATGAGCTCTGCACTGTTCTCAAGGCCCACTCAGCCAAAAAGAAGCTGAACCTGGCCCCCGCTGCCACCACCTCCAGTGAGCCCTCTGGGAGTAACCTTCCCACAGACTCCTCCTTGGACCCCACAAATGCTGAAACGACTGCCTCTGAGGCCTCAAGGACCCGAGGTTCCCGGAGGCAGATCCAGCGCTTAGAGCAGCTGCTGGCACTCTATGTGGCAGAGATCCGGCGGCTGCAGGAAAAGGAATTGGATCTCTCAGAATTAGATGACCCAGACTCTACATACCTGCAGGAGGCCCGATTGAAGCGTAAGCTGATCCGCCTCTTTGGGCGTCTGTGTGAATTGAAAGACTGCTCTTCATTGACCGGCCGTGTCATAGAGCAGCGCATCCCCTACCGTGGCACCCGCTACCCAGAGGTTAACAGGCGCATTGAGCGGCTCATCAACAAGCCAGGGCCTGATACCTTCCCTGACTATGGAGATGTGCTGAGGGCTGTAGAGAAGGCAGCTGCTCGTCACAGCCTTGGCCTCCCTCGACAGCAGCTCCAGCTTATGGCTCAGGATGCCTTCCGAGATGTGGGCATCAGGTTACAGGAGAGACGTCACCTCGATCTCATCTACAACTTTGGCTGCCACCTCACAGATGACTATAGGCCAGGTAGGGGGTTAGCAGGCTGCCCATCAGTGACCCTTACATGTTGTGCATGTGGTGGAGGGGGCATCTCTCTGTCTACTCCCTTCTTCTAGGGTGTGGGCTGAGTGCTCTGACTTTATATCTTCCCATGTAGGCATTGACCCTGCATTATCAGATCCTGCATTGGCCCGGCGCCTTCGGGAAAACCGGAATTTGGCCATGAGCCGGCTGGATGAGGTCATCTCCAAATATGCGATGATGCAAGAAAAAAGTGAGGCAAGCGACAAAAAGAGGAAAAGAGCCCGGCTCCACCAAGGCACCTCCTCCCACTCTGCAGACCCCCCCAAAGCCTCCTTGGATTCTGGTGAGGTGTGGAAGGTGGAAGGGGTACACCCTTTAGAGAGACCTTATCCTTTCCCTGTACTGGCTACCAGGGAGTCCAGGGTGATTGATGGGGGAGTGTGCAGAAGGAATGTAAGAACCGAACCCTCTGGGGCAAGGGATTCCTTAGAGAAACATCTTTGTCCCCCAGGGCCCTAGTGGAATGGCATCCCAGGAGTGCCCTACCACCTCCAAGGCTGAGACAGATGATGAAGATGATGAGGAAAGTGATGAGGAAGAGGAGGAGGAGGAAGAGGAAGAGGAAGAGGCCACAGATTCCGAAGAAGAGGAAGATCTGGAACAGATGCAGGAAGGTCAGGGGGATGATGAAGAGGAGGAGGAAGAGGAGGAAGCAGGTATGTCAAGAGACCATTCTTTTTACATGTCATTTCTACCCTGTTAGGTATGAGCCACCTATTTGAGACCCTTTCCCTTTCTCCTCTTATTCCTAGTGTCCTTTCAGTATTTTTCCCCCTAGTTCTCATGCCACCCCCTCCCCTTTTTCTCTTTTGCAGGTAAGGATGGAGACAAGAGCCCCATGTCCCCACCACAGATCTCCACTGAAAAGAACCTGGAACCTGGCAAAGGGATCAGCAGGTCTTCAGGGGACCAGCAAAACAAAGGACTCATAATGTCACCATCATTACTGTCGGAAGAGCCCCTGGCCCCCTTCAGCATAGATGCTGAAAGCAATGGAGAACAGCCTGAGGAGTTGCCCCTGGAGGAAGAGAGCCCTATATCTCAGCTCTTTGAGCTAGAGATTGAAGCCTTGCCCCTGGAGGCCACCCCTTCTCCTGAGGAGACAGATATTTCCTCTTCCAGGAAACAATCAGACGACCCCTTCACCACTGTCTTGGAGAATGGGGCAGCTGTCGTCACCTCCACTTCTTTCAATGGAGGTGTGTCTCCTCACACCCGGGGAGATTCTAGCCCTCCCTGCAAGAAATCTCGAAAGGAAAAGAAGCAAACGGGATCAGGGCCATTAGGAAACAGGTAACAATGAGAAGGAAGAGGGAAGCCAAGGAAGGATTGCAGGGGTCTTTCTGAGAGGAATATTGGGGAATTGAGTCTGTTGGGAGAGACTGGACACTCTCCCTCTAGCCTCAGTCTTCCCATATTCCTCCATGCATTCATGTTTCTGTTCCCAGCTACGTGGAAAAGCAAAGGGCAGTGCATGAGAAGAATGGGAAGAAGATATGTACCCTGCCCAGCCCACCATCCCCCTTGGCTTCCATGGCCCCAGTTGCTGATTCTTCCACAAGGGTGGACTCTCCCAGCCACGGCCTGGTTACCAGCTCCCTCTGCAGCCCTTCTCCAGCCCGGCTGTCCCAAACCCCCCAATCACAACCTCCCCGGCCCAGTGCTTATAAGGTAAGAGAGAAGGCTGTTTTTCCTCTGATAATTCATTTTCTTTCATTTTCTGTTTCAGTCGCTCTGTCTGAATATTGCATGAACCACCCAATTTTTTTTCCTTTTTCTCACCCAATTTTTAATCTCTAAATCCTTCCGTTTCTCCTCCCCCTATACTTCAGATCTCTCTGACTCTTTGTCTCTCACTTCCCTACAGATGAGTGTGGCCACACAGTGCGATCCAGAGGAGATCATCGTGCTCTCAGACTCTGATTAGCTGCTTTCCCCTCTGTTCACCTCCAAAATGTTTGGGATAGCATTTGGAGGATGGTGGGAAGCAGATGACTGAGAAAGGGATGAATTGAGCTAATCCCCTTTTGGTGGTGTTTCTTTTTAAAAAATAAAAGCTTAAGTTTTACACAGAAAAATAATAAACAATAAAGTTCTTTTCTTACTGTATTCCTGTTTTCCTTGTCCTTCTGCTGTCACAGATTGGCATCAGTTGTCCCTGGCTCAGGGTAAGCCCAGCCCCCGTGGTAGCCCCGATCTGTCCTTTCTGACTTGACCCTTGCACTCCTATCTTGGGGTTTCCTCGCCCTCAGGTCTTCCCAGTGCCCTCTACCAGGCACTTTTTTAAAAAATGGGCTTTAGCTTCCTTAACGCGTTTTGCTTTCTCACTTGGAGCGGTAGGAGTAAAAAAAGCCAATCAGAGGCCTACTCAAGGTAATTTGGCCAATCCAGGCCCGGAGGAGGGGGGCGGGGCTTCAGGACGACTGTCAGAAGCTAGGAAGAGGGCGATTAGATCCTGCAAGCCAGTTGATGGCCACAGCTCAGGGGCGGAGCCTGGGGAACGACGGCCAGCACCCCTCACCAATGGGAAAAGTCAGGCTTATAGGTTAAAGGGGAATGAAGGCTTCGGCCGACCCAGGTCCTGAGCCCTCAGCGGAGGAGGGGACCTGATACCTTTAAGGTGGAATGAGGCGACGGTTCTTTAAAGGAGAAGTGGCCGAGTCGGCCGAGTATTGCCCAGCAGGACGGGCGGGGTACTCGCCTGTGCCTTTAAAGTCGGAGGGGCGGGAGGCGGAGCGGAGGCGGAGGGCGGAGGGAGTCGGCGCAAGATGGCGGCGGGAGGGGCTCAGGCTGCAGCTCTGGCCGCCGAGTGAGGGGCGGGGGGGGCCCGGGGGCGCGCGGCCCGGTAAGCGAGGACCGCGAGGTTGGGGGACGCCTTCCGGGTGGGCAAAGAGGCCGAGGTAGCGATTGGGGCGGAGCGGGGGGGGCGGGGTCCGGTGTGGGCGGGGGCAGGCAAGGGGCGGGACCGAAAAGACCGAGTGGGCGGGGCACGAGGCGGGTCTTGAAAGGGGCGGGGCTATAGCTAAACTGGGGCGAAAGGGGCGTGGTCAACGAGAAAGCTGGGGGGCATAGCCTAAAAGGGAGACGGAGCGAGGGGTGGTTTTCAGTAGAGGAGCAGACCAGCCCCCTTCCCACAAAAAGGGTGCAAAACATCAAAAACGTGGATTTTGGAAAGTCAGGCTGTCAGGCAAATGGAGAATAGGGTGTAATTCCGAGGGAAGGCACCCCACTCCCTAAGAGCACCTTATTTCTCTAACCTCTAAGGAAAGGGCACTGGATTTGGAGTTAGACACCTGTATTTGCTGGTGCTGCCACATACTGGCTCTGTGGCCTTGGATAATCTCTTAATCTTTCTGAGCCTCAGTTTCCTTATCTGTCAAATGGGGTTAAAAGGAATACCTAACTCGTAGTGTTGTTGTGGGGAGTTACTCAGATAACAGGTGTGAACATATTTTTAAACCATAAAGGGCTGTGTCATGATGAGATTTTATCATTCTTCTTCTCTCTTTTTCTTCCCAGAGACCCCCCCGGCTGCCCTTCTCCTTCCTTTGTTCCTGTGGCTGGGGGGGGGCATCCCCTTCCTCCACAACATGGAGCCATCTCCTCTGTCTCCCAGTGGGGCAGCACTCCCCCTGCCTCTATCGCTGGCTGCACCCCCACTACCCCTGCCAGCAGCTGCAGTGGTACATGTGTCCTTCCCTGAAGTGACCAGTGCTCTTCTGGAGTCCCTCAATCAGCAGCGGCTGCAGGGCCAGCTCTGCGATGTGTCTATCCGAGTACAGGGCCGGGAGTTCCGGGCTCACCGAGCTGTCCTGGCTGCCTCCTCCCCTTACTTTCATGACCAGGTCCTACTCAAGGGCATGACCTCCATCTCGCTGCCCAGTGTCATGGACCCAGGCGCCTTCGAGACTGTCCTGGCCTCCGCTTACACTGGCCGCCTCAGCATGGCTGCTGCTGACATTGTCAACTTTCTCACAGTGGGGTCTGTGCTCCAAATGTGGCACATTGTGGACAAGTGCACTGAACTCCTCCGAGAAGGCCGGGCCTCAGCCACCACCACCATCACTACTTCTGCAGCCACCTCTGTCACTGTCCCTGGTGCTGGGGTCCCATCAGGGAGTGGGGGCACTGTGGCCCCTGCCACCATGGGCTCGGTGCGTTCCCATGCCTCCAGCCGGGCCAGTGAGAATCAGTCTCCCAGCAGCAGCAACTACTTCAGCCCCCGGGAGTCCACTGATTTCTCATCTTCCTCCCAAGAGGCATTTACAGCTTCTGCAGTGGGCAGTGGGGAGCGTCGAGGAGGTGGCCCTGTATTCCCAGCCCCTGTTGTTGGCAGTGGGGGGGCCACCTCTGGGAAGGTGCTGCTGGAGGCTGATGAGCTGTGTGACGATGGTGGGGATGGGAGGGGGGTGGTGGTTTCTGGGGCTGGGCTCCGGAGGCCCACCTACACCCCCCCCAGCATCATGCCGCAGAAACATTGGGTATACGGGAAGCGAGGTGGGAACTGCCCAGCATCAGCACCCCTCATTCCCCAAGACCCAGATCTGGAGGAGGAAGAGGAGGAGGAAGACCTGGTGTTGACCTGTGAGGATGATGAAGATGAAGAGCTGGGGGGTGGCTCCAGGGTTCCAGCAGGTGGAGGGCCTGAGGCTACCCTCAGCATAAGCAATGTTCGAACCCTGAGTGAGCCTCCAGGCAAGGGGGAGGAACAGGTCAACTTCTGTGAGTCCTCCAATGACTTTGGCCCCTATGAGGGTGGTGGTCCTGGGGCAGGGCTTGATGATTCAGGGGGGCCCACTCCCTCCTCCTATGCCCCCTCCCACCCTCCACGACCCCTCCTTCCCTTGGATATGCAGGGCAACCAGATCCTGGTCTTCCCATCGTCTTCATCCTCCTCCTCCTCACAGGCTCCAGGCCAGCCCCCAGGGAACCAAGCTGAACACGGGGCAGTGACCCTGGGGGGCACGTCAGTGGGGGGCCTGGGCGTGCCGGGTGGTGCTGGCGGGGCCCCTGGAGGAACGGGCAGTGGGGACGGCAATAAGATATTTCTGTGCCACTGCGGGAAGGCCTTCTCCCACAAGAGCATGCGGGACCGGCACGTGAACATGCACCTCAATCTGCGGCCCTTTGACTGCCCCGTGTGCAACAAAAAGTTCAAGATGAAGCACCATCTGACTGAGCACATGAAGACGCACACAGGTCTCAAGCCCTACGAGTGCGGCGTCTGTGCCAAGAAGTTTATGTGGCGAGACAGCTTCATGCGCCACCGAGGACACTGTGAGCGCCGCCACCGCCTGGGCGGGGGCGGGGCCGGACCTGGACCTGGGACGCCCACGGGGCCAGTCTTGCCGCCCAAGAGAGAGTCCCCCAGAGCGGGCGGAGGCAGCGGCGACGAGGCGAGTGGGGCCACTCCCCCGTCCAGCAGACGTGTCTGGTCCCCACCCACCGTCCACAAGGTGGAGATGGGCTTCAATGGGGGCGGAGGAGCAAACTGAGGGGTCAGGCTACTGGGGGTAGCTTTCGGGGAAGAGGGAATAGGGAACACGATCCAGGGGCGCTGTGGCCCGAGGTGCTCTCCCCCCGCACTACTGTCTTCCTTTATCTCTATGGACTTGTATATATTCTGGAGGGGGAACCACATTGTACCATTGCCAGCCCATTCCACTCCTCAGCCCGTCTCCTAAGGTATTCTCGGACCTAAGCCCATCTTTCTCTGATGAGTACCCCGTAGCCCCAGCTCCACAGAGTGGGGTGCACATGGAGGGGGGAGGGAGATGGGGCGTGTTAAGCATCCTGGAGTCACAGGGTCAAGGGTCAGGTGGTTGTAGTCTGTGCCTGAAGTCTGTGTTTGTGTTGTTGTGGGGATCATGCCCTTGAGCCCCACCCTTGTCTTAGAACTTAACCCCTCCGGAAGGATGCGCTCCTTATTCTACCCTATTTCTCCTCCCCCCCACCTCCCTTGGGGATCCCCAACTCGGTTCTCATGGGGGAGTGGGTGGAGATAAGGAGGGAGTAAGTCCTAGGAGTACAAGGTTTTTATTTTTAAACAGTGATTAAAATATTTATTGGTCATTTCACTTGGCTTCCTGACAACCCCTATGTGTTTGCTGGGGACTCGGCACAGGTGGAGGAAAGCCGGAGTAATGTTCTAGGGGAAGTGGATGCCGGAGGGGGGATACGAGCGGGGAAGTCTAGGTTTGGGGAAGGCTCGAACTCGGTGCCGCTGAGTGGCCCAGGAGAGTACGGTAGGGCTGGGGTGTCCTGACGAGAACTGGAGAGGTTGTTCCCGGATCCTTGCCTGGCCAGTAGGGGACGCACCCACCTCCCTGGCGCCTTCACCTAACCAGAGCGGGGGTTTCCTCCGCCCCACCTGCTGGCCTTCGGCGGAAAGTGAAAGTGAAAGTGGGGAAGAGGCGGCTTCCAGGCAGAGGAGATCGCAGCGCCATGAAGCCTCTGTCTCTGCTCCTCGCTGTGGCTTTGGGTGAGCGAACCCCGCGACTCCTTGGCCAGGAACGGGAGGGTGGGGGAAGCAGAGAGAGGTGGCCCCACTGGGCGCCCGATGCCAGGATGAAAGGGGCAGGTCACCCGACATCCCTGCACGCCCTCACTCGCGCTCCTCTCCCCCAGACCTGGCCACCGCCGTCTCGGCAGGACCCGCGGTGATCGAGTGCTGGTTCGTGGAGGATGCCAGCGGGAGCAACCTGGCCAAGAGACCTGCTGCACTGCTGCTGCGCCAGGGACCCGGGGGAGCGCCACCCCGGCGGGACCTCGACCCTAAGCTCTACCTCAGCGTGCACGGTGAGTCTTCCGGGCCTTGCCCCCACCTCTGTCGCCTCCACCGAAACCCCTTCCTCTTTAGATCGCGCGGTGACCTGAAGCCTCAGTTTCCCCCTATGTAAAATGAGTCTGGATTACCTCTAAATCTGTCACTACGAGGAAATCTGTGCATTTGAAGTTCCCCGAACGCTGCCTTTCTAGCCCCTTTCCCGGCCATGACTCTCGCTGCAACTCCCTTCTCCGCGCTCATAGACCCTGCTGGCGCCCTCCAGAATGCCCTCAGGCGGTACCCCCGGGGCGCCCCTGCGCCACACTGCGAGATGAGCCGCTTCGTCCCGCTCCCCGCCTCTGCGAATTGGGCCAGCGGTCTGACACCGGAGCAGAGCTGCCCGCGGGCCCTGGACGGGGCTTGGCTGATGGTCAGCATGTCCAGCTCTGTCCTCAGCCTCTCCAGCCTCTTGCGACCACAGCCAGAGCCTCAGCAGGAGCCTGTTCTCATCACCAAGGCAACAGGTAGCTGGGGCGGGGAGGTGGAGATGGCTAGGTAGATTCTAAGGGTCCACATCAGCCGGTGACTCGCTGTATGGATTTGAGCGAAACATTTCCCCAACGGGTTTCAGTTTCCTTTTTTGTAAAGCGAGGCGGTTTGGCTTGAATTAATCTTATCTCCACCGGTGCTTCTAGCCCTCCCCCAGTAAAAAAAACAAAAAACCCCCCAAAACCCTGTGGTTTGGGGGCGGTGCTTCGCGGCTTCCGAGGGGCGGGGCTTTAGGGAGGCGGTGTTTCCGGACACCAGACCTTGAGAAACTTGTTAGGAAAAGGGGTTCGGAGGAGTTCAGAAGCTGGAAGTATTTTCTCCGTTCCTCCCAGATCTGTATCTTGCAAGGTACCCCCCCACCTTTGCGGTTCACCCTCTTTCAAACACCAGCCCTGAATCACGCTCGCGCCTACACTCGGCGCTGTGACAATGCGCAAAGCAAAGGCTCTTCCAACGAAGCGCGTTTACCTTTCCTGACAGCCGCTTCCCTAAGGCGCGTGGGGATGTGCTGTCTCTCAGCGGTCCCCAAACAGTGGGCTTGAGTGGGCGGAAGGCGCGAGGTGGGAGACCCGATGGTTCCCACTGCAAAGACCGCTTATTGCGTGGCGCAGCGCAATTTGAGGCCCAGGGGTCCCGCACTTTGCTGGGCTGGGGCGCGGGCAGGGAGTGGGCGGGTAATGCAAGAATGGGGAGGATCTGACCCGGACATCCAGGAGCTCTCCCTCCTTGCAGCGGAGACAGGGTAGGATACCGGTAGAGTCGTCTGCTTCTCTGTCTCCTACGATTTTGTGTAAACAATACAGCCTCACGGACAGGTCAACCCCAACCGAGCCCTGCACCCTCCCTTCCTCAGTATCTGAGAATCACCCACAGGACCAGGGAAACAGACTCGGCACCCACCCCCAAACTGTCACGTCTGCCTACACCTCCACTGTTAGTCCCCAGCCCCTACCCCGGGAAGGGGCTGAGGAAAACTGTTCTTTGTGGGGATAGTAGCTGTCTCCAGTGAGGAGGAATATTTCCTAGGGCTGCTGGCTTTACTGAGGTGTCGGTGAGAATGTCCTTTGCTCTCAGAGTCTGTTTTTCCAACTGTAAAATGTGGATACTATTTCCCAGCTGTCTTTCCTTTGTTGTGACTATCAAGAGAGGCACTGTGTTAATTTATTGGTTGATTCAATAAATACTTATTAGCACCAAGAATAAGTTAGGGCTCAGGAGTTCTAAGCCCAGGCTGCAAGTAAGAATCCTGTTGGAAGTTTTAAAAATATATCAAAACTTCTTTCACACAGGTCTGAGACTTGCTAAAAAAATTTAAAAATAAAAATAAAATAAAATATACCCAAAACCTGGGTCCCTTTCCAGGCCAATTAAGTCAGAATCTCTGGGGTAGCCCTGGGCAATTTTAAGGGTCATAAAGGTGTTTAGATGTAGATTCTGCTCTCAAGGGGGTTCTGGGCAGATTTGTCATGGAGAATCCTACTGTAAAGTAGAAAGTGACTTCTGCCTATGAAGGAAGTGTGGGTAGGAAGCCCTGGGGGTGCCCAGGTGGGAAGTTGGTCTGCATCTCACAGACCACTGGGGTAAAAACAAGTTGCTGTGCTCTGTCCTCCTTTTCAAGCATTTGTGCTTGATTAGGGATTTAAGAAAACAAAAGCTGTTGTTTTGATACAAAATTAGAAATGGAATCTCTGCAGGGTCAGGGATCATTGATAATTTTGCTAATATATATTTATACATTATTTCTTACAAATATTTAAAAATATTTGTTGACAAATATACTTTCTTAATATGCTTTGTGTGTATTTCATTCTTATCATTCTTTTAAAACATTGTGGAAAATTTCAAAGATACACAAAAGTAGAGAGAATAGCGTAATAAACCCACCATACCTGTTACCCACTTATATAGTTACTACGTTTTACCAAATTGTTTCACCTATCCTCCCTCCACTGTCTTTTTTATTTTTATTTTTGAAGTGTTTTAAAATATATCCTAGGCACCATATTATTTTACTCATAAGTACTTCAGTAAGCATTTCTATTAAATAAGGACTTTATTTTTTTATTTTTATTTTTTCCTTAACTCATGAAGTAAAATAGCATATATAGGGACTTATATAGGCCTCAGAAGCTAAGATTAAAAATAACAAAGATAATTACAAGAAGAAAAAGATTACTTCTATGTGGAGGACGCAGACATTTCTGGGAAGAAATAACAGTGGAACTGACCTCGAAGGACATGGAGTATTAGATGTTTGGGAGAAAATGGGAAAGACATTGGAAATTGAAGGAACCGCATGACCAAAGTGAAGAGATGGCCAATGATTAAAGCTTCTACTAGGCACAAAAAAGGGATTCTATGTGGCTGGTTCATAGGGTACAAGAGAAGTCTCTTAGAAAGGTGGGTTAGGGGCTAGATTTTCAAATATCTTGAAAGCTGGGCTTTATTCTACAGGTGTTAGTGAACTATCAGAATTTTTTTTTTTTGGAGGAGTTCCATTCTAAAAAGCCTGTTATTTTACTTGATTCTTATAAAAGGTAGGCAAGGATAGGATCATTGGACTAGTGAGGAAAATATAGGCTAAGTGATTTTCCCAAGATACCCAGCAAATCTTTAACAATGATGAAGGTAATGAAAATATAACAGCTAACATTTATCGAGCATTTTCTATATGTCAGGCCCTGTTCTAAGCACTTTATGTGCATAATCTCATTTATTCCTCTCAAAAACCATAGGACATAGGTATTAATATTATTCCCACATTGCAGATGAAGAAATCTGAGACACAGAGCAGTTAGGTAACTTGCTCAAGGACACACAGCTTGTAAGAAGCAGGGCTAGAAATTGAACTCAGGCCATGTAGCTCTAGCCTGTGCCTTTAGCCGCTGACTTCCTAGGTAACTGGGATTTTTAAACAGGTAAGTGACCTGATCAGACTATAGCCATGTTGTTTGACTACAGTATGAAGGAAGAATTAAAGGAGAGAGAGACTGAGGATAGGGAGACCAGAGAGGAGGCTGTTGTAATTATCCAAACGTACATTGATGACAACCTGAGTTGGAAACAGGTGTGAGATCTATTAGGGCCTTGTGGGGATGGCACACAGCACATTATTTTTGGTGATTTGCTTGTTCCTCACTAGACTGTAAGCAATTTGAGGGCAGGAACTGCCTGTCTTGTTCACCACTCTATTCTCTACCACTACCCCTCGAACATCCTAGTTGCTCAATAAATAATTGTTGAGTAAATGAATGAGAGGAAGGTGTCTGAGTGACTTGGAGTGTTTGCCTTCAGTGTCTGGGGGGCTGGTGGTGACCATTCATCAAAGTCAGGGAAGATGGGCATTAAAGCAAGGTGAGGGAATGTTGCAGAGATGCTGTTGAATTGGGTTATATTAAATTTGTCTGGCAGATGGTTAGGTGTAACCATAGCAAACACTTTTGTAGACTTACTGTGTTCCAGACACTGTTCTAAGCAGCTTTCATATATAGGTGTCTTTGTTATGTAAAATCAGAAACTGAATAGATTTGGGGAACAAGAAGTATTAAATGATTTAACCTTTACAACAACCTCAGGAGGTTGGTACTATCATCATCATCATCCTCCTCCTCCTCCTCCTTATTTTAGAGATTTGGAAGCTGAGCCATGGAAAAGTGAAGTAAGTGGCTCAAGGCCATATAAATAAGCTGCAGAGTTGAGATTTGAACCAGAGCAGCCAGGCTCCAGGCACTTGGCCACTGCACTGCACTGCTTCAGCAGAGCACAGAGGTCTGGGCTCAGATCTAGGCTAGAGCTGGAATCTTCCAGGGTCAGTTAACACTCCGTACAGCACCATAGGATTGATAGTCATGGCTCAATCACTGTCTTCACTAGTAAACAAACAAGGCGTGGTTCTTCAAGGGTGGTGCTTAGAGACTAGACTGGTTCAGGTTGTGTCCGAAGTACCCTCAGATCCTGCTGTCCCCAGAGCTAGAGTGGGCTGTGTGTTCAGAGCAGGCTTCAAAGGCCATACCCACTCATTGCCCCTATTCACCCCTAGACCTCTCTGCTTGCTCATTCAGCCACACTGGGTCCCACCCCAGTACCAGGGAAAGGGGATTTGCAGGGAGGGCTGGGAGATAGTGAGCATCAGAAAGGGAGGTATCTGTGTGGGGTAGGTGAATTGGAGTTCAGTCTTTCCTATAACTCCATTTCTCTCCCTCTTTTTTTCTCCTTCTTTCTCTCCCTCATGCCCCTCCCACTCCCTCATCCCCCTATCTTCCCCAGTGGTGCTGACTGTCCTCACTCACACCCCTGCCCCTCGAGTAAGACTGGGACAAGATGCTATGCTGGACCTGAGCTTTGCCTACATGCCACACAGCCCCGAGGCCACCTCATCTCTGGCCCCAGGTCCCCCTCCCTTTGGGCTGGAGTGGCGACGCCAGCACCTGGGTAAGGGGCATCTGCTCCTGGCTGCAACTCCTGGACTGGATGGGCAGATGCCAGCAGCCCGAGAGGGGGCAGTGGCATTTGCTGCTTGGGATGATGATGAGCCATGGGGCCCATGGACCGGGAATGGGACCTTCTGGCTGCCTGCAGTGCGGCCCTTTCAGGAGGGCACCTATCTGGCCACCATACATCTGCCATACCTGCAAGGACAGGTCACCCTGGAGCTTACTGTGTACAGTAAGTGGGAAGACAGAGGTCTGCACGGGTAGAGGGTGGGCGTTGGGGACACCATGATGGGGAAGAGATGATGGAGAAGAGGGTGCCCGGGTGAGTGGAGATGGGGATCCCTGGGAGGCAGAAGGGCAATGGGAGGGTGGAGGGTCCCTGGAAATCTGGGGGGCTTTGGTATGGGAATTCCTGTGAAGCACCAATGGAGAGACAGTGGGTTCCCCAACCTAGAAGAAACCCCAAACCCCACTCAGTTTTGGGGAAGCCGAAGCCATAGGGCAAACTGAGGGTCTCTGAGGGAAGACAGTGCAGATTGATTTTTCCATGCTCACTTCCTACTCTTTCCCCAGAGCCCCCCAAAGTGTCCTTGACACCAGCACCCCTTGTATGGGCTGCCCCAGGGGAGGCTCCCCCGGAGTTGCTCTGCCGTGTGTCCCACTTCTACCCTTCTGAGGGCCTGGAGGTGGAGTGGGAGCTTCGGGGTGGCCCAGAGGGCGGCTCTCAGAAGGCTGGGGGACAAAGTTGGCTCTCTGCCCTGAGCCACCATTCCGACGGCTCTGTCAGCCTCTTGGGGCATTTGCGGCCACCCCCAGTCACCTCCAAGCAGCACGGGGCCCGCTATGCCTGTCGAGTCCACCATCCCAGCCTGCCTGCTGCAGGGCGCAGAGCCGAGGTCACCCTGGAGGTGGCAGGTAAGAGCTAGGAGCATCCTGAGCCTGAGCTGGTGCCCAGGAAGACATGGAGCTCACTCTTGCCCCTTCCACCTGCCAGGCCTCTCCCGGCCCTCCCTCGAGGATGGCGTAGGCCTGTTCCTGTCCTCCTTTCTCCTGCTTGGACTCATCAAGGTGTTGGGCTGGGTCGGTGAGTGTGAACCCCACCCTGACCGTGACCCCTGATCTGCAGACATTCCCTGCCTACTCCCAGAAGCCTGACACCCATCCCTCTGCCCTCCCCCTCTACCATGCCCGCATCCCATCCCTTCTCAATCTTTCCCCACAGCTGCCTACCTGTCCACTTGCAAGGATTCAAAGGAGAAGGTAACAGCACTCCACCTCCCCTTATTTTTTCTCTTCTCCCTCCTTCCCCCACCTTATTGCCATGGAGGGAGGCAACTAGTCTCTGAGGGAAGATGGTGCAGATTGATTTTCCCATATACTTCCTACTCTTTCTCCAGAGCCCCCCAAAGTGTCCTTGATGCCAGCACCCCTTGTCTGTGGTGGGGCTCACACAGACCTGGGTGAAATCCTGCTGCTACATCCTAATTGTAGGACCCCTTGAACATGCTACTTAATTTACATCTCAGTTTCCTTGGGTGTAGGGATTTAAAAAAATTACTTAGGCAGTGCTGTCCAACAGAAATATAATGCAAGCCACTTATGTAAATTAAAATTACCAGTCCATTAAAAAATAAACAGGTAAAATTAATTTAATAATATACTGTAATAAAATACAGGGTGAGTATCCCTTATCTGAAATGCTTGGGACCAGAAGTGTTTTGGGATTTTGAATTTACATATGTATAATGAGATATCTTGGGGATGGGACCCAAGTCTAAACACAAAATTCATTTATGTTTCATATACACCTTATACACATAGCCTAAAGGTAATTGTAAACAATATTTTTAATAATATATGTAACCCATCACATGAGGTCAGGTGTGGAATTTTCTACTTAGCGGCATCATGTGGCAGTCAAAGTTTTGGATTTTGGAGCATTCCAGATTTTGGATTTTTGGATCAGGGATGCTCAAACTGTATATCCAAAATATTATCATTTCAACATGTAAACAATATACGAAATTATAGTCCTTTTTCCATCCTAAGTCTTCAAAAGCAGATGTTTATTTTAAACTGTCAGCACATCTCAGTCCAGACTAGCCACATTTCAAATGCTCAATAGCCACATGTGGGTGGTGGCTGCCATGTTGGACAGTGGAGCCTCAGAGGACTGTTAGGAGGATTAAATAAGATAGTACAGCACAGTGTTTGGCAGGTAGAAAACACAGAAAATGTTAGCCCCATCCTTCTCCCACTTGATGTGTCCCTGATGGTGAACATGTCTCTGGAAGGCACCTTACCTGCCTTCTAAACCCCTGAATTCCTCACCTCCTTCCTACTTTCTCTTCCAGAAAGCACAGTGAGGCACTCATCACCATCCTGTGGAAACCACCATCATCTCTGGCTCCAGCTACTGTAGTAGCTCCCAAAACTAATACCCCATCATCTGCTCCTACTCCCTCCAATCTCCCTCCACTGAGTGGCTTTTTTAAAAGACACAAATCTTATGGCATTCATCTTCTTAGAGCTCTAGGGCAGTGGTTCTCAAAAATTTTTGGTCACAGGACCTCTTAAAAATTATCAAGGACTCGAAAGAGCTTTTGTTCATGTGGGTTATAAGTATCAATATTTATCATACTAGAACTTAAAACTGAGAAAAATTTGAAATACAAGAATACAAAAGCACACATTCCATTCATTGTGAGAACCATGGTGGCAATACATATCATGTAGCTTCTGGAACACTCAACTGTACACTCTTAGAGAATAATGAAAAAGGCAAATAACACCTTAATTTTGTCATAAAAATAGTCTTCATCTTGCATACCCCCTGAAATAGCCTCAGGGACCAATGGAACAGAGACTACGTTCGGGGAATCAGCGTTCTAGGGCCAAATCCATTCTTCTTGCCCCAGCCCTTGTGTCCCTGGCGCCTGAGCCACTGCCTACTTCTCCAGCCCTACGTGGTTCCCCCACCCCTACCCCAGCCCTCCTCTCAATGCTCATCACACGGATGGCTATCCCGTTCCTCCAGTGAAGCAAACGCCTCCCACTTGCCTCTGGGTCCCAGCGCTCTGTTCCCCCTGCCTGGTCCACCCTCGCCCTCCCTGGGTCCCAGACCAGGTCAGCCTGGTCATTCCCCTCAGACTGCCGCGGGTCCCTCTTGTTCGGTTCACCACCGTTTATTTATGTGATTGTGTGAGTCGTTGTTAAATGCCTGTCTCCCCCTCCCGGACTGTGGGCCCACAGTCCTCGAGGAAAAGGACGAGCCTGTCCACTGCTCCGCGCCGGCACGGGGCCTGGCGCCCACTGGAGGGCACTAATCAAATAGCTGCTGGATGTCAGACGAAGGAAGCGGTGGCGCAGCTTAGGGACCGTCCGAGGGTCTGGACGGTCGGCCAGACAGAAGGGGGAACGGGCCTAAGTGGGAATAAAGCTGTTTTTCAATGCTTCCAACCGGGTCTCTCATTCTACCCCCTTTCCAAGCACAATGAATCTTCCAATCACCCCCGGTCCCTTTCAATGACCCCGACCTCCCAAACGCCTCGGAGACATTCGATCCCCGATGGAAACAGCCTGGGGTCGCACGAGACGCCCCAAAGCAGCAGACTATCCCCGACCAGACTACCACTATAAGGGCGCGGAGGTCGCGGACTCAGCGCCGGAAATGCCGAAGCGCCGAATCTGGAAGCGGATGTGGCGGCTTCCTGCCCCGCCTCCTTGGGAGAGGGAGGGAACAGAGTGCTCCTCGGAAAAGCCGGACTGGATTTCGGTCCGCTATGCTCGTGGGTTGGGGTGGGGAGTGTGACCCCGCGGGGTGGAGTGACGGGGTCTGTCCCCACCTAAAACGCTTCCCGCGGGAGTTTTAGCCTTGTTCTTGTTGGGGAGGGGAATGTCAAATTCTGCTCCTGCCCTCCCCCGGGGGCTGGTGACTGGAATTTTTATCCCAATTCAGTGCAGGGCGACGTGGGCTCCAGAATCCCGGGGGTGGGGGCGGAGGACAGTGGAGCTGGGGACCCGGCCTCCTGGGCTCCGGCCCCTGGGCGTCCAGCGCTCCCCTAGCTTGCGGCCCTGGCTCCTTTCCTCACTTCCTTCCCCTTTTGGCTCCTGTTTTCGGAGTGGGCGGACGCAGGGGGGAGCGGAAAGGGCGGGAGGGCCCAGGAGCCCGGCGGGAGGGGGTACTGGGGGGTGCGGAAAAGCCCGGGAGGGGACTCGGTCCGGGGACTCGGTCGGGGACTGGAGACCGACGGGAACAGCGGCCCGGGACCCACGCTGTCCCCACCCCTCGCGAGCAGGTCAGAGCCTGAGCACCTTGTGACCCTGCCCGTTTCTGTAGTCGTGACCCCCTCATCCCCAAAATGCACCAAGGGCCCCTATGTTACACCCCTGTGTTGCTCTCCTGCCCTGGCCTTCCTGCAGAACTCCCGTCCAGTTATCTAGACACCTACCCGTGTGCCTTCCCTGCCCCGCTCCCCCGCGCCCACCTGACTCTCCACCCCCACCCCGGTCTCTCCCTAGGCGCCCCCATGGCCCGACCCCGCTGATTGCTTCACTCGGCCATGCTCCCGCGGCCCCTGCGGCTGCTTTTGGACACGAGCCCCCCCGGGGGAGTCGTGCTGAGCAGCTTCCGAAGCCGAGACCCCGAAGAGGGTGGGGGCCTAGATGGCCGGGTCGTGGGCGGGGGGCAGGAGAAAGAGGAGGAGGAGGAAGAAGAAGAGGTGAGACGCGGGTGGTGGGAGGTAGGGGGCTTATATATTTCGAGATCTCCACTTTTTTCTTGTCTCTGGGTCCCTACATCTCTTCCTCCCTGCCCCAGTTCCTCCCGCACCATTCTCTGGTGTCTGCCTGTCTCCCTGCTGCGGGGAGTCCTGGAGTCTCTGTGGTTCTCTGTGTCAGTGTGACTCGGGACTGGCGAAAGTCTGGCTGGCTGTCCCTGTGGGTCTCTGGCCCTCTCTGCCTATGCCTGCTTAAATGTGCCTGCCTCTCTGAGCAGTTTTGTTCTGGTCCCTGTCTCCCTCCTTGTTTTTGTTTGGCGGGGAGGGGTTTGTTTCCACAGTAACTAGCTCCTCTGACTCGGATTGAGGAGGGAACCCTCAGATTTTGTGACCCCACCCTTCCCTCCCCTGACCTGGTGCTGGGTAGAGGCCAGGAAGGCGAGGTTCTGGGACTCAGAGGAACGATCCTAGGCTGGGTAGAGTGGTCACCTGCTTTCCTTAGGGACTCATGGTGGTGGCCAGGAGCAGGATTTGGGGCCTCAGGAGGGGCCAGAAGTTGGATTTGGTGCCTAGAGGTCCTGGACTCCTGGGTCCAGACACTGGGTGAGGGCAGGGTGACTGGCAGGGCTGGTTTTTCGGGATTGGTCAGGGGAGGGGCTGGAGCCATGTGACTCTCTGAGTCTACCCCCAACACCATCCCCACTTCCCCTTCCCCTTCCTGTACTGGGATTGGAGCTGCCACCTTCAAGGGGTCCCCAGGGCTGGGATAGTAGAGGCCCCACCCTAGGGACCAGGATGAAAGGGGGCCTGAGGGGAAGGATAATTCTTTGGTCTTGTTGGGTCCTTGCCGGGGAGGGCGGGGCATGTGGCTGTGCCTGTGACTGAGGTTTCAGCTTCTGAGGTGGCTGCCTCTGGCTCTCTGCCTCTCGCTTCCTTCTCCTACCCTTCGCACCCTGCTTCTCTGTTGTGTTGGGGTTCAGCTCTGGGGGGAAGGGGCTTCGGGGGTCTCCAGGATCAGGGTTCCTGCACTCCACCCACCCCCTCACTGCAACCCCCTCGACTCCACCGGGCCCTGAGACGGCTGGGGGGGGGCTGTCTGGGCCCCAGTGGGGGAGACCTGGGGTCACCAGCCCCCCCCACCCCTCGCACTCGCTGGTACTGTCCCCTGCTGCCACAGGTGAGGGGTACAGAGGGAGGAGCAGGGCCTGGGGTGAGTGAGGGCTGAGGGCAGTGGGGGGTGGTGTGGAACTGTCTGACTTCCCCTTCCTTGCTCCTCCAGGCCCCTGTGTCTGTCTGGGATGAGGAGGAAGATGGTGCCACCTTTACTGTCACAAGCCGCCAATATCGGCCTCTTGATCCTTTGGTGAGATCATGACTTTGGCTTCTCACCTCTGACCCATCACCTCCTAGTCCCCCTTCCTCTGGCTGACTTTCTGCCCAGAGTGATAGGTTGGAGATCTGGAGTCCTGGACTCAGCTGTGTGACGTAGGCCAAGTCTTTCACCCTCTCTGAATCTCAGTGAAATGAGCCTGGATCATCTCCTAGGACTGGGACTGTCCCTAGAAATCTAGGGACAGAGTTGAAGAAAGGGTCAATGACCATCACTCTGTGTCCTCCAGGCCCCCACGCCTCCCCCGCGTTCCTCCCGACGGCTCCGGGCTGGCACTCTGGAGGCCCTGGTTAGACACCTTCTGGATGCCCGGACATCAGGGGCTGACGTGACCTTCATGTCAGCCTTCCTGGCCACCCACCGGGCCTTCACCTCCACACCTGCCGTGCTAGGGCTTATGGCTGACAGGTCAGGGTCATAAGGGACCAAGGGTCATGGAGGTGTCTGGACTTCCTAAAGCCCCAACATCCTACCAAAACAGTCAAAGCCACTGGGGGTTTGGGGAAAATGGACAGATTCTCTTCTCCTTCCCAGGCTGGAAGCTCTTGAATTTCATCCTGCTGATGAACGAGAGAGGACAACAGGGTGAGTGAGCCCTGATCTCAGTCTCACAGTCCCCTCTGCCCGTGCTGCAGCTTTACCTCTGACCCTTGGCTGATTGCCCTTCTCCCAGGGTAGCCATCTCTGTACTGTCAACCTGGCTGGCCTCTCACCCTGAGGATTTTGGCTCTGAGGTCAAGGTTCAGCTTGACCGGCTTGAGAGCTTCTTACTTCGGACAGGGTACGCAGCAGGGGAGGGTGTTGGGGGGGGCAGCGCTGACCTCATCCGCAATCTCCGGTCCCGGGTGGACTCCCAGGCCCCCGACCTTCCTAAGCCCCTGGCCCTCCCTGGCGATCCCCCTGCTGACCCCACGGATGTCCTGGTGTTCCTCGCTGACCACTTGGCCGAACAGCTGACCCTGCTAGATGCGGTGAGACCCTGACCTCTGACTCCTATGCCCTTTAACCCCTTACTAACCTCTCCTTGACTCCACATCCTTCCCTTGCTTCCAGCCCTTCCTGATCCAGCTCCCAGCCTTCTCCATCTACCATTTTGACCTTTCCCCTTTTCCCCTTGGTTGTTACCCTTCCAACCCTGTGCCCCTCTGGTTCCTTGGCCACCTGAAACCCTCAGATCCCTGATATTGGAAGGCTCACCTCACTTGACAACGAACTTTAACCTCTGGCCTCTGCCCTGCAGGAGCTGTTTCTCAATCTGGTCCCCTCTCAGTGCCTGGGGGGCCTATGGGGACACAGAGATCGGCCAGGACATTCCCACCTCTGCCCATCTGTCCGAGCTACTGTCACACAGTTCAACAAGGTGGCAGGGGCAGTGGTTAGCTCCGTCCTGGGGGCTACCCCAACCGGAGAGGGGCCTGGAGAGGTGACCATACGGCCACTCTGTCCCCCCCAGAGGGCCCGGCTCCTGGAGAAGTGGATCCGCGTGGCAGAAGTAAGAGAGGATTGCCCTGTTGGGGACTGTGGTGTGGAGAGGGCTCCTACAACCTTAGCTTTCCTCTTTGACCCCACAGGAGTGCCGGCTGCTCCGAAACTTCTCTTCAGTTTATGCTGTTGTGTCGGCCCTACAGTCCAGCCCCATCCACAGGCTTCGGGCAGCCTGGGGGGAAGCCACGAGGTGGGGAGGATGGGGCACTGGGCTGGGAGTGGGGGTTCCTCAGAGGCCTGGGAAGAGGGTGTGGCGGAGTCAAGCCTGTCCTCAGGACCACTCTTCTCCCTCCCCCAGGGACAGCCTCAGAGTCTTTTCCAGCCTCTGCCAGATTTTCTCTGAGGAGGATAATTATTCCCAGAGCCGGGAGCTACTCCTGCAGGTGAGGCCCTGTTTTCTGGCTTTCCCAACCATCCCTGCTCCCTGCTTCTCCTCTATATCTTCTTGTTTTGTCACCACCAGGAGGTGAAGCTGCAGCCCCCTCTAGAGCCACACTCCAAGAAGGCCGCGAGGTCTGGCTCCCGGGGTAGGGTGAGTGACTAGCAGGGGTGGTGGTGATTGTGAAGGAGTAAGGAGTGTGTTTGTGTGGAACACTCTGAGGGACACGAATGGGAGGCACAGAGGGTGGAAATCTGTCCTCTGAGGCAATGGGGAGGGAAAGTGCAGAGGGATAGAGGGCCCTCAGATCAGTGGCAGGGGCATCTGACCCTGACCCCTGACCTCAGGGTGTGGTCCCATACCTCGGCACCTTCCTGAAGGACCTCGTGATGCTGGATGCAGCCTCCAAGGATGAGCTGGAGGTCAGTGGTGGGTGTGTGTATGTGTCCATCGTAAGGATGTGACAGCTGGGCTGCAGGGTCAGACGGACCTCCCTCCAAAAAGGGGCTGTGAGGCATGAACAGCTGAGAGTTGGACTCTGGAGCCAGATCTGTTACTGTGGCAAGTGGATTAGTCTTTTTGTGCCTTAGTGATCTGTGCATGGGAAACTTGCCATAGTACCTATATCAATCTGTTATTATGAGGGTTAAATGAATTTGTATTTGTCAGGCACTTAGAACATGCCTGAAATGTAAGCATATATAGAATTTGTTAAATAAATAAATACTGAGACCTTGGGCAAACTCCTTATCCTCTCTGTACCTCAGTTTTCTCATCTGAAAAGTAGATGTGTTTTCTACCTGAGATACTTGATTTAAAGGGTCAGGTGGAGTGCTTGGGGCGGGAGAGATTGAGGGGGAGGGCGGGGAGGGATGGAGGCGTGAGGGGCCAGAGGGAAATGTTGGGAGTCGGTTGTGGAGGGATGTGTGTGTAGGAGAGGGGATAGTCTCTTTCTGTGGCCTGGAAGGCAGGGTTAGGACTTTCACCCCATTCCCATTTTCCTTGCAGAATGGATACATCAATTTTGACAAGCGGAGGAAGGTGAGAGGAAGGCATGGGCTGGATGCTAGACATCCCTATCCCTGTCTCAGGCGGAGGAGGAAGGGAAAGTTGGGGGTCCCTGAGTTTTTGGCTCCTGCAGTTTGAGGGCTCCTTCCCAGGAGTTTGCTGTCCTTTCTGAGTTGCAACGGCTCCAGAATGAATGTCGCGGCTATGACCTCCGATCTAACCATGATATCCAACAGTGGCTACAGGGGCTCCAGCCACTGACAGAGGCCCAGAGGTGACTGGCTGGGTGAGGTTGGGACTCTAGAGCTCTGGCTGGGTGTGCGGGGTTGGTGTCACGTCCTGACCTCTGCCTATTGCCCCCAACCCAGCCACCATGTATCCTGTGAGGTGGAGCCACCTGGTACCAGTGACCCTCCTGCCCCAAGGGTGCTTCGGCCAACACTGGTCATCTCACAGTGGACAGAGTGAGAGATTCAGCCGTTGGGGGGTGGTTTCTGGGGAACTTGCCACTCTTCCTATGACCTTCCCAACCTGCCACTCCAGGGTTCTGGGCTCTGTTGGGGGCCCCACCCCCCTGGTATCCTGGGACCGACCCAGCATGGGGGGAGATGAGGTGCCTGGAACCCCTGCTCCTCTACTGACCCGGCTGGCCCAGGTGAGCTCTGCTTCTGTCTTCTAACCTTGACTCTGACCCTAACTCTGTGAATGTTTCTTTTTTAATCTCTCCACCTTCATGCCAGTCCCCCCATGTTATTTGTTCTAGCACATGAAGTGGCCGTCTGTCTCGTCGCTAGATTGTGCCCTGGAAAGCAGTCCATCCCTGCACAGTCCAGCTGACCCCAGCTACCTCTCTCCCCCAGCCTCCTCCCCTAGGCCTTCTCGAGGTCACCGCAGATCAGCTTCCTGTGGCTCCCCACTGAGTGGGGGTGCAGAAGGGGCCTCCAGGGGGACTGGATACGGGGGAGGGGGATCTGGGCCAGGGGCCTCTGATTGCCGAATCATCCGAGTCCAGATGGAGCTGGGGGAAGATGGCAGTGTCTATAAGAGCATCTTGGTGAGGGAGCCTTGGGCTGGGGGTGAGGGTGAAGGATGGTGCTTTGTTAGACTATAAGTGTTGTCTTAGTTTTGGGCAGCCAAGTGGAGTTCATTCTAGTTTTAATTTTGACCTTTGGTTTTGGCAGTTATGTTTTATTTTGAGGAACACTTTGTATTAGCTGCTGTACCTTAAACTTTTAGTGGCCACATTAGGTTTTCAGAACCAGCAGCAGTTTCCCCACATGGAAGCAGCATTATTTCACTGGGCACCATGTGGGCTGGCTTGTGGGGTACAGGGAACCACCATATTAGGTTTCCCTGTTCATTTTAAAGGCTTAGACACAGGTAACCTTTTTAGGTTGGGTCAGTGGCTAAGGTTGGAAGGATGGGAAGTAAAGGTCATCATGGCTGATTTATTGCTCTTTTGGTCTCCTGTCCTGTCAGGTGACAAGCCAGGACAAGGCTCCAAGTGTCATCAGTCGTGTCCTTAAGAAAAACAATCGTGACTCTGCAGTGGCTTCGGAGTATGAGCTGGTACAGCTACTACCAGGGGAACGAGGTCAGAGGCCATGAGGGAAAGGCAGACTCGGGAAGAAAGTAGAGTGCTTCCACATCTGGGCGGTTGTTGGGGAATGATTGTTTGTGCCTGACATCCACCCTCTGAACCTACAGAGCTGACTATCCCACCCTCTGCTAATGTCTTCTATGCTATGGATGGAGCCTCACACGATTTCCTCCTGCGGCAGCGGCGAAGGCCCTCTACTGCTACACCAGGCCTCACCAGTGGCCCCTCTGCCTCAGGAACTCCTCCAAGTGAAGGAGGAGGGGGCTCCTTTCCCAGGATCAAGGCCACAGGGAGAAAGATTGCACGGGCATTGTTCTGAGGATGAGCCCCTGCTGGCTTAACAGAAGTCACGGTGTTCATACCAGATATGAGTAGCCATCCTGAATGGTGACAGTTATGTCACATTGGGACAGAAATTTAGAAAGGTGGCTGGCCACCCTGGGGCAGTGAAGTGCCATTGGTTTACCAGACAGCTGAGAAATCCAGCCCTTTAGGAACTGGTAATCTTGTAACCAGGTTGGATACCAGTGTACATCTTTCCACCTCCCATGAATGTGGCACACAGCTAGTGCTGGAAAGAGGCATCAGTTTCTGATTCCTGGCCACATCCTAGCGAAGGGCCACAGAAAAGCCTAGAAGTTGGGGGGTGGGGAGAGGGGAGGAAAGCCTAAAGGCTCTGAGCCCCAGGGCAGAGGGGGAATGGCAGGAAGTAGGTTCTAGTAGTTCCTTTTCCTACTCTGGGGGTTTCTATCACTGTGACAACACTAAGATAATAAACCAAAACACTACCTGAATTCTACTCCCCTGTCCTTGCAGTGCATATGAACTGGCTGCTGGGAGTGGGGGTGGGGAATTGGCTGAAGGTAGAAGCCATGGAACAGGAAGGGGCATGAAGAGCAGAAAGTGAAGTATTGGTGAAAACAGCTTCCTCAGAACAGTTTATTCCTCTCCAGTAACCTCTCCACCCCTGGTCTCTTTATTTACTGTTAAATTTTTCTCCTCAGCTGTCACAGACCCATGTCAAGTAGTAGCCACCAAATTAAGGTGATCAGTATGAAGGACTCCCCTGGCTGCAAATTTTTAAGAAGGAATTTTAGGACAAAGGAATGAAAAAACAACTTTGTGGACAACACACACTTTGTGGTGTTGGAAGATTTACCAACACCATAGAGCATTACGTGCTGGGATTTTAAATCAGTTTAAGCTATATTCAAACAAATTCTAAGAAGTCAGAAGCTAAAAACAACTGAAAGAGATGTCAGGGCTATTTGGAAGATGACAAGTATTCATAGCAAGAAGGGTAACCATATTTCATCCTGGGGCTCAGGTTTGAGAATTGTGAGTTCTTCAATTAAACTCACATTCCTAACATGCTATATTGTAAATGCCCTTCTCGTGTTTCCTAAAGGTTCATGCCAACCAAGATAAGGGAGAGTTAAGGGTTGTATATATAGGCAAGAAGCAGGTTTGAGACATTTAAGATTTTAGTTTCAAGAAAGAAAGATTACCCTGCCACAGAGAGATTCCAGTTGCAAGAGTCTGGACCTGAGGGAGTAACATAGGTGGAGTATGTATAAGGTGGAAGGGGCTGGGGAGATGGATGAAGACAATTATGACAGAAGTGGCTGGTCAGAAAACAAAGCCAGGTATTTTTACATTTTATTAGCTACAGTATAGATCCTAGAGCTGCCTCATTTTCTCCCCACCCCCCCACCATGGGGTCAGGCCTTCCCAGGAGCCCCTGCCTTTGCCGCCTGGGCCCGCTGGAACTCCTGCTGCAGCTGAGCAAGGGTTTCCCTCTGTTGCTCTGACTGCCGCTCAAGGTCCCGCAGCTGGGATTCATATCGCTTACTGAAGAGAAACAAGGGAGACAAAGAAGCAGAAAAGGAGAAATTAATGGGACTTATTATTGAGGGTGCTGAAGGCAAGAAAGAGATTGGTAGAAAACTTGAGATCTAGGGGAGGGAGAAGGGGGATGAAATGGGAAGGAAGGGGTTGGAGGAACTGGACAACTGGGGGCTAACTATGGAGAGCTACTCCACAATCGTTCCTCAACACCTCTACTCCAATGGTGTCAGTTGCATCACAGGTGCAACAGAGGGTGGCGGAACAGAGACTCACATTTCAGCTGTGATATAGTCCAGCCTCTTCCCCACTGTGGCCCGAGCCTCCCCCAGCTCCTGTTTGACCAGCACAGGACCCAGAAGTTTAAAGACCACGTTGGACCCATCCAGCAGGGCCAGTTCCTGATGGAGTGGTAGGACAGATATGATCAGAACCAAGGCCAGTACAGGTCCCTCCTCGCCCCACAAATCCCAGTCCCTCACCTCCTTCACGATATTATTTTCTGTTAGTTGTGCCTCAAGCTTCTGCCTCCCTGACATGGATTTACTCAAGTCTGGGAGTAGGAGGAGAGATATGATTAGAAACATCAAATATGCCACCAAACCCCAAAACCCCAGTCAGAAGAAAATGGATCTGAGAAAGTAGACAAGGACGGGGCAGCAGGTCAGTGGGTAAATAAGAGTACTGAGGAGCAAAAATAGCTGCACGCGGGGGCCCGCATGGGCCAGAAAACCTTATCTTGGTAGGACTTTGGGTTGTGAGTGAATTGGGGCGAGGTCACGCCGACCCTGCTCCCTTACCCTTCTGTAGCTGTTGATATTTCTCCACTTCTCCCTGCAGCTTCTTCTGGATCAGCTCGGCCATGGCGGGAATGCAAGCCTGAGGGGACCGGGAGAGGGGCGCTGGGTCTCACTCTCTGGAAGGTCCCTGAGCTCCCCTTTCTGGCCTGGCCTGCGGAAATGACAGCACTCTTGAGAGGCAACTCCTGGGGGCACCGCAGCCTCTCCCGGTCCCGTATATTTCAAGGGGTGGAGGGCGAAACTCGAGACCCCAAACCCCTCAACCGAAACCCTAATCTACTCACGTTCTCTCTATTAATAAACCCGGAAGTAAACAAGGAATGCTGGGAAAAGACGGCTCCGGAAGCTGCCTTCTGACACAGGCCGGGAAATGTAATTCTGACCTGTTTAATATTAGAGTGGCGTTCTGCTAAAAAGACGGGACTCAGAAGTGTTTAGGCAAGATGCGGAAGCTAATCCGGAGAAAGAAGCCGTAGCATTACTTGGGCCCTGGCCCCAGACCTGCCTTTTTTCCATTATTCGGACATAAACTGCCGCTCGCGAGGGCCGTGCCTGCTTCTGCCCTGCGCCTCAAAGGCGAGCGTGCCCTCACTCAAGATGGCGTCTAGAAGGCTTCAGACCTGGTACAGTGCTGATTGGATGAGAGGCAGAGGACTTCCGGGAGTTTCCACGCCCGCCGTGGGACAGCTGAGACGAGTTTTGCACGTGGATCGTGGTTCCGGACGGCGAGATGGAGACAGCCCCCAAGCCGGGCAGGGATGTCCGACCCAAGAAGGACAAACTTCAGGCCAAGAGGAAGGTAGAGGCCTTCCTGGGTGGGAAAGGACATTTTTAGCTGCAGGTTCGGGGGGGCGGAGCGTGGACTGCGAAGTATCAGAGCTCCTGGTCTTCCCGTAGAAACCGCGACGATACTGGGAGGAAGAGACCGCTTCGACCACAGCCCGAGCCTCTCCAGGTCTCCCTCGTAACAAGCAGAGGAATCAGAAGCTTCACCCCCAGAGGCCAAAGACCACTCACATCCTAGAGAAGTCTCAGGTTTCTAAGAAGCCCCAGGTCCCGAAGAAACTCAGAAAACGGAAGAATTCAGAGCTCCAGCAGAGCTTGTCTGGGGTGAGCTTGGGACCCGATAGGTGGCAGGACACGTCGCCGTGTGCTTTGAGAGTGAGAGGGTTGGAGGTCAACTCGAACTTGTTTGCTAATTGCTTCCTCCCTCCCCCAGGCCGAGGACCCATTCTCAGGCCCCGCCCCCGTCCCTGTAGAGGTGGTACAGAAGTTCTGTCGCATTGACAAGTCCAAAAAGGTGAGGTCCAGTCGGAGAGTGGGGCAGGGTTGGAGGCAGGGAGTGTCTGGGTGAGTTGGATAAAGTCTGGACCAGGTGGCTCTCCTTTGCCCCTACTTACCCTCTGGTTATTCTCCCACTCCTCCCCTACCAACAATTTTACAGCTACCACATTCGAAATCCAAAACCCGAAATAGAATTGAGGTGGCTGAAGCTGAGGAAGAGGAAACAAGTGTCAAAGCTGCTCGTTCTGAGCTGCTGCTTGCTGAGGAACCTGGGTGAGTGTACTCTAATCTGGGCCTCCGTAGTCCCTGCTTTACGGGACTTTCCTTTCTCATTTTTATGTTGGTCTACCCACTTCACATGGGAAGCTTTACTGCCGTCCTAACCTTTGCTTGCAGGTTTTTGGAAGGGGAGGATGGGGAAGACACAGCAAAGATACTGCAGGCTGACATCGTGGAGGCTGTGGACATTGCAAGTGCAGCCAAGGTGAGCCTGAGCAGGGCTGGGATTGGTGGTGCAGGAAAAGAGAGGAATGGGGACTACAGAGAGAATTACTGAAGGGAATTCATTTTTTCTTGATTGTTTTGTTTTTCACTCTTTTCTTTCCTAGCATTTTGACTTGAATCTGCGACAGTTTGGACCCTATAGACTGAATTACTCTCGAACTGGGAGGTAAGGTTGAATTCCAATGACTCTTGAACTAAGATGTGGTTGTGTTTTCTTAACCACTTCAGCTATACCCACCCAGAATACGTTTGGGTTATTGATGAAGGGAGGGTCCTGCAATTTGCTTGGATTCGAGGGTGAGCATCTACAGCAACGTCTCTCCTCTCACCTGGAGAGGAGGGGCTGGTGTGGGGCAGACCTCAGATTGAGTCAGGGTGATCCCCTGTAATAACACCTTGCCTGTCCCTCACCTCCAACAGACACCTGGCTTTTGGAGGGCGTCGGGGTCATGTGGCTGCCCTTGACTGGGTGACAAAGAGGCTTATGTGTGAGATCAACGTAATGGAGGCAGTGCGGGACATCCGGTCAGTGGCCTGTTGGCGGTCAGTGGGGGTGAGACAGCCCACCCCTGATTGAATTACAGCCTGTGACCCTGTCTCCCATTGAACCACCACTCCTCTCCCCCCAGGTTTCTCCATTCTGAGGCACTGCTTGCTGTCGCTCAGAACCGCTGGCTTCACATCTATGACAACCAGGGCATTGAGCTCCACTGTATCCGCCGCTGTGACCGAGTTACACGGCTTGAGTTCCTGCCTTTCCACTTCCTCCTGGCCACAGCTGTGAGTGGCTGTGAAGCATAGGGACTGGGTGGCAGCCCTTGAGAAGACCACTTCTCAAGGACCCTAGTAGAGGGAAGACAGGGCAGTCAGGACCCAGTCATTCTCTCTCTCTTTCTCTCAGTCAGAGACAGGGTTTCTGACTTATCTGGATGTATCGGTGGGGAAGATCGTGGCAGCTCTGAACGCTCGGGCTGGACGGCTTGATGTCATGACTCAGAACCCTTACAATGCCGTTATCCATCTTGGACACAGCAGTGGTTAGTCCCTGGCTTAGCTTTGACTCTCTGACCATCCTGACCTGCGTTTCTTCTACACTTGTACTTCACAAGTCCCTTAAAGTTACCCTTATTTCCCTCTCTTGTTATTTCTTGGTCTTGAATCCCCATCTTTCCCAGGTTTAATAACCTCAGGGTTAGGTTTGTATTAGTAAGTTTAGTTCTTCTCTTTTTACTTCCAGGTACTGTGTCTTTGTGGAGTCCAGCCATGAAGGAACCACTGGCAAAGATTCTCTGTCACCGTGGTGGGGTCCGGGCTGTGGCAGTGGATTCTACAGGCACGTAAGTCACCTGTTTGGGGATGAGGTGTTGGGTGTCACAGCTGGGCAGAAAGGTATGGAAGGGCAGTGTGCCTTTAGGAGTACAAACTCTGTAGTCAGGCTACCTGGGTTTAAATCTTGGTGTTAACACTGACCAGCCATGTAAGTGTGGGCACATCACATAATCTCTGTGTGCCACGGTTTCCTCACCCTGAGTGTGGTGATACGAGTGTCTAGCTTTGTCAGCAAACTTTCTCTGCAAAGAGCCAGATAGTAAATGTTTGAGGCTTTGTTGGCCAAGAGGCAAAAATTGAGGGTATTATGTAGGTACTTACATAATGACAGAGAAAAAAAATTATCACTAAGTTTTAAGCAATGAAATTAAAAATATAATAATTGAATATGATATCCTTATAATACAGGTCTACTAACGGGAAGAACTAAATTTCTCTTTTTGAGGAAAACATTTTGCTTAGTTGAGGTTCAAAGTTAGTGTTCTAAATCATCCAATTGGATTGTAAATATTCATGTTACTGCTGACCTGTAGAGATATTTACGTATTCCATCTTTGAAAACATCTTTTCACACAGGTGATGAGTTAGGTGGTATGTGAGATGCTCAAAATGCTATCAAGTTGCAACTGTGTTACTGTGACTGGTTGTGTAACAAGCAGCAGTGCAAATCCAGATGCCATAGTCTCCATCTCAGCCACTCGACTGTGGTGGTGTGGAGCAAAAGCAGCCACAGTATAAGTGAATGAGTGTGGTATGTTTCAATAAAACTTTATTTGTGGGCCAGATGCAGTGGCTCATGCCTGTAATCCTAGCACTTTGGGAGGCTGAGGCAGGAGGATTGCTGGAACCGAGGAGTTTGAGGTTGCAGTGCGCTATGATGATGTCACTGCACTCTAGCTCAAAAAACAAACAAAAGAACAACAAAAAACACTTGAATTTGAGTTTCATTTAATTTTCATGTCTCAAAATATTGTTTTTTTTTCAACCACTTAAAGATGTAAAAAACATTCTAAGCTTATGGACTGTACAGAAATAGATGGTGGGCAAGATTTGGCCCATGGGGAGTAGTTTACCAAGCCCTGGTCTAAAGCCCTCATAAAGCTGTTGTAGACTTTAAAACTAGTTAAGGCATATATGGAGTTTAGCACCGCGCCCAGCAAATAGGGAGCACTACTCTCATCATCGTCGTCATTAAAGATGATTGTTCTTTCAGGTCTGGCTGGTGATGTGAGGGGTGGGGGTGTTGCGTCTGCTTTGGATTTCTGCTGTTCCTGAGGGAGTATCTGCATCTTCCACAGCTGTTCTTTCTGATTGCATTTTCCTCTAATTCCTTTCATCCATCAGGCATTCACTGGGTACCTGCTGTGGGTGGGGCTGTGCTGAGGTTCTGGAGATAGGATGAATTGTTGACCCTGCCCTGGTGTGGTGGTCCAGTTACACTTCAGGTACAAAAACAGGTGGCCATGGTTTATGGGAATGATTGGCCAGGTGATGCATTTAGTTTCTACTCAGTTGTCTTCTGTCATCCCAGACTCAATGTGAACATCACTGGATAGGTCGCCTCCCAGAGTTCCTCCTTGCCTGCTCCCATTCTCCCAGAATTTTCCTGTCACCCAGAATTGGACTTCTTTGACTCCTATAGCTAGCTACATAGTCCTTTGTTCTTCAGCCATCAGTAATAGCAGGAACCAAAAGCACTGTTTCCTGAGTGCCTTCTGGGTCCCCAGGCTCTGATACTTTGGTAGCATCATGACCACCTATGAAGTCCTGACTGCTTTTCCTCAGGGGTCCCTCCCAGCACTCTTTCCATCCTTGTCGCCTCCTGTGGGCATCAGTGATACAGCCAGGTTCCAGCCTCTGGCTCATCCTTGCGTGTTCTGGGTGCTCTTGTCAGAATCATCTTTCCCACAAGCTGCTCTCCTTTTACACTGCTGCGTAGGAATCGTTTCCATTAACTGTAGACTACATAATCTGTTTTTAAATTGTTTTAAAGAAAATCAATAAGCAAATGCGTAAGAAAAGGAAAAGCCCAGTGGTCACTGGGCTTGTGAAAGCCTCCCGGATGCTTGGACCCCCTTGGCCTTCCATATTTGTATCTTTGTGAATAAGTGATTTGGTTCTGCCCTTTTTACTCCCCATCTGTGCCAGCCTGGCTCTAGGAGAGTGGGGAGGCCTGTCTGAAGCTTTCTGCCTTCTGTGGGCCACTGGGCCTAAGCTGTAGCTTACCCTTCCTGGGCTACCTGGGCCAGCCACTCCTGTGCTTAGGGCTGAATCACTAGTTCACTGAAGCCTGGGGTCCAGTCAACATCTTGATGCTGAACAGCTCTGGGCCTTGATCTTAGGCCCATCCCTGCTTTTCTCTGGTTCTCCTCAGGAGCTCTTCACACAGGCCCGGGGGGCTCCAGAGATGAAGCTGACTGTGCCTCAAGAGGCTTTCTGGAAGCTTACGTTAGGATTGGATTGGCTTGGCTTCTCGAAGCTGAACTGTTTCTTGCAAGTTTAGTAGTACAGTAATGTGGCCTGGACTGCCATCTGGATGCTGGGCTGGTATTTACCTAGGGGATCCCATAGATGGGTGGGTGTGGGGGAGAGGTGCCAGCATGTGCCCTTGAATTGTTGGTTCACTGAAGGGGGTGACCCCATGTCCCAGGAGCCATCTGCAATTCCTGGTTTGCATTAATAGCCCTCTGTGGTGGAGTTGAGGCCCTGATTATCTTGTCAGGAGAAATACCCAGGTGGACCTCTCCTGGGCTCCATCACAGGGCAAGTTTCTGCTCATAGGAACTCAGTTTCCTCCACCTAGGTTCACAGCCAAGGCAAAAAAGAGAGTCTTTGGCCCCTTGGCAAACATACCTCCCCTGCCTGGATGGTCCCCCTTCAGCCTCCCTTTTTGAGGAATAACTTGAACATAGACAGAAACTCCAACCTCTGAAAGTTAACAGCTTATGCAGTGCATGGTTCCTTGGGAGGATACGGTTACCACCCTTGCCTTCCTCCTTCCAGGGGAAGCAGAGGGGCAGGGCCCAGCCCTCCAGTGCATTACTTCATTACTTCCTATGTAGGTTTTCTCGAGTCCATGCAGTCTTCAGCTTGTGATTTGTCACTGCCAGAGAGCAATGTTGGGGTAATGAGCTGTGGGTTCTCAGTCTGACTTTAAAAAGACCCTACAATTTGTGCCCTCCTGATTTTCCTGACAATCTTTCCCACCAATCCTGAAAACCTCATTGCATCTACTGAAAACAAACCTGTGCTTCTATCTCACTATAGCACGTTAATGCATTTGCACCTCTGTATCTGTTTATCGTGCTTCTTGAGAATTACCTAGAATGGCTCAAATCCCACCTTTCCCATGAAGCCCTTTCTTACCACTGCAGATGCTCTTTTCCTTTGCTGAGCTGCTTTGCTGCGTGTATACCCAGGGGAACATCACATTTAGGTACAGCCTGTCATAGGTGTGCTCCCTTTGACTCATATCTTGGTAGGGGAGTGTGGTATGAGCAGGTAAGAGGCAGACACTAAAGAAACAGGCCTGACTTGAACCCCAGTCTGACCATTCACTAACCCAGATTTCCTTTCTCTGAGCTTCAGTTTCCTCACCTGTAAAAGGGAAATAAAAATAGTACAGAATTGTGTGAAGCTTAACTGAGAGGATGCCTGTCAAGTGTTTAGTGTGACGGTAGTGGTTATTATCATTAGTCTTTTTCTCCTTAGCCAGACTTGATGCCTGGATTTGGCCACAAGCCTGATTAGTAAACCCATGTACTGACAGATTCATTGATCCTCCTTCTCCCCAGGTACATGGCCACCTCTGGCCTGGACCACCAGCTGAAGATCTTTGACTTGCGAGGGACATTCCAGCCTCTGAGCGCTCGGACCCTGCCCCAGGGAGCAGGGCACCTAGCTTTCTCCCAGCGGGGACTGCTGGTTGCAGGAATGGGTGACGTTGTCAACATCTGGGCAGGGCAGGGCCAGGCCAGCCCACCCTCCCTTGAGCAGCCCTACCTCACCCACCGACTCTTAGGCCCTGTGCATGGCCTTCATTTCTGCCCCTTTGAAGACGTGCTAGGGGTGGGACACAGTGGGGGCATCAGCAGCATGCTGGTCCCTGGTGAGTGGGCCAGGGGATGGGGCTTGAAGTGGATGAACTCTGGCTGGAAGTTTGGGTGGGCCTGAGACAGCCAGGAGCATGGGGCTTGGTCAGGCTGGAGCTGCTGGGCTGGATTCCTCCTTATGGCTCCATGCTCTTCACTCCTCCAGGGGCTGCTGAGCCCAACTTTGATGGCCTGGAGAGTAACCCGTACAGGAGCCGGAAACAGCGCCAGGAATGGGAGGTGAAGGCCCTGCTGGAGAAGGTGAGGTTCTCCCCACTGGAAAAGGTGTCTGTGTGTGGTTTGGGGCTGGGGGTGGGGAAACCTCCCTAGAACTCTTAAATGCTGGAGGTCTTGGGAAGAGGGCTTCAGCAGCCTCCCTGGCTTCTGTGTCTTTGGTGCCACCCTCCTGTGGCTCCTTGCCCATTCCTGTCCCTTTATGACACCCCTAGATACCTGCAGAGCTTATTTGTCTGGACCCACGAGCCCTGGCAGAGGTGGATGTCATCTCTTTGGAGCAGGAAAAGAAGGAGCGGATAGAGAGGCTGGTATGGAGCAGCCCCGAGTGCCCAGGCTCTTCCTCACCCCCACATCCTGTCCCCATCACAGACCTGTCCCCAGAAGTGTGGCACAGCAGGTGGGTGCTGCCAGTGCCCTGATTCTGAAGCTGTAACAGATTTCACTCCTGTCCCCTCCCTCAGGGCTATGACCCCGAGGCTAAGACTCCCTTCCAGCCAAAGCCAAAGCAGAAGGGCCGCAGCTCTACAGCAAGCCTGGTAAAGAGAAAGAGGAAGGTCATGGACGAGGAGCACAGGGTAAATGAGCACTCCCATGGGCTGCACCCTCCTGCTTGGACTGCTGGCCAGCCTGCCACTTACCACTTTGCCCATGTCCTCTTCCCCTCTCCTGTCCCCAGGACAAGGTCCGGCAGAGCCTCGAGCAGCAGCACAAGCAAAAGAAGGCCAAGCCATCGGGGGCCCGGCCATCTGCTCTGGACAGATTTGTGTGCTGAGCCAGGTTCCAGGGTGGCCTGGGAACAATCTCTCCCCAAGATCACCTGTAGGGAAATGACTGTTCCCTGGAACAAGGAGGGGGCAATGTGCTCCCTCCCCCACTTGGAGGTGGACAGCTGGCTCCTCAGGTGGGTTGGTAATAAAGAGGAAAGTGATTTTTTTGGATGATGTGTCAGGATCATCTGTGGACCTGTTCCTCTCCCCCTTGCCCAACACAGGGCTATTCAAGCATCAGAGGGGTCACAGTGTCCTGCCTCGATCCCTGCCCCATACCTTATGATTGCTGTGGCCTTAGCCTTGCCTTTTAGGAGCCTTCCTCCTCAGAGAGGCTGTCCTTTCTCCCATGTCCCTGGAGATGTCCTTCCCATCCGGCAGGGCCTAGCAGCCTCGGCTCTCCAGGTTTGTGTTCTGGGAGTCCTAGTGAAGACCACACTGCACTCGAAGAGGTGGAGAGACAAGTTTATTGAGGGGTGTTTGCCCCTCTCCTGCCCTGGCTGGAGAGAACAACTCCAACATTTTTTTTTCTTCCTGATGACCATCTTTGGGGCTGGAAGGCCAGGCCCCTATGGTTCTCCTATATCCCTGTCTTTGGTGGCAGACAATAACATGAGGAACCCGATGAGCTGCAGCCAGCTAGGGGCCCCGCCTTGAGCCTGGGAGAGAGAAGGTCCAGGGGTGCTGGCTGGACCGTCAGCTCCTCATACCTCTCGACCCCAGGTACTGTCAGCTGTGAAGCCAGGCCATTATCCTGCAGCGCAGGATGCCCAGGGCTCCCTGGAGCCAGGAGCAGAAGGGCACAGTCCTTTCTCCAGCAGAGCCGTCCACCAGTTTCCAGGCTTCTTGCATCTTCCAGGGGTCCAGCTTGTGGGATGTCAGCAGGAACTTCCCATAGCAGCACCGGTCCAGGGGATAATGGGTGGCACCAGCCAGCTTGACGCAGTGGGTTGGGGTGAGGCCCCCTCGTCGGGCACTTACCCCCACGAAGACATCTTCCAGTGGCAGAGGGGGTGCCCCGCTGGCCACCTTCAAAATGAGTTGCACAGCAGAAGCTGACAGCACGTACCCTGTGCCCGAGGCATAGGGTGGAAAGGGGCCCCAGGTTGGAGGCCACTGCTCCTCTGACACGTGGTGCCGGCCCCCTGGCGTCCGAGAGGGGTTTGCTCGCCAGTGTACCCGGCCCAGGTACAGAAGAGGCACTGCCTTGCTGTGCCAGGCCTGGCCTCCTTCCAGCTCTTCATCTCTGACCACAGCCTCTGTCTGGGGCTCCGTGCCCCTCTCCCATTGCTCCCAACGGCCTCCTCGCAGGACCAACTCTGATACCAGTTCCGGGACGTTGACGTACACATCATCGTCCGTCTTGAGGATGTAGCGGGCCATCGGGCAGTGTTTGTCAGCCCAATTTAGCCCGCTGAGGGTCTTGAGGGTGAGGTTGCGGTAGGAGTCCTGGAAGGCCGCCTGCAAGATGTCCCCCTGGGCCGCTGACTCCCTTGCCAGGTCGTTCCCATGGGAGCCCCAGGTGGGGTGCTGCCTATTGGGCTCTCCCAGCAGGAAGAGCGTCTGCACCCTGAGCCCCCGGGCCTCACGCAGCCCACCCCATGAGGCCCGAATGGCGTTTCTCTGATTCAGGTTCTCCGGGGCCGTGCACACCAGAATTAGCAGGAAGGGAGGGGCGCCAGGGCCACCGCAGGCCTCCAGGTTGGGGATCAAAAGGCGGGGCAGGGCCAGGGGCGGCCCTGGTGAGGCCGGGGCTGGCAGCAGGGAGGCTAGCGAGAGGCTCAGCAGTTCCTCCCCAATCCCGGAGGGTCCAAAGAGGGTCCAGACGATCACCACCAACAGGGCAGCAAGGAGAAGGCGCCGGAAGAAGCTGAGGGGCATGGCGTGGCACAGGTGGTGGGGATCTGGAGGGAAAGGGGGACGCTTACAGGCTGGAGACCATAGTCTCCCTGGTCTGGGTCACGGGCTCGTGCCTAACCGGCCACGCCTGGGATGCAGCGGGAGGCGCGCGCGCCCAGTTGCAGCGCACCCTGTGGGAGAGGGGGAGGCGGCGCAGCTGGGGACCACAGCAGGGCATCCTGTGGGGATGGTTACCTTGTCGCCGCCAGCTGCCCCACCCCTTCCTCTGGCGGCGGGCCTCCCCGCTGCTTCCGAGTACGCGTTTACATCTCCGCCGGAAGCGGCGTCGGAGCAGCGCGACGCGGTGAAACACAGGCGCGTGCGCGCCCGCGCGCGCACGGACGCAGTCTGACGTCTGTTCTGTTGCTCTCCACCTCAACCTGCTTCACCTCCCTGCCAGGGCTCACCCTTCGTGGTCATCGAAAATGGTGCCTGTTGTTTGCCCTTGTTACTTGAAGTCCAGAGGACTTTTTCTGCGCCAGCCTGCCCCTAACTTTCCAACTATAGGACACCATCTTTTAGAAACCTAGGGTGGTCACGACCTGCAAATTACTCACTGCAACATAAACTGGCTAGGCTCAGCTACCCACAACTACCCCAGTAGACTTGGTTCTTGTAAAAACTGGTCTGGGCGCCCCCTCAAGGCTGCGTATGTTGGCTGTCCCATCTCCCTCATTATCTGTACATAAGAGGGTGGGACATCACTAACTAGACATAGGGCTGGCGGGGAGGGGGCGGATCACCACTGCTAAAACCAATGGCACCAGGGTCCAGTATTGTAACATTCCCAATCAGTGTCACCAGAAGAACAGAGAACCAGTAAGAAGGAAGCCATAGGTATATAAACTATTTATTAACAGACAAGGCCTACAGACTTATTTCTTCTTGGACACACCCACGGTACGGCCTCGGCGGCCAGTGGTCTTGGTGTGCTGGCCTCGGACACGAAGGCTGCAGATAAAAAAAAGAGAAGGGTCAACAGGAATACACAGCACAAAGAAAAGGTTGGGGGGAAAAGGAAGATTGAATACAAGGAATCACGGTGGAGTCTAGAGGCAGGCAGGGAGATGAGACCCCCAGCCCCACTCACCCCCAGAAGTGGCGCAGCCCTCTATGGGCCCGAATCTTCTTCAGCCGCTCCAAGTCTTCGCGGAGCTTGTTGTCCAGACCATTGGCCAGGACCTGGATTTGGAGAAGGTGAAGGATGTTTGTTTTATCCCAACCTCTCTTGCCCAATTCTATTTGGATCCCCCTTTCCTCCAATCCCGCCCCCATCTCAATACACACCTGGCTATATTTTCCATCCTTTACATCCTTCTGTCTGTTCAAAAACCAGTCTGGGATCTTGTACTGGCGTGGATTCTGCATAATGGTGATCACACGTTCCACCTGGCAGGCAGGACAAGGTCAGATCTAGATGGCCCCCTTTCTGAGGCAGGCCCAACCCCCACCCCCTGCCCTGCCCTCACCTCATCCTCAGTGAGTTCTCCTGCCCTCTTGGTGAGGTCAATGTCTGCTTTCCTCAACACCACATGAGCATATCTTCGACCCACACCCTGAAGTGACAGGTTTCAGAATTAGGGTTCAGTCTGATTTTTTGTATTCCCTTATAGCCCCATTATTCAAAATGCCCACAAAAGTAGGACCTGCAACAATTTATTGTTTTACAATTCCCCAGATCACCCTTCCCTCACCCACCTTCCCAGATATAAATAGAAAGAAAGGTAACTTTGTTCAGGGGCATGGTTGGACCAAGAACAGAGAACTTAGGATAGACCATAACCCCTTGAAAGCAGGGTCTTTTTTCCCCTCATTGCCCAGCATATGTAGCTGTGGACAAGTGTTCTCAGATTTTTGCATCATGGAGAATGAAGGGCCTGTCTCTCCAAGCTGATGCAGCAAAATCAGTCTTGTGAGTTAACAAGGTTGATCAGGGTACTGGATTCAGTTGCTTGGAATCACAACTCTTTAGGCAAGTCACCGCACCCCCATGATCAAATGTTTCCAAGATGACAAACTTGACTGTGTCAGTGCCCAGAGCTAACTCTGCCCCAAAACCGCAAAAGATCCTCATTAGTATAGTGGTAACTAATAAAAGAGCAAAAAAAGAACGAATTTTAAGTATTTAAAAAAAAATCAAAAGAAAGTAATGCTTACGTTGGTGGCATGACCTCAACACCAGCACTAGCACTCCTTGCCACCTGAACTCAAACTGCTTTAGATAGTGAAGCATGGCGTGTTGGGTTAAATAGTGCCCCCAATTTATGTCCACCTAGAACCCCAGAATGTGACCCTATTTGGAAAGAAGGTCTTTGTAGAAATAATCAGGTAAAATAAGGCTATAATACTGGATTAGTGTAGCCCCAAAATCCAATGACTGGCAACCTTGTAAGAGGGAGACACAGACACAAAAGAGGGCACAAAAGGACAAAGGAAACACTGAAGCGATGCTACAAGCCAAAGAATGTCAAGGGTAACTGACAACCACCAGACAGGAAGGGGCAAAGGACTCTCAGAGCCCTCAGAGGGAGTATGGCCCCTGACAACACCTTGATTTTTAACTTTTGGCCTCCAGAGCTGAGAGAATCATTTTCTGCCTACTTTGTGGGAACTTTTTACAGTAGCCCTAGGAAATGAAAACATATGGCATTTCCTGTATGCAAGAAAGTGACCGAGGGTCAAATCACCAGGTTGATTATTTAGAGATTAGGGCCTCTCTAATTTACTTAAATATTTACAAATGAGGTTGGCTCATGCCTACAATCCTAGCACTCTGGGAGGCCGAGGCCGGAGGATCGCCTCGCTTCACGTGAGGAGGAGTTCGAGACCAGCCTGAGCAGGAGACCCCATCTCTACTAAAAATAGAAAAATCAGGTGGGCATCATGGCGCGTGCCTGCAGTCCCAGTTGCTAGGGAGGCTGAGGCAGGAGGATCGCTTGAACCCAGGAGTTTAAGGTTGCCGTGAGCTATGACACGCCACTGCAATCTAACCGGGGGTAACAGAGCGAGGCTGTCTCAAAACAAACAAACAAAAAACCCCCACAAATGAAATGGCATATTTGTGATTAACTTCAAAATGGAATGGGTAGGGGTACAGAGGAAACAATATTTCCGATTTTTAGATACATCCATGGGGGTTAATTATTCTCTTCAACTTTTGAATGTTTCACTTCTCACGTAACAAGAGAGTTGACACTGACTTAGTATTACTCTCTTGATAAAAATTTCTTTTAAACAGGGCTAGCGGTACCCCTGGGCACTGTGACCAACTCCAACTCTCCCTGCCCCATTTTTCTAAATAACCCACAAATGATAGTTATCACCCTGATTTAGAGGAAGGGCAGAAGACCAGCCTTAAAGAATACTCACAGCGAAATACAGTGGAAACAAAAGAATGAAGAAGGCATCCTAGTATAGAATAAATTCACAGGATCTACATCACCTGTCAATTAATACCCTTCTCCTGCCTGGGTAAACTTCCATTCCATTCTTCACCCTTTCCCGGCTCATGTACTATGCTTACCACTACTTTCGCCACATTTTTGGAGGAACCCCTCCCCACACCCAGCCTTTTTCCTGCTCAATCTTCTGGCTTCTAAGAATCCTCCCCGCCCCATGCCAGATCCTCAAAAAAAGGCCACCCTCAAATATTCCTTTTTTCACCAGGGGAAGAGCTAGCTATCTTCACTGGCTCTTCACACTATTAGACTTATTACAGACTCATTAAGTACCTGAAAATGTGTTGGTTAAATTGTTTTTCCTAGAGTTGTAAGTTGACTACAAAGGTTGGCTAAAGTAACAAATACAAAGCCAGTCAATCTCAAAGAGGCAGATAAGACAGGTTCAGAAGAAGCATCATCCTATTAACCCTGCTTATCTTTTATAAATACTATCTCACTTAAGCCTCACGGCTAGTCTCTGAAACAGGTACTATATTTTACACTGTCTTACTAACAGAAGGAAGCAATTTCCCTCTATGTCATTTAAGAGCAAATGAAAGCTGTGCTCCGTGCAGTACAGAATGAAAAATCAAGGGAATCAGACAAACTTTTTATAAATCAAAGCGAAGACTTACTGCTTAAACTTACCTTTTGATAAATGCCAATATGTGCTCCCTCAAGCTAAACAGGCTCCTTTAATTTTATCCTTTATAAAATGTTTATCAACTTCCTTAAAATTCCTCAAAACCAGGGAGCAGTATCCCTGGTACCATCCATTCCTTAATGCTGCAGGAGTACCTACCATGCACCAGATTAAGACAGGCCTAGCCCTGCCCCTGAGGAGTGTACAAACACTGGTAGGAAAGAAAGACATTCAGCCATTTCCAAACTAATTACACATTCCAATTTTAAAAAAAAAAAAAAGTAAAGGAAAAAAAGTCCCCATCTGGAAGACCAGGAATTCATTAGGTTCGTGGAGAGAAATATCCAAACTTGCATTTACTGACTCTTGCAACAAGCCAAACAGACCTAATACTGGTTCCCACTTTGACCAGAAAGGAGCAATACTTCTGGCATCTCAGTAAATGTCCTGCTCATACCTCTCCCACCCCATAACTACAGGTTTCTTCACACTTGGTATCTGCTGGAATTTCTAATTACCCCTCAAGATGCACAACAATTATCCAATTCTCAGGGCACATAAATTTCACAGGAAGGACTGGTGTTATGACACACTGGGTGGGGGTGGCAGAAGAAATGGTATCTAGAAGGGATCTTACAAGCTGATGGTCTGGAAAAATCTTAGTGAATTCAGGCAGGCAGCTTTACCTACCCCCACCGCCCCAGGTGAAATGTTTTGGCTTGACCTTAGACCACTAACTTTTGTGATAAATGTGGTAAGGGATTACTCACTCCCTTAACCATTTTTCTTTTCTTAACCCAGTAGCCAAGGAGATCTGGATAGGACTCATGTCTCCTCAACCTTGCCTCACTTATAGCTTAGGTCTTAACCCAATTTTCATTTACATTCTCTACTCCTCACCCTACTTTACCTTAATGGCAGTGATGGCAAAAGCTATTTTCCGCCGCCCATCAATGTTGGTGTTGAGTACTCGCAAAATGTGCTGGAACTTCTCAGGGATCACTAGAGACTGATTGAAAAAGTATGGGGGAGAAAGACACCGTGAACTACTATCAAACTGTAAGGTCGATACGACAAACGAACAACCTCACACAGAAATGTTAAGCTTGTCACACAGAGAGCAAAGACAATCCCCCCTTAGGTTTTCACACCACAGCAAACTCCTCAGTCCTGCAGAGATCAGGAACATGAAACGTTCAAGCTTGGGAAAACGCAACCTTTGATAACAGGGAGTAGGTTTCCTGCCTGCTCCCAAAAGTACACTCTGCATGGCAGAGACTGCAGTTCTCCACAGACGCCCAAGCTTTTATCAGTTTCCACGAGCCCGGGTGATGACCCTTTCTCGGGCCCCGCTCCCCGGAACTGCAAGTCTTTGGTGTCCCTTCCCTGGTGTGCGATCCAAGACTCCACACAGAAAGTTGCAGGTCCCCAGAACAGGGCGTTTTCGGCACCCTGACAGCAGACCTTCCCTGCCCCGGTTCCGATGTCGCTGGATCCCGGCACGGATTCCAGTCTTACCATGGTGGCAGCACAACCGGCGGCGCGTAGGCCTCCTGTGGAAGAGAGAACGGAAGTGACGCAATATTCTTATATAGCTTCCATGCGGAAGAGGCGGAGCGATCTAGAAGACGCGCTTCCGGAAATTGCTTCAGCGCGATCCGTCTGGACTTCTGAGAGTATGGCTTGGGCGCCCCAACTTCCGGTGCGGCTTTTCTTTACAGTTCGTAAAGTTCTTGGGTATAAGAGCAGCGAAGGTTCCGGAGCGAGATTGTGCTTGAGACGTCCACATTCTCGTTTGCACTTGGGTGAAGTGGTTGGAGCTAAAAAGGGAAGGCTGGAGTCAAACAATTTGTCAAATATCTGGGAACGATTTCGCGCTGTGCAAGACACTCTGGAACTTGTAGTTCCACTCCGGGGAATGGACTCGCCGTACTGACAGCTGCCGGAAGTGAGGCTGCGGGGAATGGCCGCCGCTGCGACCATGGCAGCAGCCGCTCGGGAGCTGGTGTTGCGGGCTGGGACCTCAGATATGGAAGAGGAGGAGGGCCCGCTGGTGAGAACGCGGCGCTGTTTCTCCTCCGTCGTCCCGGTGGTCCTCGCGTCTGAAAGGCCTGGGCTGGGTTTAGGCACAAGGGTGGGAGCTTGGTTGCTACCCGTGATGCTACATGTTTGGCTCCCCGTACCCCTCTCTGGGATGGGACCCGACCCAGAGCAGGGACCATAATGGCTGAAACTCTGGTTCTGAGGCACAATTTCAACTTTTCCCTCCACATTTTTGGGTAGAATAAAGAAGCAGTGTAGTATAAAGGTTAAGAACATGGCCAGGCTCCTTGGGTTCTAATTGCAGCTCTGCCACTTACACGCTGTGTCCTTGGGCAAGTTAACCAGCTTCTCTGTGCCATCACTTTCCACAGCTATAAGGTGAAGAAGATAATAGGACCTACCCTATAGGTTATCGTTAGGATTAGATGAACATCTGTAAGATGGCACCTGGTACACAGGTAATTGCTGTGTGTTAGCTGACATTTCTAGAAAGTCTGGGGTTAACCAGGGGTGTGGTGGTGGAACAACTGGATAGCAGGAGTCTGAGGGTCCTAAATTCAACTGCAAGTTTTCTCTGTCCTCTGCAACTCCTGAATTTTCTCATTCGGGCACCTCCAATATCTTTTTTTTTTTTCTTTTGAGATGGGGTCTTGCTATGTTGCCCTCACTGGCCTCAAACCCCTGGGCTCAAGCAATCCTCTTGCCTCAGCCTCCCAAGTAGCTGGGACTACAGGGGCTGGCCACCGTGCTGGGCTACCTCCACTGTCTTAATGGATTTCTTGATTCCTTGTCATATTCCTTACCCATCAGCCCAAAGTAGTAAGTTAGGTACAGCGTGAGACTCTTAGAATTTTTTGACTCGGTATCTGTGGCTTCCCAGTAAAAGCACCTCCCTTCTCACTGGAGGGATTAGGGGTATCCAATTATATTTTGTTCTCCCTCTGTCTCCCTGTCCCTCTGCAGGGGGGTGGTCCTGGGCTCCAGGAACCACTGCAACTTGGGGAGTTGGATATCACCTCTAATGAATTCATCCTGGATGAAGTGGATGGTAAGTGATGGCATGGGGTGAGTGCAGAATACCTGTAACCTGAGAGGCATGGGAGCTGGAGGGAATAAGGCAGGGATTGGTGTGCAGATGCTCCATGTGGGGGGAGGGAGCTGTGGAGCTGGACCCTTATGATAAACTTTTATTTCCAGTTCACATTCAGGCAAATCTGGAAGATGAGTTAGTAAAGGAAGCTCTTAAAACGGTAAGGCTTTCCCCTATATTAATCTTCCCTTTCACCTACCCTCCCCTGAAAGGAAGAAACAACAATCTCTTTCTTTTGTTGTATCACCCTGGTGTCTTACCCTTTAGCCTTTCACTGGTTCTATTCCTGTGTCCCTTCACTGGGACTTCCTCCTGACCTGTCATCTTTATGTTCTCCCAGGGTGTGGATCTCCGTCATTATTCAAAGCAAGTTGAGCTGGAGCTACAGCAAATTGAGCAGAAATCCATTCGGGATTGTATCCTCCACCATAAGGAAGGGGTGGTATTCTTGACTTGGGGATTTTGTGGGGTGTGGTTCAGATAGCCCAGCTGTGGCCAACATCATCTCTCTGAGGTTTCTGTCACTTCAGGGAGAAATTGGCAGGGACTGCAGGTCTGATGATCTCCATCTTCACCATGAGGCCCCTTGACTTTTTGTGGGTTAGATATCCAAGAGAGTGAAAACATAGCATCTCTGCATAACCAGATCACAGCCTGTGATGCTGTCCTGGAGGTTAGTAACCATGACCTGTGACCCCAATAACTCTGAACCAGATCATGGCCTCTAGTGCCATTCTTTTTTTTTTTTTTTTTTTTTTGGTAGAGAGGGGGTCTTGCTTATTGCCCAGGCTGGTCTTGAACTCCTGGCCTCAAATGATCCTCCCCTCTCAGCCTCCCAAAGAACTGTGATTACAGGCATGAGCTGCCACACCTAGCCTCTGGTTTCATTCTTTAGGTCATCAGCCTTAGAGGGGACAGGTTAGCTTCATTTTCGGGATGACCTCAGGAGCCTTTTTTGTTGTTACTGCCATAACTAATATTATTTCCTGGTACCTTTGGGGTACCTCATCATCTGCCACCTCATGGACTAATAGATACTGGGGGTTTCACTAAGAGACTTAGGTGGCCCACCTGTCCCCTACCAACCCTATGGCACTCCAGCAACATCTTGTACCCTTCCCCCAGCGCATGGAGCAGATGTTGGGAGCTTTTCAGAGTGACCTCAGCTCCATCAGCTCTGAGATCCGGACACTGCAGGAACAGTCAGGAGCCATGAACATTCGACTTCGAAATCGCCAGGCAGTTCGGGGGAAACTTGGGGAGCTTGTTGATGGTCTGGTGGTGCCCTCTGCTCTGGTCACGTGAGTTACTGGTTTGAAGGGTCGTAATGTCCATAGCAGGTAGATGGGCTGGGACCTACCCTATTTACCGCATGGGTCTCCTGGCTCTGGGTCCTCAAGTGCCTTTTTGAAATTAGTGGGTGGATTGACAACCATTTCTAACCTTGATATATGTTTAGGCATCAAAGATTAGGAATGATCCAAGGTCAGGTATGTAGTGAAGGGGTCCAAGGCTTATGGGGTGGGGGTGTCCAGGAATAGAAAACTTTGTGCATATATCCTGACTATATAGTATAGGGTAAGAAGGTAGAGGTGACAAAGGCTGGATGTAAGGGGTGTGGTTTGGGTCTGGTTTAGGGATGTCTGGGTCTGCCTTCTAACCCATCCCACCCCTCCCTGCTACCCAGGGCAATTCTGGAGGCTCCAGTGACAGAGCCCAGGTTCCTGGAGCAGCTGCAGGAGCTGGATGCCAAGGCAGCCGCAGTCAGAGAGCAGGAGGCAAGAGGCACAGCAGCCTGTGCAGATGTCAGGGGCGTGCTCGACCGGCTCCGGGTCAAGGTGGGAAGTGGGGATGGATACCCTGGAGACTACTAGAACCAGCCTAAGACATTCACTCTGGATTTCCTTGGCAGAGCTCATTGTAGCCTGTCCCCAAGAACTTCACTCTGCCTTTACCTGGCAGAGCTCATCCTTGCCTCTCTGGGTTTCCCTGAAAATCTTAAGAAATACCAAGGAGGTATTCTCCACCCTTCCTCCTGTGTTTAGCATTTGTCACTTCCCCAATTCCTCTCATACAGTAAAAGGATTACAGCTTCATGCCCTGTATTTGGTTCCCCTGTCTAGGCAGTGACAAAGATCCGAGAGTTCATTCTCCAGAAGATTTATTCCTTCAGAAAACCAATGACCAACTATCAGATCCCCCAGACGGCTCTGCTGAAGTACAGGTCGCCACCTGAAGGAAGTACATGGGATGGTCTTTGAGCTTTTGAGCAGCCTAGTGTGGGCATCTGGTTTTTTGGGCAGACAGGGAGACTGACTTGTCCCTGTCCCCTCCAGGTTCTTCTATCAGTTCCTGCTGGGCAATGAACGAGCAACAGCAAAGGAGATCAGGGATGAATACGTGGAGACGCTGAGTAAGATCTACCTGTCTTACTACCGCTCTTACCTGGGGCGGCTCATGAAGGTGCAGGTGAGGCCAAGGAGGGAGCGGCATTCCTGGGCACGTGGACTGGAAGGAGGGGACAACCCCGAGCAAGGAGGGACATGAATTTTTTATTGTGTTGTGGGAAAAGATGTTTACCAGTTCTCTTTTGTGTTTTCTCTAGTATGAGGAAGTTGCTGAGAAAGATGATCTAATGGGTGTGGAAGATACGGCAAAGAAAGATATCCTAGTGCTGGGGAACTGTTTTGCCAGGCCTTGAAAGTGGGAGGACTTCTGGCTCCAGCCACTAAGGCACTGCTTCTTACTTTTTTCTGTGGACTGAAACCTTTGAGAATGTGATGAAAGCTATATAGCTTCCCTGCCTCCCCAGAAAAATGCACACATCATTTTGACACATGATTTCAGGGGTGTAGAAACCCCCTTCCTAAATGTCAGGTGAAGTAAGACCCCAGTACTGAGAAAGAAGGATGTCTAGGCTGCATCTGGCTGCCTGGGGTCCTTGGAGATACTGAGTCTTTGGGCCCAGCTGTGGTCTCATTGTTTTCCCTGACTCTGACCCTTCTCACGATTCTTCTCGAAGCCATCTCTCCGCAGCAGAAACACCATCTTCACCCTGGGGACCCGTGGCTCTGTCATCTCTCCCACTGAACTTGAGGCCCCTATCCTGGTGCCCCATACAGCCCAACGGGGAGAGCAGAGGGTATGAGGAGGAACAAGCTTCAGTCATGAAGGGGCCTCTGAGCCTGGGGAGGGCAGGCCAGACCTCAGGGCAAATCTTCCCAACCTGCAGGCCCCTGCATCAGTCCCCTTAGACCCAGGAGTGGCCTTCTCTGATCACTCTAACTTGCTGTGATGTGAAAAGGGTTGGGAACCATTGAGTCAAGGACATGCAGAGGGGAGAGACTGGCTGAGAGGAATAACTGTCTGAGGCAGGTATTATGGTAGATGCAGGAGTAGCAGCAGCAGGTGAGAGTGGGCTCTTCCTCCTGTGCCCCTTATGTCCCCCCACCTTTTCAGTGCTTATTCAGGATTCCCTTTCACAGCCTGGACATAGGTTGGATGCAAAGGGTCTGCTGAGCTCTTGTTACCCAGGTTTGCTGATTTTCCAGCCATATCCATGGGGAATCAGTGTTGGGGTCCATCTCTTCTGTCTTTTTTCTTTACTCCTCTGCTCCTAGTATCCATTTGAAGCCCTCTTCCGCAGCCAGCACTACGCCCTCCTGGACAATTCCTGCCGTGAATATCTTTTCATCTGCGAATTTTTTGTTGTGTCTGGCCCGGCTGCGCATGACCTATTCCATGCTGTCATGGGCCGTACACTCAGCATGACCCTGGTAAGATCCCTGTTTCCTGTGCTCTTAAACCCCTTTGTTCTCAGTCCTCATCAGCACTACAGTGAGGTCGTAACTCTGGTTGTGCTGAAACCAGGATCCCCTTATTCTAAAATGTCTAAGCCTTGTACTCATGGTGTGACTGTCCACGAAATCCTCAGAGCTTGGGGTCCCTGAGACTACCCTTATTGCTGATTCACAATCAGGCAATAGCACCTGGAAACATAGATCCTGGTGAGCAGGGCATGAGGACCATCTGAGTAGCAATGGACAGGGAACAAGGGAGCATTTCCCTTTTAGGTCTCTCCCTTCCCTCCCGCCCAGTACCTCATCCCCAAAGAAACATATGCATTTGTCTGTAGACACTGGGAATGACAAACTAACATTCTCTTCCAATCCTGTGCCTGTTCCCAAATCACAGAAACACCTGGAGTCTTATCTAGCTGACTGCTATGATGCCATTGCTGTTTTTCTCTGTATCCACATTGTTCTTCGATTCCGCAACATTGCAGCAAAGAGGGATGTTCCCGCCCTGGACAGGTCACTGAATTCTGGTCCTTGAAGCCCTACATGAACTCTCTTGGTCTTACATGACTCCGCCCTGAACCTTGAGCTCCTACTGACCTGATACCATTGATCCTTATTCCTATTCGTCTGCTTTTTGACTCACTTTTCACGCACACCCCCACCCCTACCCACCATTGTCCATTACCCTCAAGGATGCCCCACTCCCTCCTGATCCAACCTCCAACATTCCTTGCCAGCCGACCTCTGATTCTCATTAAGCCCACAGGTACTGGGAACAGGTGCTTGCCTTGCTGTGGCCACGATTTGAGCTGATCCTGGAGATGAATGTCCAGAGTGTCCGAAGCACTGACCCTCAGCGCCTTGGGGGGTTGGATACTCGGCCCCACTATGTGAGGGAGGGCAAGGGTAACAAGGGGTTCTTGAAAGGCAGGGCTCTGAGCTTCACTGTGGGCATTGGCCAACGTCACAGTTGTGTCATGGGCCACACTCTGTGAGCGGGCAGTCTAGGAATGTGGTCAAATGTATGGTGGGTTGGGCACTATTGGTAGGAGGGATTGGAGGAGGGAGTTACGTGGAGGTTGGGTGGCCAAGGGAGTTGGGAGGTTGTGTTGGTTGGGCCACAGGGTTGGTGTGATTTTCTTTCCACTGTCTTTCTAGATCACACGCCGATATGCAGAATTCTCCTCTGCTCTCGTCAGCATCAACCAGACAATTCCCAATGAACGGACGATGCAGCTGCTGGGACAGCTACAGGTGAGAGTAGGGCAGGAGAGACTTCCCAGTAGCAGGGCTGTTCCTGTGGGTGGAAGATGAGGAGGGGCAGTGATCTTACTTTCTCCTGTCATTTCCTTGTGGGTTTTTCAGGTGGAGGTGGAAAATTTTGTCCTCCGAGTAGCAGCTGAGTTCTCCTCAAGGAAGGAGCAGCTTGTGTTTCTGATCAACAACTATGACATGATGCTGGGTGTGCTGATGGTAAGGGACGCTCCTTCTCCCCGCCTCCCTACCCAGAGAATTCAGTTCCCCCCACTGCTCTGTTAGCTACTTGAGGGCAGAGATGATGTCTGTCTTGTTCATTGTTTTTCTCTTGGAGTCTGGCACAGTGTCTGGCTAAGTACAGTAAGTGTGGGATGAAGGGGACATCCTGAAGTGAGGCACTGCTTTCTCCAAACTTGACATTTCCCTTTGTCTGCCCTTAGGAGCGGGCTGCAGATGACAGCAAAGAGGTTGAGAGTTTCCAGCAGCTGCTCAATGCTCGAACGCAGGTATGGGTATGCGGAAAAGGGAAGGGACAGTCTTGTGTGCTGTTTTGAGCTCGGTGTGTGTGTGTGTGTAGGGGTGGCATAATGGACCTTGGGCACATAGAATGGGAATTATTTGTAACTCTTGGTTTATCACATGCTGTCATTTTTGGTCTATTTTGTTGTATTTTGTTTTGTTTTTAAATAAAGGGTGTTTTTGTTTCATAAATACCCATGAACCCACTACACAGTCCAAGAACTACCACCTTGGCAAAAACCAACATCAAACTGTGAATTCCTCTTCCCCTTATCCCCCTGCATCTTATGCAGAGGCACCTGTTGACCTAAATGTTATGTTTAACATGCTCTTGCTTTTTTTTCCCCTTGGGCTTTTTTGGGGTTTTGTAATTTTTTATTTTTTTATTTTTCCTAACCACTAGACCACTAGGGACTTGTTGGGTTTTTTTTTTAATGCTCTTGCTTTTAAAAATATAACTATACATATGCCAAAGCTGAAGTTCATTCTGTTTTTGAGTGTCATAAAAACAGAATCATAGAATTTTTCGTGCATAATTTTTCTAATATTGTTATATTATTGCATATGGTTGTAGTTCTTTTTTTTTTCTGGAGACAGGATCTCATTCTGTCGCCCAGGCTAGAGTGTAGTGGCACCATCATAGCTCACTGCAACCTCAAACTCCTGGGCTCAATTGATCCTCCTGCCTCAGTCTCCAGAGTAGCTTTCTACTTTTCTTTTTTTTTTTCACTGCTATATAATTATACATACTCATCTGTAAGTGGATCATTTCCAATTTTCTGCTACTGTGAACATTGTTTATGAACAATTGTGTCTTTTGGTGCACATAGATGTCGATAAGCTTTATCAAAAGTTTCTCTTGGGTATAAACCTAGGACAGTAGTCTTGCTACTTATAGGATATGCCAGTATTAAACTTTGTGAGACAATGCCAAATTGTTTTCCTAAGTAGTTGTACCAGTTTACTTCTTACCAGCAATATGTAACAATTCTTACTGAGCCACATTTTCTTCAACATGTGGTATTTATCTTTGCCATTTGGTAGATACAGGTTGAGTATCCCTTATCTGAAATGCTTGGGACCTGAAGCATTTCAGATTTCAATTTTTTCAGATTTTGGAATATTTGCATTATACTTACTGGTTCAGCATCCCTAATCCGAAAATCTGAAATCCAAAATGCTCCAAAATCCAAAACTTTCTGAGTGCTGACATGACACTCAAAGGAAATGCTCTTTGGAGCATTTTGGATTTTGTATTTTTGTATCTTACTAGGGTCTTTATTTGTATTTTCCTGACTACTAATAAGATTCAGCATCATTTCAAATGTTTAATAGCCATACAATTTTTTTTCTCTGTAAAATGTCTGTCATAGCATTTGACCTTTTAAAAATTGGTTGCTTGTGTTTTTCTTTTTGATTATAAGAGCTCTTTATGTAGTCTACATACTGATCTTTTGCTGATTATATAGGTTGTAGCTGTATTTCAGGATGCATCTTTCTACTTTTTTTAATGTTTTTTATGAACATAAATTCTTAATTTTAATATGATTGAATTTATCAGTCTTTATTTTTGTGTCTTGTTTAAGAGATTCCTTATTACCCCAAGATCAGAAAAATATTATGCTACATTTTCTTCTTAATATTGTAGAATTTTGCTTTTTAAGTCCTAAGTTTACCTGGAATTAACTTTTGTGTATGATGTGAGATAAGAATATAATTTAATTTTTCTATACGGGTAATGATTGGCCTGGAACCATTTATAGAAAATCTCTTTCTTTCCCCACTGTATCTGCAGTGCTATCTCTGTCACTCTGTCATATAGCAAAACTCCACAAAGATGTGTCTTGCCTCTGTTCTATTGCATTGATCAACTTGTCTATCCTGCAGTACAGTTTTAGTTATTATGCTTTTTAGGACAAGTTCACCTACTTTCTTTTTCATGATCATCTCAACTGTTACTGGCTTTTTGGTTTTCCATATAAATTTTACAATCAGCTTGTAATTTTTCACATTATAAAAAACACTAAGTGCTGTTTTGCTTTGTGAATTTGAAAAAAAACCTTTAAGGATTTTGATTAGAATTACATTGTCTATAGATCAATTTGGAAGAATTGACACTTTATGATATAGAAACTTGCTATTCATGAACATGGGTTCCCTCTCCATTTTTTAAGATAGTCTTTAATGTTTTTTGATAACCTTTTATAATTTTTAGCACAAAGACATGACAAGTCTTTTGTTAGATTTATTCCTAGGTAGGTGTAATATGCACATTTAGTCCTACTAGGAATAAATAAATGCTTTCTAATCCTTTGTCTCTAATTTCTTATGTCTTTGATCTCTTACTCTATTGGCTAGCACTTTCAGGACAATGTTTAATAGTTGAATAGAAAGGTGATAGTGAGAACCCTTTTCCCATCCCTATTTTAAAAGGAATGCTTTCATCATTTCTCTGTTAAGAGTAATGTTGCTCTTAATGTTGTGGCTTTCTTTGTAGATACTTTTTATCAGCTTAAGAGAATTCCTTTCAATCGCGGGCTAGAGTGTAGTGGCACTATCATAGCTCACTGCAACCTGAAACTCCTTATTGTGCTAAGAGTTATTATTGTAGTTATGACTAGTAATAAGTCTATATTTTTTAGCAATAATTTATTTAGGAATAACTACTAGGAATAATTACTACATTTTTTCCCTTTAATTATTTGGGCTTTCTACTCTTTTCTTTTAGAATTTGTCCTTTAAGTGAACTGTTTTTACTTAAATATCATCTTTGTAAAAAGAAGTTTTCTTGTTGTTTGAACTGGTGTAGAGAAATGCTATTGATTTTTGTATATTGATCATAGAGTCAGCCACCTTCCTAAATTATCATTTCTAATATTTCTGGAGGGTGGTGTGTGTGTATTTCTATGTAGACATTCATCATCTATGAATTAAGACAGTTTTACTTCTTCCTTTCTAATCCTTATGTCTTTAATCTCTTACTGTACTGGCTAATACCTCCAGTACAATGTTGAATAGTTGAGTAGAAGTGGTGATAGTGAGTACCTTTTTCCTAATTAAAAAAAAAAGCTATCATTTTCCCATTAAGAGTAATGTTACTGTAGGTTTTCTAAGTATCCTTTATCAGGTTAAAAAAAAATGTTGTCAATCCCTAGTATGCCGGGAGTTTTTTAATTTTTTTTTAATCAAATGGGGTTTGAATTTTTAATCAAGAATGGGTGCTGGCTGGATGTGGTAGTTCACACCTATAATCCCAGTGATTTAGGAGGCTGGGGTGGGAGGATCACTTGAGGCCCAGAGTCAAGACCAAAGTACTAGGATTACAGGCGTGAGCCACCGCGCCTGGTCTATTCTCTCTTTTTATTAAAATAAGCATGTAATCAGATGAGAAAGGAAACACTTGTCCCCACCTGAACAGTTAGGTGACCAGAAGGAATGTCAGCTCCCCTTCAGAAGTGCAGTTCTCTAGCCACCCTGATCCCATAAAGATGCACTTAACTAGTGGACTCTGCTGAGAGTAGCTGAGGTGCCATGGGATTTGCCAGGTGTGGGCAGCCAGCTGCTACAATGCTCCCTGTCCTTTTTGGTTGGCTGCTGCTTGATACTATGTGGGAAAGACTGTTAGTCCAAGCCCAGTGCACTGTTCCCTCTGGTCACTCCTCTGCCATGGAAATGTTCTCTTTTGCTAAATAGAAAGCTTAAAGAGAGTTTATCCAAGTCCAGACTGGTGGTGTCCTATAAAAATATAATGCATGTCACAAATGTGAGCCACTTAAGTAATTTTAAATTTTCTAGTAGCTACATTTTAAAAGTAAGAAGAAACAGGTGAAATAAATTTAATAATATATATTATTTAAACCACTACATCCCAAATATTATCATTTTAACATATAATCAATAAAAATAGTAATGATATACTTAAAATTTTCTCCAGTATGAAGTATTTGGAATGTGGTGTGTATTTTTTGCTTACAATACATTTCGGTTTAGATCAGCCATGTCTCACGTGATAAACGGCTACATGTGACTCGTGGCTACTACGTTAGACAGCGCAGGTCATCACTGTTAGCTCAATTTTTCTTTGCAGTCCACTCCCTGTACCCCACACTGTTGTATTGTTAAGAGCGTGTGTGTGTTACTGCATTTGGACAACTGTAATAGGTTGAATTTGGTTATTTAATCTCTGTCCAGCATTATATCACAAGTAAAGAAAGAGCCTTTCTTGAAGCATGTCCCCCTAGTTTCATGTAAGGTACTTGACAACGCTCAGTGGATATAAGTGGTTATTTTGAGGGAAGAATAGAAAAGATACAAGTAATTTATTTTTAAACAGAATAATAATTTCACTTTCATCTTACCACATCTTACTGTCTGAGTAGAGTTTTTTTGTTTTTGTGTCTTTGTGGGGTTTTTTGTTTTTGTTTTAATTCCCCTTTTCCATTTAAAAAAAAAATTTAACTTTTTATTTTGGAAAATTTCAAATGTATATGCTAAGAGAGAGAAGAGCATAGTGAACCCCCAGGTACCATCACCGACAGTCAACCAATAACTCATGGACAGTTTTGTCTCATCTGTACCAACACCTATGGCTTATCCTCCTCATGTGCTCTTCAGTTATTTTGAATTAAATCTTATACATTATTGTCACTTGATCTGTATCAGAATATGTTTTTAAAACCACAGTTTATTATCACACTTTAAAAAATTATCTCATTTAAAATAGCTAGTATTCAAATTTCATCAGTTATCTCATAAATGATTTTTATGGTTCAAGTCAGAATCCATATAAGGTCCATACATATGTCTCTTTTTAATCTGTAGATTTTCCGTACATCTTTGCCCTCCTCCCCTGCAATTTATTTGTGGAAGAAACTGAGTCACTGAGTCATTTGTCATGTAGATTGACCTATAGTCTAGATTTTGCTGATTGTATCCCATGGTGTGGCTAAACTGTTCCTCTGGTGTATTACCCATAAATGTGTAATTAGATGGGAAAGTCTTGATCAGATGTAAATTATATATATATTTTTTAATGAGGATATTTGAAAGGTAGTGGTGTATGCTTCCATCAGGGAGTACATGTCTTCTTGGCTCTCTTTGTGATGTCAGTAGTCATCAGTAATCACTGCCTACATCCATTAATTAGATTTCTATATCTCTTATTGTCTCAAAGTTTTCCATCTCCTTATCTGTCTGGGCTGCATTGAGTCATTTCTTCAATTATAAATTTCAGTTCATTGTATCATTCTTCAGTTATATCTAATTTTCTATGTAACCTGTTGACTTTCTAAAATTGGCTTTTCATTTCTAAAAAATTCCATTTTTTTCCAAGTCTGTTCATTCTTAATGGTTCTTATTAATTGATCATCTTTATGTCTGCATCCTAAACTTTAAACATTTCATACAGAACATACAACTGCTATCTGTATCTCACTATTCTAACGTCAGTAGTCTTTGGAGGTATAAGTCCATTGCTTACTGTGTTTGTCGACTCTTGCAGAAGCTTGCCTTTTTATGTGTCTGGCAATCTTTGAGCTCATTGCTTCATCTTAATCAGGGGGAGTTGTATCGGCCTAAATTAGGATTGAGGATATTTTCCTCCACAAAGGATTTGCCTCTGCTTTTGCAATAGATGAAAGGTGCCATCCACTTGGATCTACACTGCTGTTTCTTTGAGGCTCTCACAAGAGACCCAGACTCAGTTTCCCAATAGTAGAGTAGCCATGGCCATTTGCCTTCTGGTAGCTCTGCCTCTTTTCCCAGCTGCCGACTCCTTGGGCTCCAGCCTTGACCTCAATTCCTTATTGCTTTGCTCCCAGCTCAAATTTAGTTTTGGTGTTTTTGAAGAGGGGAACCCTTGGAGATTTCCTCTACCTCCTGTGAGACCAGCGGATGTCTTAAAGTCTATGACCTTTCCAGAGGTTAGCTGTTCTGCGATGAGAGTGTGCTAAGCACCTAGTCAGTCATGATACCAGAATTGGGAAAATCTGCTGACACCAGGACACTTGACCGTATGTGTATATGTTTATGTCTCTCCAGGAATTCATTGAAGAGTTGTTATCTCCCCCTTTTGGAGGTCTGGTGGCATTTGTAAAGGAGGCTGAGGCTTTAATTGAGCGTGGACAGGCAGAGCGACTTCGAGGGGAAGAAGGTATGAGGATGGTATGGTAGTGGTGGGATCAGTGGTAAGGTGAGTGGGAAGGAAAAATGATAGAATGCAGATTACATGGGGTGGAGGTAGAGCAGGAAAAACTGGGTTTGATGGCAAGGATGGCTATGCCTTGGGGAGGACTTAGTGGGATCCAGGATCACCCACTCAGCTCCCTCTCTGACACTCTTTTTCCTCCTGCTATCAGCCCGGGTAACCCAGCTGATCCGTGGCTTTGGTAGTTCCTGGAAATCATCCGTGGAGTCTCTAAGTCAGGATGTAATGCGGAGTTTCACCAACTTCAGAAATGGAACCAGTATCATCCAGGTGACCTGTAACTCCCAGCCCCAGCTCCCATACCCCATCACTTTGTATTTTCCTCCTCTTTTCCCTGGGTCCAGCAGCATTTAAGTGACCCTTGATGTTCAACTACTAGCTGTGCCCAAAGTTCTGGATGAGCCCTAACCTGATTCCTAATCATCATCATTAGCACCACCTCAGTCTGATTGCCATGACTTTCTCTGACCAGGGAGCACTGACCCAGCTGATCCAGCTCTATCATCGCTTCCATCGGGTGCTGTCCCAGCCCCAGCTCCGAGCACTCCCTGCCCGGGCTGAGCTCATCAACATTCACCACCTTATGGTGGAGCTCAAGAAGCATAAGCCCAACTTCTGATGTGCCGGGATCCACCCGGAGATCTGCCACTCCTTTCCATGGGCTTCTGCACCTCATCCCATACCCTTCTTCACTTGGGGGCCCCCTTCCAGTTCTCACTTGCCTCCCAAGCCCTTGACATGCCTCACCCTACCTTCATTCCCAGGACCCTGCCTCAACAGAATAAGCTGGATCCCCTTGGCCTTCTGAATCTCCCAGTGTCTTCAGGTTTCCCAAGACCACTTCCCCCTGGGCTTCCAAATGACCTTTATCATTTTCCCAATTTTGTCACCCTCCTCTCCTGCTCCTACACACCCAAGGCTCATTTCTTCCCCCAGTAAAAAACCTTCACTGCTTCAATTTCTGGCTCACTCAACTCTTATCACCATGTCCTGAGGCGTGAAGCCTCAACTCTTGGAATGGTGGCAAGAGGTGACTGCCTCCAAGTCATTGATTTTTTTTTTTTTTTTTTTTTGCTCAAAGTGATTTCTGTAGCTTTTTGACCTAAGATTTCAGCAGCTTGAACACTAACTCATCCCCTTCTGACTTGAGAATTATTCCAAGGTCATTCTGCAGAAAATAATAAATATTTAATATGGTATAATAACACTCTTCTCCCATTTCCTTTCTCCTTCCTCCTGAGGCCTTCAAGTGGCCCTACCTCCTCTCCAGAGTCACCTTCCTTCTCTGACTACCTCCTGGGCTTACATCCCTTCCGATGGGTACCCAGAAAAAGGGGACACAACCTCTAACCTCCAGCTACTTCAGGCCAAAGAGGTGGCTGTGTAATTTTGGAGAGGGGACTATTTCATAAGTAACCAACCTGTTGGAGGAAGACGGCCTCTGGTTAAATGGCAGATGCCTCAAAGGCTTGGAATAGGCACTGCCCGGAGGGCTACCTTAGGAAAAGCCCAAGCTGACTCTGGGATTCCATCCTTTCCCTCAGCTAAGGAGCAGAAGCTCCTTAGCACCTCTGGTTGTGGCTGTCACAGCCGCTCGCTGGAGGGCTAGAGCACCCACACTCACACCCACACCCACACCCACACCGTTGGGGCAGGGGCAGAGCAGGTTCACAATTTATCCATCTAATCCATTTCTATGTTTGCCTTGGAGCTTTCCTGCTGCCCCGGGTATACACCTCATTTGACTTTAGACTCTAGACTGGAAAGACACGGGTACGCCTTTAAGTCTTAAGGGGAAAGGCGCTGTGAAGGGAAAATGGTAATTTTGGGATGTTTCCTACACTCTAGTGGCCTAACCATTCCCTCCCCAAATTTGGAGCAAGTGAAGGAAAGAAAGCGATTTCTACTCCCAGCTTAAGCCCTCCATATGCGGGCCTAGCCCGCCGAGGATGAGACGTGTCCTGAGGAGTGCGGCACGTGGTCTGAGCGCCGGGTCTGTGACCGCGGAGCACACTCGCTGCGGAGGCGGCGGCAGGAGCGTTCTGAGGTCAAGCCGGCGCGGTCCGGCCTGACACGCTCTCCTAATTGGCTGCCGCGGGGAGGGGGCGTGGCAAGGCAGACCGGCGCTTGCGTTCCGCTCTCGCCTTTTTTAGGGTTCCGCCCCATCTCCGAGAGCGGCGCTCTGATTGGCTTTGGAAAGCGTTCCTCTGCGCTTGGGCCCTGCGGCTTTGAAGGTGCTTGCTCTCAAGGCCAAAGCGCAGAAAAGGGGGTGGGGGCGGGGAGGAGAGGGGTTGGGGACTGAGCGCGACTCCTGATTGGTGCAGATGCTTGGGGGGTGGGGCCAGGACTGTGTCCCTAACTGACCTCACCCTGGCCACTGCCTCTTACCCCTTCCTCTCGGCGTTGTTCCAGGTTTACCCCGCCTGACTCTCCGCCCCGCACTTATCCTGGACCCTGTCCGGGGCTAGGCTGTGGTGTGCTAGGCTTTAAGGGGCCGGGAGCTCACCCCAGACGCCGGCCACTGGAATCTTCTTTCCTTCTGCCTTCTAGTTCCTCGCCCACCTACTCTCTTCCATGTGTTAATCTTGTGGGATCGAGATGTTCTGGCATATGACTTGACTACAGCCTCAGCGCGGGGAGGACAGGAGAAGGGCCAAGGGTTTGGGATTTGGGACCGGAGAGGCGTACACTGCTTTGACAAAGAGAACGGTTCCCAAAGAAAGGGTCCCCCGGATACCCCGCGGAGGAGACTGCGTAGAGACAGGCGACTTCATCGAAAGTCAACTAAAGCTCCGATGCGGGGAGGGCTGTGCAGGCAGGCACCGTGGTTCTTCACAGTTTTGTTTCTTTCCTTTCCCTGTCCATTCCCGAACCCAAATATTCAGACTTGGCTGGGTTTTTGCAGATTTCACTGAGGGGCAGTGCTGGAATGTGAGCGGTAGGGCTAAGGGACAGCTCCGGAGGCTTGCGGTAATGGAACCCGTGAGCATTCAAGTGAATGCTGGAGCAAGCAGTTTTCGGGGACATTTAACTTCCCCCGGGGGTCCTTAGGAACCCTCTGACCCGGGACAGGGTGATCCAGAACTGAGATGAAAGGGAGACAGAATAGCGGGAAAGGGAGCAGCGATACCCATAGAGACCTCCAGGGGGCAGCATGAATCCAGAGATAGAGCGGTTCTCGGTCAGCTCCAACCCCTGAGCTGTGTCTGAGGCTTTCACTTGCCCATAAAAACAGCGAGGCTTCCCCCTTGCTTTCTTCGTGCTGAAGCTTTTCCTCCAGCCCCCAAATCCTCTGTTCTGTGGCTCAGATGGGGCCTTGTGATCCCCAGGCTGAAACTCATAATTTCTGGGCAACATCACCACCTCTCAAATTTCTCGCTTGTTTTGCTGATCATGAATACACTGGCCTCACAGACTCAGACGCATCTGGAATCACTCCGTAGGACAGAGCTGTGTCCATATCCTTCTTCCCTTTGCTAATCCCTGAGACCAGTGTCTGTATCTAGTACAGGGGTCCCTAGTATCATATAGAAAGGACTTGGAGGTGTCCTCATGGGCTGTAACCCCCCCTCCCGTGCTATGCACGCATCTCTGCCCTTTGACGCAGTATCGTTTCCCCCTATTTCTCTACCTTTGTACCCTCACCTTACTCTAAGTTGTTTCTTAACTGGGCTTTCTGGGAAACGTTTACTCGGTGTTCAACAGCACTGACTCTGCATAATATGGGAGGGCGCCTACTTTAGCATCAATTTGAGACCTATGGAATGTGGACATGTACCCTGAGGACAAAAGAAAGAAGGAACATCTTCCTTTCTTCCCATCCTATAAACATGGACCCACCTACCCTCCACATAAGAAAGGTGGCTTTTCTGATTTTAGGATATCAGGCATTATGGGAAGCAGGCAAATTGACTGCATTCCAAAATAATCAGACGTAGCATAAAGATACAAGGAAAGAGAGAGATGCAAGACCAAGACAAAACTTTGAGGAGAGGTAAAATAGAAATCAGCTCTCTTCATCGTGGGCATAATGGACACAGCTATTCATGTTACACACTAGAGTTAACAAAGTGATTTTAGACACAGTATTCATTAAACCAACAAACCTTTATTGATGCCCTTCTCTGTGTTCTGTGATAGGCACTGTGGATTTAGCAGAAAATAAATCGAAGTCCTGATCTCAGAAAGCACATATTTCGTCTCATTGAATTCACACACCAGCCATGTGAGGTGTTTTTCCTGTTTCAAGTAATGAGCTTGAATTTCAAATAATGAGCTCAAAACCATACAGCCACTCACTGGCTTGAACCTTCTGTGCCCACATTCAACTTTTGTTCCATGACTCCAGGGTGGAAGTCATGGAGCTGAGGAGGCAGCCAGTTGTAGAGAAGCAACAGATTAATAAGTAAGAGAAGATTATTGGAAGGATATTTACAGAACTGAAGGAAAAGCTGAACAGATGGTCCTCGGAAAGGACAGAAGCCAGGACAGTTCCAGCATCTGGGTAGCAAGGACCACTGGTCCATGTTTCTACCTTGGGTGGAAGGGAGAGAACTCTGATTGGCTTAGGGTGGGTCAGGTGCCCACACACAGCTGAGGCAGGGCTGGGGGAAGGGGCCCTTGACCAGTAGTACCACCAGACTATCCAGTGTTGGAGGACAGTGGCCCTGATGCAAAAATGGGATCCTGCTACCAGAAGAACAGTTGCTAGGTGGCAAATCCAGCAAATGCCCATGTGCTCAAATTGCAATCCCATCACGAATAGACATGCAGCCCTCTGAGTGTCAATTAGAATAATACCAAATCTCTTTTTTCTTCTCCCCATTGTGGTACATGAAGTAGTTACCTTTACTGTTCTCCTTGTTTTCCCATAAGACTATCAAGACCAATCAGTTTTTTGTAAAGAAATAAAAGCAAAATTGTTTATTGTCTTAGTCTATTCAAGTGCAAACTAGTAATATTAAGTACAACTCAAAGAGGAGTCGTTGGAGAAGGACCAAGTGCAACTTAGAAGAAATAACACTCTGTGGGTGTGTGGGTGTGTGCATGTCTGGGTGTGAAGGAAAATACATTTGTCCTACCTCAACTCCAAGTCATAACCATGGCCCTCTCACCAGAAGTTAATCTCCGTCTCCTCTGGAAGAAGTTTATAAAAATGCAGATTAAAAAAATGTGATATTGGGCCGGGCGCGGTGGCTCATGCCTGTAATCCTAGCACTCTGGGAGGCCGAGGCAGGAGGATAGTTCAAGGTCAGGAGTTGGGGATCAGTCACAGCAAGAACCAGATCCCATTTCTACTAAAAAATAGAAAAATAGCTGGGCACGGTGGCACGCGCCTGTAGTCCCAGCTACTATGGAGGCTGTGGCAGGAGAATTGCTTGAGCCTAGGAGTTTGGGGTTGTAGTGAGCTATGCTGATGCCACTGCACTCTAGCTGGGGCAACAGAGCAAGACTCTGTCTCAAAAAAAAAATAGTGATATTGGAACAAAGTAAAGCCTTTGCTCTTGTTTCCATATTTTGTTTTGTTTTATTAATTTAGTAAAAAAATTTTTTTGAAGAGCAAAACAAAGCACCTACCTTATAGGGGAACAGTTTATGATAAATATGAGATACAAAATGTACAGCCCCTGACACGGAGTAAGTCTTCAGGAAATGTTAGTTCCTCTCTGTTCCTGTGTGATATGAGGGGCATCCCAGGGCCAGTGTCACTTCCTGGTGGCTTCCCTGACCTAAGTGCTGTGTGTCCCATTGAAGAAGCATGTCTTCCAGGTTTCTAACACTACATCCCATGTCCTCTGCCTTTGGGGCTCTCTCATCTTAAAAGCATAAAGTGTCATTGTCCATAGGAGCTAGAAAAGAATCTTCTGAACAAACATCTACCTTGGGAATAATGACATAGCTGAGCTGAAAGGCCAATTAGTTTTACTCCCCAGACCAACTCAATCTTGAGGGCTGGGGACTCATTTGATGCTTCCATTCAAATAGTTAGAGGATACTGTCACTGAGTACCAGGTCTTTTTCCCAACTTTTTTCCAAATGTCACATCCTTGGGGGTTTTGGACAGTGGAAGAGCCTTCAATAGTGGTTCAGATGGAAGCACAGTGGGTATTTGGAGAGTCCCTGCACCCTGAGCCCTGAGACAAGGCTTGGGATGGAGGAGAGGCTACTGGGGAGGTTGGCTCTGACTGTAAAGCTGAGAGAGGCACCTCCAAGCACTCAGAGCGCTCCGGGGCATCGAGTAACACGTTCTCCTGACCTGGCTTCCTTTCTGTTCCAAGACATCGCTGGCTCTAATGCAGACCCAGAATCCCAAAGGGCCATGAGTGAGGATGGGGAAAAATTACATTTTATTTTCACTAATCTGTAACTGAAATTTAGCATTTCCTCCAATGATAAATGTAGGCAATAAATCTACACAGGTATTTGCAGTATATGTAGCTGTTTCCAATAGAATTCAGACATTTTTATATCACCTTCCAGTTATTGCAGAAATTTCAAAATGTCATGTATGCTCATTGTTAATTGCAGTTAATGGTAGTGGTTAGATTCACCACTAGGTCTTATTACACTTTTTAAAACATTTTGATAACTGTGCTTCAATACAATTGTTTTCCTTGGTAATCCCATGTATTTTATTTTATGCAGTTGAAGACTATTCTGAGACTCCATAGACTTTACCAGACTGCCAAAGGCATATCCAAGGCATGTAAGGGTTAAGAACCCCTAGATCTCTAATGAGATGGTACAGCTTTCCATTTTGTATTATTTCACAACCAGAGTAATTAGGAAGATTTTCTTCATGTTTAAACTAAATGTCTGCTTGTAAAATTTCTGCCCATATTTTCTTGTCTCTTTCATTATCACTCAAGTTCAATTATTCATCCATTTGCCAAATATTTGGGAAACATCTTGTGCAAAATAATCCTCACTCGCAGTGGTCCCCTGGCCCCCATTCACAATCTGATAGAGTAGCTGAACTGTTTATTCACACAGGCCACACAGGCTGTCACTTACCAAGGTCAGAACAGTGGGAAGGTTGCCCCGGTGCAGGCAATAAGAGGATGCATTGTCTGTAGAGAATTTATAAATAATTCTAAACACAACTTTTTTTTTGTTACCATGCACCAGCAATTATAAAATAATGTTAGTGATAAAATTCTCCTCCCCATGGTACAGCCTCCTCCTACCACCCCACCTTGCTTGGTATGCCACAGCACACAGGGGAAGTTTAACCATTTCCAATTTACATGCACACGCACACAAACAGGCTTTTGAGACTTCCTTTTCTCCTCAACTCCCTCATCCCAGTTCGTCACTCTACTCAGGGTGGCATCTGCAGCACTCCTGGGCCAGTCGACCCCAAGGTGAGTGTCCAAGCCCTTTCCCCGTAAGCTCCTCAGCCTCTGGTTGGCCTCATTAATAGTCCAGTATAAGCCCTGCAAACTTAGCATCTGCAGCCATGTCTCAGCTCTTTTTCACCCCCGGTGCTCGAGCCCCTCGGCAGTTGCTTTGACAATGTGTGGTTCCCACTCCTCATCTCCAGATTTCCCATTCTTCAAGGAAACTTTGGATCTCCCGGTCACTCTAGGGTTTAATTCAGTGGCCTGGAAGTTTCTCTGGTACCCGAGTTTCCTTTTCTTTTTTTTTGTAGAGACAGGGTCTCTCTCTGTCACCTGGGCTGGAAGGCAGTGGCAAGATCACAGTTCACTGCAACCTCAAACTCCTGGGCTCACGTGATCCTTCTGCCTCAGCCTCCCAAAGTTCTGGGACTACAGGTGTGGGTCACCACACCTGGCTAATCTTTCTATTTTTTGTAGAGACAGGGTTTCGCTATTGCCCAGGCTGGTCTCAAACTCCTGGCCTCAAGTGATCCTCCCACTTCAGCCTCCCAAAGTGCTGGGATTATAGGCATGAGCCACTGCACCTGGCCAAGTTTCCTTTTCATCCCTTACTTTCTGAAGACTTCTAGTAGTTTTACTTGGAAGTGTCACTGTCTCCATTTTTATTTCTGAGTTTCCTGTGATTCTTTTTTCTGCGGCCACAGGGCCTCATCCAGCAGAGAGCTGACACCTGGTCTGAGCTGCTAGAATTGAGGTAAGGAAGTCCCCAAGTGTAAGAATGTGTTTTCTCCTCTCCAGCCACTATTAAAGGCCTTGGATGTGATTGAGTCAGATCTACCCCGCACAGTCTCCTTTTTGATTACATCAAACCAATCTGTGGCTTTAATTATATCTGCAAAATCCCTTGCCAGCAGCAGCTGGACTAAGATTGTGATTGGATGACTGGAAGAGTGTGAGCTAGTGACCTGCTAGGGCGGTGACCCCAGGGTCCCCAGGCCCCACGTTCCAACTGCAAACTGTAGGTTGTTATGTTCCCCCTCCCGATTTCACTGCCTGAGTTAATGCAAATGAATTCAGTCGTGTCTTGTGGGCTTGGCATGTGAAAAGTGTCTGTGGCGTGGGAAGAGTGGTCAGAATGCAGGGTGCTGGGGGAAGACCAGGTTTCAGCTGGTTCAGGGTGAAAGGGCAGCCAATGCCTTGCTCTTTCCGAAGCACGGATGGAATTTGGAGACTGAAAGCCTCTGTTGGCCTCGTGGGCATTGAGGAAAGCCTCCCATCCTCTCAGACTTCACTCCCTTTTGGCTGAGGCCTCCTCAACCTGATAGTCTGTAATCCCATCCCATGCCTGGGCCAGTGATTCACCTTCCACCTTCCAGGGAGCACTTGAATACAATAATCAGCTTCCTCTGTGTTCCTCAAGGACACAGAGTCCACACCATATGTGAGCCTGTCAAAGAGAAGGAGCTTCCTAATTTGTCCCAACTTTGAGCACTCTACTCAAAGATCTTTTCTGAGCTCATTCAGCACCAGTGGACCATCCCTAAAAATCCATAGGATGAAACATTTGTTTGATGATGACAAGTTGCTCGTGGTGCTTTCCCAATGGCCCAGCTCCCCTAAGAGGTCTCCAGTCCTACTGCTTTTTTGCAGACACAGCTTCTTGTAATTTTTGCACTTCTATTTTTAGACAGCATATTCTCCCTTTGGCTGAAAACTTTGTCACCTTGACATGTAATTTGTAGCCTCTAATTTCATTTTCATCCAAAAGCTTTATTGCAAGACCTACAGATTCCCTCTTTAAATAACAGCAAAGCCCATCTCTTTCAAGATTTCTTGGATTATCTTTGTAAAGCTTGATCTTAAAGTTTTCTGAGGATTTCTTATGATAGTGCAAAATTTGGATATAAGCAGTAAAAATTCACCCACTGTAATGTCTGGAGGTAAAGCAGATATATATACATTTGATTTCTGTTTTTTCAACATTAAACCATCCTGATTCCATTTTACTTCTATCTCCCCTCTTTTTGGGATCAGTGGGTTTGGGGGTTTTTCTTTGCAGAAGTTCCTCTGCATTCCTAGCATTGACATCTTGTACATTTGCCAGAACTAGGTGCCCCACCATTAGAAAAGCCCTAATTGGCCTGGTATGTAGCAATGAAACCTTCAGTGGCTTTGGGGAACCAAGACTTCTTGTCCAGTTCCCACTCATGGGGGAGTCAGTCAGCTGCTGCCCAAAAGAATCCACTTTTTCTGGCCAGACACGGTGGCTCACGCCTGTAATCCTAGCACTCTGGGAGGTCGAGGTGGGAGGATTGCTTGAGCTCAGGAGTTCGAGACCAGCCTGAACAAGAGTGAGACCCTGTCTCTACTAAAATAGAAAAAGTTAGCCGGGTTTGGTGGAGCACACCTGTAGTCCCAGCTACTCAGGAGGCTGAGGCAGGAGGATCACTTGAGCCCAGGAGTTTGAGGTTGCAATGAGCTATGATGATGCCACTGCACTCTAGCCAGGCGACAGAGCGAGACTCTGTCTCAAAAAAAAAAAAGAAATCCATTTTTTCACTGGGAATCTTCTTGGATGTTGCTGTCCTTGGTGTCTCCATATAATTCTTGCATTCACAACTGCTCATCAAAGCTGTCATTCCCATTCATGTTGTTGCTGCTCATGTTTCCTACCTAGCCAGGGGCAGGGTCCAAGTAATCAAAGAGGCTGCTCTGTGGGCCTGGGAGCCCCCACCAAGTGTATCTGAGGTGACTGCCCAGGCACTGTTTTAAACATTTAACACGCTAAGTCTTTGAATTGTCACAGCAACCCTGTGAGGTGGGTACTATTGTTGTCCCCATTTTATTTTATTTTTTAAATCTATTTATATAGATATATGTGTGTGTGTGTGTATATATATGTATATATATGTGTGTGTGTGTATATATATGTGTGTATATATATATGTGTGTGTGTGTATATATATATATGTATATTTGTTATCTCCATTTTAGAGAAGAGGAAATTTAGGCCCAGAGACCTTGTCCAACATCATAGAAAGCTAGTGCGTGACAAGGCTGGGATTTGAATCGGGGCAGCTCTGCTTTAGAGGCCACATCCTTAACCATCACTTTTTATAGCCTCTAAGAAACTAATAGTGCAAAACCCAGCCTGCCTCCCGTTCCTGTTTTTATCCTTTAATAGTGAAAATGTAAACTCCCTAGCCCACCTACACTATTGCACTGTTGTCTCCATGACCCTCTCTCTGTTCTTTCTGGCTCTGACCCAACCCTCCACTTGCCCCCTCCCTAACCTTCCTCGTGCCCTTTAATAAACTGCAAACCCTTATACCCTTAACTTCTCCTTGGAGCACTCCCTCCACTTGCTGGCTTTAACTGAAATTTGACTCTCCCTTGAGGGCACTACCTCCTCTGCAGGCTTTTGAAATGAGAACTGTTTATTTTCTTATAGGTGAGGGTGCCTTCCTTGCTCCAGATTGCTGCCTCTAGATACTCCTCCCAACCCCCAATTCTAGCTTAAAATAACCCTCTGCCTCCCAGGCTCAGCCACTGGGCTAAAATGCCCTCTTCCTTTCTCACTGCTACCGCCTGCCACCTGCCAGACTGCTTTACCTCACTCACTCAGGGGAGTGCTGGCACCTGGCTCACTATCTAAATCTTCCATGGAGTCCGCCCACTGGGCCACTTCATTGCCCACATGGGGGACCCATTCCCCATCTGGCCTCTTAACAACTTGGCCACTTTAACCCCAACAAATTTCTCCGCTTCACCTCAGCCACACATTCTCATTGTCATACCCTGGACCTTCTCACCTGGAGCAGACCCTTCTCAGGAGTCATTCAAGCAGCCTCCCCTTAGTCCCATCTCCTAACCTTCCACCTGTCAGTTTGTCTACCCCCCTCACAACCATTTTTCAGACTCCCAGGACTTCCAGATCAATGATGCCTTCCTTCTTCCAACTTATCAGCCCCTCCCTATCTGGCTCGACTCCATGACCCTTCATTTCAACAACTCTCTGGACAATATCCCCAGCTCCCTTGCCCCTGTATATTTTCATCCTTTGCACCTAACTGGTGAAACCCCAACCCTGGGTGAACCCAATGATTTGTTTTCTTCAGGACTTTACTCTGATAGCTAAGAATTGTTGGGGGAACTCACACAACCAGGAAATGGTTACTAGTCCTCATTCATGGTCATCAACCCTAAGGAGGCTCCCAGCATTGCTTCGTGACCCAACCACATCACTCTGGTCAATGGCTACTTTAAACTTCCCTGATCCTTGAACCTCTGAGGCTCTTCTCTCTGTCTGTCACATCGCTCTCAGTTGATGATCACCCTCTTATGTCACAGAGAAAACTGAAGCCATCATAAGTGAACTCCTTCGACCACCTGTTACCAAATCCACATCCCTCCCTGCATCTGTGCCCATCCTTTCTTGTTCCTTCTTGTTAGAATAGAGCAATGGTTCTCCAACACGGGTGTGTGGCAGATGCAGTAGGTCAGGGTTAGGGGCAAGAATTTTCATTTCCAACTAGTTTCTAGGAGATGCTTGATGCTGCTGGTCTGAGGACCCTACTTTGAAAACCACTGGAGTAGACAAACTGCTGTTCTTCTGCACATGGCTGGTCTCTCTGCAAACTATTTCCTTCATCAACTCTTTTATTTCTCCTGGATCTTAAACCTCTCCCTCTCAAACTAAAACTAAAACAAAAACAAATCCCTCCTCTACCTCATGTCCTTCTCCGACTACTACCTGTATCTCTCAATTCTCCCAATAGCTTCACTCCCGGACTCACTGTCTCACTCAACAGGAGCACAGTGTGTGTATCTTGACTGGGTCCTGGTTTGAAAAAAATATGTATACATATAAGACATTTTGGGGTTAATTTGGGAATACGGGAGCATACGCTACATGTCAGATAGTGTTAGGGACCCACTGTTATTTTCTTAGCTGTGATCATGGGACTGTGGCTATGTAGAAGAAGGTCTTTGTTTTGGGGAGATGCACACTGAAGTACTTAGGTGTGAAGCACATCTTTTCCTACACTTTCACATGGTTCAAGAACTATATATAAATATATAGTTGTATATATGTATGTATGTATGTATAAATATTTGTATATATGTATAAATAACAATTGTTAAATCTAAGTAAAGTGGTGGATATATAAATGATATTGTATTATATTTTCAATTTTTCTGTACATTTGAAATTTTTCATAATAAAAAGTTGGGCACAATTCTCTCTCTAGTCCCTCACTTCTGCTCAGTGCTCAACCCTTTCAGATTGCTGTTCTCTCTCTACTATGCTACTCAAATGTTTTTGCAGTGAACTTTGTGTCAGGAAATCCATTTTTTAGTTTTCCTCTTACTTGAACTGTCACTAGTATTTAACGTTGTTGACCAGTTCTTTCTTTTTCTTTTTCTTTTCTTTAAGACATTCGCCACAGATGACAAATAGACCCCCTGTCGTAACAAGAGGCCGACCAGTTCTTTCTTAACACACTGTATTTCTTTGGCTTCTAGGACTTGGCCTCTTCTGGTTTCCTCCTATCCCTGCAGCTGCTCTTTCATTCTTCCGTTGGCTCACTCTGCTCTTTCACTGAAATTAACTGGGCATATTGGAGTTCATCAAGAGTGGTCAGTCCTGAACCCCCTCTTCTCATGCTATACTCTCCCTCCAGGGGATCACACCTGGCCCGTGGCTTTAGTTCCATCACTAATTACTCTCAAATTTATATCTTTCCTCTAATCTGCAGACTTGTATATCTGACTGCCAACCTGGCATCCCTACTTGGATGTCTCAAAGGTACTACCAACTTAGCATATTCGAAACAGAAATCATGGTCTTCCCCTACAAGCAATGTCATCCTCAGATCTGGGCCACAGGGGCCCTGCCCTGGCCCACATACTTTAGGGGGATTTATCTATCACAAACAACATATCATGCACAACATTTATTAAATGACACACGTATACTTCTGTCATTTGGGATCTGCCCCCAGTGCTGGAACAGCACAACCTGAAACCCTAAACGTCTACTTTTGTAATTAACTCTGTTCAGGCCCCAGGGCAATGCTTCTGTAATCTCTTGCCCTGTGTCCTGGAAACAAAAGATGGCTACAACCAAATTCTGTGTAAGTTTGAGGTTGTGCCTCTGCTGGATTCCGAGGCACACACTGCTTTGGAGTGTAGGGAGGATTTAAGCAGTGGAACCATGTAGGTAAAAGAAAATACAGCTTAATTAACTTGTCAAATATAACGTCTCAAATAGCATGACAAATTATTTCCCAGTGGTGTTGAGTGTCTGTTTTTATTCTCTTTGTGTTCTAGAGGTATCGATTCATGTTGTGCTACATTCACAGCAGTTGCAAATGATAGTTGAGAAACATTTTGCAATATTAAACAATTCTTATTACTGTTAAATTTGCACACATGTAGGCCTAGACATAACTTGTGTGAGGTATGATATTGATTACCTATATTGGTAAGTAAAAGGACACTGAATACTAGATTATGAATACAGTCCTCCCTCGGTATCCACTGGGGATTGGTTCCAGGAACCCCACAGATACCAAAATCCATGGATGCTCAAGTCCCTTATATATTAATGAAATGTTGTAGTATTTGCATGTAACTTACACACATCCTCCTGTATACATTAGATCATCTCTAGATTACTTATAATACCTAATACAATGTAAATGCTATGTAAATAGTTGTTATGCTGTACTTTTTATTTGTATTTTTAAAAATTATTGTATTGTTATTTTTTGTTGCTATGTATTTAAAAAATATTTTCAATCTGTGGTTGGTTGAATCCACGGATGTGGAACTGCAGATATGGAGGGCCAATTGTAGTTTAATTTTTATAAAACTATTGTCTTAGTTCATTCAGGCTGCTATAAAAAATACCTTAGACTGGGTAATTTATAAACAATAGAAATGTAATGCTCACAGTTCTGGAGGCTGGAAAGTCCAAGATCAAGGTGCCAACAGATTCAGTGTCCAGTGAGGGCTCACCTTCTGCTTCATAGGTGGTGTCTTCTTGCTGCATCCTTACATGGCCCCCTTGGGCCTCTTTTATAAGGGCATTAATCCCATTCATGAGGTTAGAGCCCTCATGATCTAATCACCTCCCAAAGCCCCCTGACTCTCTTAATACCACCATATTAGAGATTAGGTATCAACTTATGAATTTTGAGGGGGCACAGTCATGCCAGAGCAATATTTAATAATATCTAATAAGCCAGGTGCAGTGGCTCACACCTGTACTCCTAGCACTCTGGGAGGCTGAGGCGGGAGGATCCCTTGAGGCCAGGAGTTGGAGGTTGCAGTGAGTTATGATCAGGCCACCCCGCTCCAGCGGGGGTGGGGGTGTGGGGGTGTGGTGGGGGGTGTGGGCTGTGGGGTGGGTGTGTGTCAGAGCGAGAACCTTACCCCCTTTTCTAAACAAACAAACAGCAATAATAATAACAATAGCAACAACAACAAACAAGAACAATAGTCTTCTGGAGTAGTTACTCCAAGCCAGATGTTGTTCTAAAGCACTTTGCATTAACTTATTTAACTCTTTCTTACCACAATGCTATGAGGTAGGACGCACTTTAAATATACACATTTTATAGATGAGGAAATTGAGGCATATAGTGGTTAAGGTTATCACATATAAATTATTAGGCATAAACAGGAGGAGTGAGACTTTACATGGCAGAGGAGAGAACAGGTAGGGAATTCAGATCTCTCTACCTCCACAGCCACCATCATTGTGCTCTTCTAAAGAGGTTGGCAAGGGGTGAGGAGGGGCAAAAACCTACCTAACTGGTACAATGAACACTATTCGGGTGATGGGCACGTTTACAGCCCTGACTCAAGCCATATATCAAAAACATCTGTACCCCCTTAATATTTGAAATAAAAAATAAATAAATAATGTATACCAAAAAAAGATTGGCAACAAACTTTCACTTAGCACTGTCCCATTTATTAGCTCATTTAATCATCACAACAACCCAGTTAAATAAATCCCTACCTTTGCATCACATCTTTTGCTTTGTGTCTCTTTTTCTTTAAAAATTGGAAGAAAAAAAAAAGCATTACAGATTTGGCTAAAGTCCATCCCATTTCTCTCCTTCCTCATGATAATAATTATCATTCTGAAGTTGTTGGAAAATATTCCTATGCATATTTTGTACTTTTAACAAATATGTTTATTTTCCTAAACAACAAACACTACTGTTTTGTATATTTTAAAACTCACATAAATAATATCATACAACATCAATTTTTGCAATTGTATTTTACTCATTATATTGACAAATATATCTATCATTTATTTAACTGCTGTGTAGTATCTCACTGTAAGAACAAACCATACTTTATCCATTCCTTCAAGGACAGTTAGGTTGTTTCCACTTTTTCTTGACAATCAAATGATACTGCAATGACCATTTTTGTTCTTGCCTCCTTGTGCATGTGTGGAAATGTTTTTCTAAGGAACAGATCTAGTAGCAAGGTTGCTGGGTTGTAAGGTATGTGCATTTTTAGAATTAAGTATTGCCAAAATTCTCTTCAAATTTGTTATATCTGTTCACACTTCAATCCAAAATGTGTAAGTTCCTATTGCCCCACATTTTTATCAACACTTAGTGTTATCAGAGTTATTTATTTATTTATTTTTGAGACAGGGTCTCACTCTGTCACCCAGGCTGGAATGTAGTGGCATCATCATAGCTCACTGCAACCCCAAACTCCTGGGCTCAAGTGATCCTCCTGCCTCAGCCTCCTGAGTAGCTGGGACTACAGGTGTGCTCCACCAAACCCGGCTAATCTTTTAAATTTTTTGTAGAGATGGGGTCTTACTGTTGCCCAGGCTGGTCTCAAACTCCTGGCCTCAACTGATCCTCCTGCCTCAGCCTCCCAAAGTGCTGAGATTAAAGGTGTGTGCCACTGCACCTGGCCCACAGTGATTTTAACTTTGCTGATTTAGTGTGTGTAAAATAGTATCTCACGTTTTGATTTGTGTTTATACATTACTAGTGAAGTTGAGCATCTCTCTCTCTCTCTTTTTATTTTTTGTATTAAAAAAATTTTTTTAAGGCCAAGCGAGATGGCTCATGCTTGTAACCCTAGCACTCTGGGAGGCTGAGGCAGGAGGATTGCTGAAGCCCAGGAGTTTGAGGTTGCAGTGAGCTATGATGATGCCACTGCACTCTACCAGGGCGGAGGAATGAGACTCTGTCTCATAAAAAAAGAAAAAAAAGAAAAAATTAGCACACTTTACCTTTGGGAGAGCATCTTTTCTTATGTTTATTGGCCATTTGGGTTTCTTTTTTTGTGACTTGCCCATTCATAGCTATTGCTCATTTTCTCTCAACTTGCTCTTTTCTTATTGATCTGCAGGAGTTCTTTACAAATCCTGGATACCATCCTTTACTGGTTATGTAAGTTGTAAATATTCTCCAAGTCTGCAGCTTGTCTTTTTACTTTATTATAATGTCTTTTAAATCTATAAGTTTAAAAAATGTTTTAATGTGGTCACATTATTTTCCTTTATTGCTTGTGATTTCTTTATAATTAACAAATAAAAATTGTATATATTTATGGTGTACAACATGATGTTTTCATATATGTATATATTGTGTAATGGCTAAATAAAACTATTGTCTCAAATACTTATCCTCTTAGATGTGACAACATTTAAAATGTATTCTCAGCAATTTTCAAGCATACAATACATTGTTATTAACTCTAGTCATCATGTTATACAATAGATCCTCTGAATTTATTCCACCCATCTATCTGAAATTTTGTGTCCTTTGACTAACTTCCCTCTAATCCCCACCGCCATCAATCCCTGGTAACCACCATTCTATTCTCTGCTTCTGTAAGTGTGACTTTTTAGATTCCACATATAAGTGAAATAATGCAGTATTCATCTTTCTGTGCCTGGCTTATTTCATTTAGCATGTCTTCTAGATTCATCCATGTTGTTAAAATGACAGAATTTTCTTCATTTTAAAGGCTGAATAGTATTCCATTGTGTTGATGTACAATTAGCTTGATTCCATGCCTTGGCTATTGTGAATAATGCTGCAGTGAACACAGGGGTGCAGATGTCTCTTCAACATATCCTTTGGATGTTTACCCAGAAGTGGATTGCTGGATCATATGGTAGTTCTCTTTTCCATATTGGCTATACTAATTCACATTCCTACCAACAGTGTGTAAGGATTCTCTTTTCTTCACATCCTTGCCAACACTTGTTTCCTCTTGTCTTTTTTATAATAGCCATCCTAACGGGTGTGAGGGGACATCTCATTGTGGTTTTAATTTGTATTTCCCTGATGATTAGTGATGTTGAGTATTTTTTTCATACACTTGTTGGTCATTTATAAGTCTTCTTTTGAGAAATGTCTGTTCAGGTCCTTTGCCCATTTTTTGATTGGGTTATTTGTTTTCTTGCTATTGAGAGTTCCTTATATATTTTGGATATTAACCCCTTATCAGATGTATGGTTTGCAAATATTTTGTCCTATTCTGTAGGTTGTTTCTTCACTCTGTTGATTGTTTTCTTTGGTGTGCATAAGCTTAGTTGATGCAATCCTATTTGTCTATTTTTGCTTTGGGGATCATATCCAAAAAATCTTTTCCCAGACAAATGTCAAAAAGCTTTTCTCCTATGTTTTCTTCTAGTACTTGTACAGTTTCAGATCTTATTTTAAGTCTTTAATTCACTTTGAGTTGATTTTTTGTATAGTGGGTGAGATAAGGGTCCAATTTCTTTCTTCTGTATGTGTATATCCAGTTTTCGCAGCAGTATTTATTGAAGAAACTGTCCTTTCCCTATTGTGTGTTCTTTGCACCTTCATCAAGGAACAGTTGACCATAAATGGGTGGATTTATTTCTGGGCTCTATTATGTTCCATTGTTCTATATGTCTGTTTTTGTGCCAGTATCATGCTGTTTTGATAGCTATAGCTTTGTAGTAGATTCTGAGATCAGGTAGTGCCTCTAGCTCTTTTTTTTTTACTCATGATTGCTTTGACTATTTGGGGTCTTTCATGGTTCCATGTGAATGTTAGGATTTTTTTTCTATTTCTATGAAAATGTCATTGGAATTTTGATAGGGATTGCATTGAATCTGTAGCTTTGGATAATACAGACATTTTAACAATATTAACTCTTCCAATCCATTAACACAGGATATCTTTCCATTTATTTGTTTCAGATCTATAACCTCTTTGAAGTTTATTCCTAAGTGGTTCTGTTTTCTTTTCTTGTTGTTGCTGTTGATAGTTCATTATTAGTGTATAGAAATGCTACTGGTTTTTGTATATTGATTTTGTATCCTGCAACTATACTGAATTTGTTTATTAGTTCTAATAGTTTTTTTGGTGGACTCTTTAGGGTTTTCCATATAAAAGATCATGTCACCTGCAAACAACGGCAAATTAACTTCTTCCTTTTTGATTTGGATGCTTTTCATTTCTTTTTCTCACCTACTTTCCCTGGCTAGGACTTCTAGTACTATGTTGAACAGAAGTGGTGGGAGTGGGAATTCCTGTTTTGTTCCTTACCTTAGAGAAAAAGCTTTCAACTTTTCACAGTTGAAAAAGTTAGGATGTTACCTGTGGGTTTGTCATATATGGCTTTTATTGTGTTGAGGTACATTCCTTCTATACCTAATTTTTTTGAGAGTTTTTATCATGAAATGATGTTGAATATAGTCAAATGGTTTTTCTGCATCTATTGATATGATCATAGGTTTTTGCCTTCATTTTGTTAATTGTTTCTGCTTTTTGTATCTTGTTTAAGAAATCCTTTCCTACTCTGATATCATGAATATATTATCTTACATCTTCTTTGAACAGTTTTAAGTTTTGCTTTTCATATATTTTAGCTATCTGAAACTTAGTTTGGGGTATAGAGTAACATAGGGGTCTATTTTTTTGTTTGTTTGGATAGCCAGTTAGCCCAAGACCATTGAACAAATAGTCCATCTTTTTCCACTGATGTAGCTTTCATCATTTACCAAGTTTCATGTCTTCGTGAGTATGGCATATCTCTCCATTCTTTTGTGTCATCTCTTATGTTCTCCAATAAAGCTTTATAATTTTCTCAATAAAGATCATACACATATTTTGTTAAATTTATTCCTAAGTATCCTATTATTTTTAATGCTATTACAAATAATATTTTCTTAAAATGAAATCTTATATTTGTCTATTGCTATGGCATAGGCATATTGATGTTTGTGTATTCACCTTGTCCCAAGCAAGGGATTTGTAAGTTCTAATAGTTTGTTTGTAGGTTCTTGTGAATTTTCTTTGTGTAGTAATCAATCTATGTATAGTAATCTCCTACGTATAATGATGGCTTTATTTTTTCTTTTTCTTATTGTGCCAGTTTAGACCCCTCGGCACAAAGTGAATAGCAACAGTAAAAGCTGGTATCCTTGTCTTGACTTTGGAAGTTATTATATTTTCTATTCCTAACCAGCTAGATAATATTATTTTTTAATAGACAGAGTCTCACTATGTTGCCCAAGCTGGAGTGCACTGGCAATTCACAGAGCAATGATAGAGCACTACAGCCTCAAATTCCTGGGCTCAAGCAATCCTCCCTCCTCAGCCTCCTGAGTATATGGGATTACAGGTGCCCATGCCACCACAACTGGCTCTAGATTTTTTTTTAAAATTATGAGTAGTATTAAACTTTATCCAATGGGTTCTCCATGCTTACTGAGACAATCAAATATTTTGCCACCATGCCAGGTTCATTTTTCTATTTTTTTTGTAGAGACAGGGTCTGGTTATGTTGCCCGGGCTGATTTCGAACTCCTGGCCTCAAACGATCCTCTTGCCTTGGCCTCCCAAAGTGCTGGGATTACTGGTGTGAGTTACCATGCCCTGGCCTAAACTATTTTTTGTTATATTCAGGGAGCATAGATTCAAGGCAAGTTGCCTTGAATCTATGCTCCCCATTAATAGATTTTTAGCTGGGTGTGGTGGCCCACACCTGTAAGCTTAGAACTTTGGGAGGCTGATGTGGGAAGATCACTTGGGTCTGGGAGTTGGAGACCAGCCTGGACAACATAGTGAGACCCCATCTCTACAAAAAAATTTAAAAATTAGCCAGGTGCGGTAGCTCATGCCTGTAGTCCCAGCTACTCAGGGGAGCCTGAGGCAGGCAGATTGCTTGGACTCAGGAGTTAAGGTTGCAGTGAGCTATGATGACACCACTGCACTCTAGCCCAGGCAATGGATCCTGTCTCCAAAAAAGGAAAAAAAAAAGATTTTAAAAGTAAACTATTGTTGCATTCCTGGAATAAACCCTGCTTGGTCACATTCACTAAATGTATATACATATATACACCCATGCACAAATTTCACTGGATTGTTTCCTAGTATTTTATTTATGATTTTTAGTCTTATAAGTATGACTGGTACTCTTTTTCTATTGCCTGGAACAGTTTATATAAGTAAATAAACAGTTCCACTAACCATTGGCAAAGTAGATCTGTAAAAGCGTCTGAGTACAGTATGTGTGTGTACATTTTTAACTTCTCATTCAATCCTTTAGAATTTATATATCTGTTCAATTTTTCTATTTCTTTCTGAGTCAGCTTTGGCTGTCTTTCACCTCATTCCCCACCTCTTTGGGACCAAGGCCTCATCCTCTCCTGTCCCTGTTGGCTGGTAAACCCAAGCCCTTAGTCACCAGAACCAGTTCCCTCCCAGACCTTCACAGTCCGCTCATCCTCTGGCTTCCAGTTTCCTCTGTTTCTAACACCTGGGATTTCACTTTCCTTTTGAGAACTAAATCATATGTTCAATTTTTAAAAATATTTTATCCAGTATTTCCAGGTGATAGGGGAGGATTGCTTTGAGATTTGATAATTTCTCCATCTTGCTTGATTCTGAAGTTGTTCCCATTTTATAGACAAGAAAGCTAGGGTTCACAGTGGTTTTACAGCCTGCCAGAATCACACCATTAATACTTTTAACCTGGTTATTGAATCCAGATTTTCCAGTTCTGAACCTGGAAATGTGGCTCTTGCCACATTATTCCATGCTGTCTTCTGAAGCTAATGAGGCAAAACTAGAAAGGGGCACTACAAAGTTAAACGGGGAGAGAATCTCATAGGCAAGACAGAGGGGGCCGGGATGAAGGCAGGGCCATGGTGCTGGATGATGCTGGGAAATATGGAGGAAGTGACTGTGTTAGGTAATGGCATATGACACTCCTGGGCTGCAGCTGCCAGAGGGAGAATCATGGCCTCAATTCATCCCCTCTGAAATCCTGGAATATCTGGCCCCCTGTCCCAGATCCTGGCATGAATGCCTCCATTCAACCAATATTTATGGGGTGTCCAGTGCTAGGTCCAGAGAACAGCAAAAGTGAGCATCTGCAGGCATGGCCCCTGACCTCGGGGTCTTACATTCTATGGGGAGACAGACATCAATCAAATAATGAACAAATGTAGAACTTCAACTGTGCCAAGTGCCTCCAAGGAAAATTATACCTTAGTGTAAGAGCTCATAAAGAGGAATTTGACCTTGAAAAGACAGTTGGGGAAACTTCCCTGAAGATGTTGAGAAGCTGAGACCTGATAAATGAGGAGGAGCTAACCAGGAAAGGAACAGAGGAAGGAGCCTTTCAGGCAGAGGGTCCAGCTGACTCAAGGCTCTTTGCAGGAGGAAGCACAACGTGGATGGGAACTGCAGCACAGGGAGTGAGGGGGAGAGAGTGGTGGGAGATGAAGCTGGAGAGGTGAGGCCACCCTTCAAAAATCCTTAGAGGCCAGGTTAAGGACTGGGGTCTTTAACCTAAGATCAATGGAAAACCATTGAATGGTTTTAAGCAGGTTGATTGAAACAATCAGATTTTCATTTTTAAAATATCCCTCTCACTTAGGTGTGTGTCATATTTTACAGAAGGCCATTCCCAGCCTCTTCAGCCACTGCAATGACTCAGAGGAGAGCCAGTGGTCTAGATGGTGGCTGGACCAGGGACATGGAGGGATGGAAAGGAGTTGACAGACTTTGGATATATTATAGCAGATAAAATTGATAGGACTAGATACTGGATTCAATACTGAGATGCTCACACTGAGATGCTCACACTGAGATGCTCACATTGAGATGCTCGCCTCTAGATCAAATCCTTCAAAGGCAGGGACCGCATCATATGACTGCAATATTCAGTTCCCAGAACAGCCCCTGCCACGTGGTAGACTCAACAGACATTTCCTGAAAGGGTGAAACTGATTAGCGGTCTCTCTGGTGATCCTTTTACCTGTAAAGGTATTTAATTCTTTCTTGCATGTGTCAATAATCAACCTCCATGATATATCATAGGGAGAAATGTTGTCAATTTCCAAAGAGTACACTTTGGGGCAAGTTAATACAAGAATAAGGTCTCATTTATCCTATAACATGAACAGTAACAATAAACTTGATGCAAAGTGTTGCCCAAGGGAATAACTCCCCCAAAGGAACCTACCACAAGGGTGAATGATGACAACTCCCTCTTCAGTTGCCAGGCTGGGTTGAAGAGTGCCAGTTTGGAGGGGACACTCTTGTGGGATTCCTGGCTGACTCTGTTCAAAATCAGTTTCCCAGCACATGAAGAGGATATTAAGCAAACAATTTTGCAGCGGTGCACATGGCAGGACATACAGTGCTTGTGGTAGCAACTCAGTACCTTGGCAGCACTGGGGAAAGTTGTAAATTGAAGAAATGGGTGGTCCCTTTGGGGATGTCTGTACCTAAAGGTGTTTCTAAGTTTTCCTGACATGTTTCTTGTGCTCACACAGCCCTGTTCTCCTTTCCCCACCCTCTCCTCCAAGCTCCCTTGGCTTCTCCCTCTGGTTCCCATCTCCTCTCCTTTCCTCCCTTTCCCTTGGCCACATGCATCTGCCTGTTTTCACCTTTCAGTAAGAGGCCACCTGTGCAGCTGGAAGGAGCAGCCTCCAGCTGGGCTTTGTACTTAGAGTTGAGTGCAACAAGGGTTTTAGAAATTCCTGGGGTCCTGAGAACAGGGCCTGGTGAGGCCAGGAGTGGGCACAGGGAGATGGCATCATTAGATGGGGTGCTGGGTGTAGCTTTAGCACCAGAGGCAAGAAGGACTCAGCAGCCTCTGGGGGGAAGTGATGGGTTGGGTGGGATTAGTGGGGGAACTGGGATTTGATGGTGGGGTTTGTCCCCTTGGAGATCTCTGGAGATTAAGTTATCTCTTTAAAATGACCCCTTCGAGACAATCCCAGGGAATCTGATCCATCCATGACAACAGCAGGTCTGAGACAACCTGGTAAATTTCTCAGAGGACAGGAGAGGGGAAAGTGCACAGGGACCTTTTATTTATTTAAACAAAACAAAACAAAACAAACAAACAAATACATATATATGTATTTTTTTTAACAGATTCTTTTCTAAGAAACAGGGAAATGTACTTTTCCAGGCCCGGGAGCTCCCTCGGAGATCAGCACCTTGGCCTAGAGTGAGTGGACCTGGCCATTCCAGCTTTAAGTAGGTCTAGGTGAGACACTCTGGCCACTCCATGTGGTTGCTCTGAAAGTCACTCTGGCTGGGAGTGGGGTGGGAGCTGTGTTCTGTTATGCCTCCCACAGGTGGAGGGAGTCTGTCACCTAAGGCTGCCCTTCTGTCCTCCATTGCTACAGGGTTGTGGGCGGTGCTGCCACAGGGGCTCCCCTCTCTCCCCACTGTGTGAGGCCTGGTGTCATGGCAGATGGGTAATCTGAGTGAAATCACAGCCACGGAGGCCAGAGCAGCAAGGCCTGGTCCGTAGTGTGGCCCTGGTGGTGCTGTGCCAGGTTGGAGTTGTATCAGAAGCCGGGCCTGCAGTCTTGCTCCTGCACACTTGCTTGTGCTGCACCAGCCCTGAGCTCTGCCCAAAGCCCTTGCCGCGCTGGCTGCACTGCTGGGGCCACTCGCTATGGTGGTCCTGCTACTGGTGCTACTGGTGCTGCAGGTTGGAGTGGCAGCCAGTGCCCTCGCCACCCTGGGGCAGGGGGCAAGGGAAAGGCTCCTTACTGTGTGCTGGGCTGCACAGTAGTGGGCCACTGCCAGTGCCTGGGGGAAGAGCAGACCAGAGCCCTAGCAGCTGTAGACTAGTGGGGACAGCAGGGGAACCAGTGGACCCATTGGTGGACCATGAACCAGGAGTGCTGGCTGAAGCCACAGCCATACTCACTGCATAGCTAGGGCATCTCCCCCATGTGCCAGGCCAGGTTGGCATTCTGGGTGAAGTGCTTGCTACATTCCGGGCAGAGGAAGGGGCTCTCACTAAGTGAGCCTTCTTGTGGTGGATGAGGCTGGGGCGGTACCCCAGACTCCATCCACAGGTAGCACAGATGTAGGGCATGGGGCTGATTGCCTGTGTGTACAGTGGCATGCTGCAGCTGACTAGAGCTCTTGGGAGAAGCCCTTGCCACACTGGCTGCAGTGACAGGAGAGCTCAGGCAGTGGTGCTGGGCCAGGTATGAGCTATGGGAAGTGGGAAGAGCTGTGGTCACACTTGCTGCAGGAGTAGGATCTGTCACCTGTGTGGAAGTATAGGTACAGGGTCAGGTGGGCCCCTTGGCTGAAGTACTTCCCACATTTGGGGCAGGGAAAGGGCTCCAGGGCTCAGCTTCTGCATTCAGACACATGATCTGCTCTGGTTTGCGGTAAAGTGAGAGAGGTAAAGTGGCAGGAGGTGGGTGGGTGAGTGGTGGGTAGGGTAAGGGGGAGAGAGGCTCCCCCCACATCTCCCGTACCCCTTGCCCCCCACAGAAAGGCTCCTCTCTTACCTTCTCCATCCCAGTGTCACCTCCTGACAATTAGTGGCCTACAGCCATCCCCCTGCTTGGGCCACCTGCCATACAGGCTATAAGGAAAGGAGCTGACATGTCATTGAGCTTCTTACTGCAGTGCTGTCAGTCTCATGTGCACATCAGAATCACACGGAGGCTTGTGAAAACACAATTGTTGGTCCCACCTCCAGAGTCTTTCATACAGCAGATCCAGGGGTGGGGGCCCAAGAATTTGCATTTCTAACAAGTTCCTAGGTGTCCTGGATCCACACTGGGAGAACCACTGGTCTGTCAGGCATGTTACTTTACTCACATTATCTCATTAAACCCTCACAGCAACCTGCTATTCTCCCCATTTTGCAGGTGAGTAAACCGAGGCAAGATCCAGTGGCTTGTGCAAAGTCACTCAGTTTGTAAAATGGCAGAGTGAAGATGTGAACCCAGGCATGTCTGACTTTAGTACTGTATCAACCTTCCTTTCTCTACCCTGCTTTTTGCGCTGTTAACTATTCTCCTCCGTGTATCTTGTACCTCAACAAAACAGTAAAGTTCTCTTTTGTATACTTTGTATCTTTCATCTTGCCTAACCCAGTAATGCAGGCTTGACCCAGAGCGACTGAGGGATTTGAAGGAAATACCCCAGTGGAGCCAGGAGCTGAACAGAATTGGAGCCCACCCCACCAGAGACTCAGATACCTCCTTCTGCCAGCACTGGGGAAGGGGGAATGCCTGGTCAGTCAGGAGCAGTTACTTTTTCTTGGTGGGTGCATAGGGGAGACTTACCCAGGGCCATGGGTTCCTGTAGATCTTCCACATGGCATGACCCAAATAAACAGCAGTGTCTGCGAGGCTCACAGTTATGGGGGCGGGGGTCGGGCACGAGAGCACTCGCAGCAGAGAGGGGGCATGAAGGGAAATGTGGCAAGTGGAGACAAGGGGAGGGCCGGGCGAAGGTGGCCACTGTGGCGCTGAGAGCGGAGATAGAACGACCAGGGAGGCGGCAGGCTGTTTCAGAGTGAAGCAAGAGGGACCGGCAAGAGACAGAAGAGGCTGCCAGGTCGGTCAGGGCTGGGGAGAACAAGGAGAGTGAGGGGAGATGCTTCAGCCCCCGGAACCAGAAGAGAAGCCGGGTTAATTCCATACTCCCGCTTCCACCTCGGTATCTCACCCGACTCCTCCTCACCTGCTTCTCTACTTTGAAGCTCCAGGGGCAACGCCCACCTGCCTCCCGCCCCAACCTCCCAGGAGCGTCACAGCCCCTAGATACTTGGGATGCCAGAGGAGGGGAGTCAGGATCACGGGTTCCAGGGAGGCGGGTGTAGACAGGGCTCCTACATGGGTAGAAGTGGGTGTTGTCTACTTCTGCAGGCCAGGGGTCTCCAGGGGTGAGCGCCAGCCAGGTCACCAGGTCTGCAGTACTTGCCGGGGCTGGAGGATGCCTGCCTGCACCTGCGGCATTGAGGGTACCAGGGACGAGGGGAACAAACCAGAAATCCTAAGGGTGGAGTAGGCTGCCCACGGGTCGGCGGGCGGGCCGCCTCGTCTGCGGAACTGGGGGGGCCAAGAGGGCTTTACCTGCACTCGGGCTCCTCTGTCAGAGAGAGAGAGAAGTGAGCGAGCGGGGAGGAATTTGGGACGGGTGGGGGTAAGGGCGCCAAGGGCAGCGGAAACAGGAAGTGAGAGGTAGAGAAGCTTGGGGGGGGTGGTGGAAGGAGCGTTAATCCCAGCTGGAGAAGCAATTTGTCCTCCCCTGGCCCCTGCACCGCCCTGGACGGGGAGCGCAGTCGTGCTCCCCTGTCCCCCAGCCCGGAGCTTGTGGCCCGCCCGCGGAACTCGAGGCAGAAAGGCAGCCGCGGCTTTCCTTGATGCCCCCACCCCTCTGCTCTTAGCCGCTGTCCCGACGAGCACGCAGCTACAACTCCCGGGCGGCCCTCCCTCCGCTCAGCCCCGCCGGCGGCACAGGCTGCGCCCTCCTGCGAACTGTAGTCCCCAGCCCTGCCCGCCCCTCTTTGAGAGGCAGCCGGAGCGGGCTGCAGGGATGCTGAGCAGGGAGCTTCTCTCTCCCCGCTCCCTCCTCCCTCCCTCCCTCCCTCTTTTCTTTACAGCTATAGAAACCAGCTTCTCGCAGTGAGGAGGAGTAATTTCCCTTCCGAACATCACGGTCCTGTCCGTGTCTACAAACGTGCCTTTCTCTTTTGGGCCACTTTCCTGCTTTCCCTTTGCATTGAAACCATGGATTTCAGTCTGGGCGATTCAGGGGGCAACTCTGGGATCTAACTTCACACCTTTCTGCTCTTCATGCTCTTTCTCCCAGCTTCACAGATCTTCATTCTCCCACATATTTGCTTATTTGGAGGTTCCGAAAGAACACGGTGAATATTCTGCGACATTTTCTCCTCATTTCCAAGGCTAATCCTACATGATTTCTAGGCCTCCCCCCTCCACCTTTTCCTGTTTTTTTTTTTTTCCTTCTGGTACACCCCTGATAAACAGAGACACAGAACTGCAGGTTTTAAAGAGGAAAAAAAAGCACATTTGTTGTTGGTAGGAGGGAGTGAAGGGGAGGGCTCTTTACCCTCCCCAACATCTTGTATAGATGGGAGGTTGGGGGGCAATAGAAAAGGCAGCAGATGGGGGCATATGCCTCACTCTGTACAATATAGAAGAATCTGATATAGATACTTTGTATAAAAGCCACTTGTCCTCATTTGTGTCCTCTTGCTGGCTGGCTGGGGGGCAGTGGGGGACAAAAAAGCTGGGGTGATGGGCCAGGACACAGGACATCCCATGGTCCCCATCCTCTGGCTGTCCCTTCTGGGGTCACTTTGGATCCTTGGTGGGGGCGTAGCAGAGCTCCAGTGGCCGGGACACCTTCCAGAACTTCTCATTCACCAGTTCCAGGGTCAGCGAGCCATTCAGCGTCTAGGGAGGGGGTAAAAGGGAGAGGTTGGGGTAATAGAGGAGAAAGTTGGAGAAGATGGAAAAGGAAATGAACGAATGAGAGGCAAAAGGCAACCGAGGGAGGAGGGAAGGAAAAAGGAATAATAAAAGGGATAGGGCGAAGCAGGAGTGTGGAGTGATGGGAGAGGAGAGAGGACGGAGAAGGGGATAGAGAATGGGATGCGGGATGCAGAGGGAGAGAGGAGGGCCAGAGAGTTCAGAGGTCAGGCTCCGGGTTCCTTGTGGCCCCAGGCTACCCTTCCTTCCTTTCTCCTCTTATCCCACTGCACTCAGAGGCTCTCACCGTGAACGCTCCGCCTCCAGGTGCAATGTAGATGGTGTACTGCTTTTCACTGACGCCCTCCAGGCTGGGCAAAGCAGGCTCCTCAGGACCGTCACCTCCTCCGGCACCTCCACCCTCCCCACCACCCCCATCAGGTCCCCCAGTGTCAGAGGCACCCCCGCCAGGCCCTCCTGGCTCCCCTGCCTCTTGCTGCTGCCGCCGCTCAAGGGCAATGCGCAGGGCCAGGTACTTGGAGAGATGGTCCACGGTGGCATTCCCAGTTGTCTTCACATACCTGGAGTGGAGAGGGCAGGTTCAGAGCACAGGAAGCCTCAGATGGGGAAGGCAGGTACAGGCTTTCCAAAAGGGCTGGGTTAGGGTTGCTTTCTGGGTTTGGGAAAAGCCCACTTCTGATGGAAATCTCTGTGACCTTTGGTTTCTCAGTAGTCTGGGGAAAGACAGGGCTCCTCACCTAGTCTGGCAGTATTCTCCCTTCTCCACGAGCAGGGGGTGGGGCCGGAACACGAGCTCAATTTCTCCACCTGGCTCCGGGGGACTGGGGGCCCCAGGAGGGCTTGGGGGGCCCAGGGTTCCCCCTCCCAGGGTCCCTCCCCGGTCACCAGAGTCTTCTGAACCGGCGCCCCCACCCACCCCACCAGTGCCACCTCCTCCTGTCCCTACACTGCTCCCCCCTGCACCCCCTCCACGGGGTCGCTTGGGAGCAGGGCCTGGGGCAGAGTCGGGGGCAGAGTCTGAGCTCACATCCTCTCCATCCCCCTCTCCCTCCCCGGGCTCTCCTTCCCCCCCACTCATCGTTGTGGTCTGATCTGACCCGGGCATCGGCCGCCTCACACGCTGGGCCCTGTAGAAGCAAGTGGTTAAGGTTAGAAAGCATCAAGGATAAGGGGCTTAGACTTTAAGCTTCAGAGAATTAAGAGATCAGGGAAATCCTAATGATAATACCTAATATTTATTAAACATTAACTATGTGCCATGTGCTCTGGTAAGTGTTTTGCACCAATCCCCTCACCTAACACAACAAATCCTATGATGCAGGTAATTATTTCTATTTTATGGCTGAGGAAACTGAGGCTTAGCGAGGTTAAGTAACTTGTTTGAGATCATACACCCTTTCCTGTCAAAGTATGGTCCAAGAACTAGTAGCATAGCGTCACCTGAGAGTTTATAAAATGCAGACTCTCAGCCCAACTCTAAACCTACTGAATCAGAGTTTGCATTTTTAAGAAGACCAACAAGTAACTTGGATACACATTAAAGACTGAGAGATGCTGGTCTAGGAGGTGATTTAATCCCCAACAGTATGAATCCAGAACTTATTCTCAAAATCACTCTACTGTTCTAACTTCTCAAAAGTCAGAGAATAAACTATTTTTTTCTTAAGAATACTAGTGTCAGTTGCTTACTAAGAAGCTGTAATTTACATCCATGATTTCCAGGCCTAATGATCAGGCCGTGGTCAGCTCTTAGGATGCTGAGGCTTAGAAGCTAGCAGGCAGCAAAGACAGTACTAGGAATCTGCCCCACAGACCCATCCCACTACTCCTGCTTTGGCCTCTCTCCTGACCCCTGCACCTGTGCATGGCCTGCATGCGCAGCCCCTCTTCGATGCTGGAGCTCAGTGCCTGCTGGTTGTGCAGGCGGCTGAGGCGGATGAGCACTCGGTCCTGGTGGGCTTCGTATTCCTCCCGGCTGGGATAGATCTTAGAGATCAGGGCATCAAAGTTGGGGTCTGGCCGTAGGGATCGCTTGGATACCAGCTTCTTGCGACAGGTAGGGCACTCCTTGTTCCTGGGGTAGGAGAAACGAAGTCCTGAGCCATCAGTCCAGGGAAGTGAAGCCTAGGCTGAACCGGGACCAGTGAGAGGGACCCAACTCCATACCCCCTCACCCCATCTCAACCATGGCTCTCCAGTTACCCGCTCCGCAGGGCTGTGACAATGCAGTCAGAGCAGAATCGGTGGAGGCACTCCTTGGTGGTCATTGTATTCTTCAGCATGTCCAGGCAGATAGGGCACATGAGTTCTGAATGCAGTGACCGAGGGGAAACCGCAATCTCTGTGCCATCCATGATGGCTTCCTGGAGGCACCAGTGAGTGAGAAGGTGGTGTGGGTTGGGTGGAAAGGAGTTTTAGAAACCAGCATTCCATTAAATAAGCATTTTGTGAAATACAGGGAAATGGCAGAATCTGGGTACCCATGTTGGCCACTAGAGGAAGATGGGCATTCAGAGAAAGAGGGGACTGTTGACTTGGAGAAAATGGAGAATAGAAAGGATTAGTGTCCATTAACTAAGAGTAGCTTTGGAATAGGAGGATCTGAGGTTTGGTGAGAGGCCTAGGGGTGGGGACAGATATGTGGTTTGGAGAAGATTTATTCAAGAGAATTGCTTAAAGTGTGGTCCTGGTACTACTTATATCTGAATCCCCTAAGGTGCTTGTTAAAAATGCAGGTTCTGAGGCCCCATCCCACTACTGAATCAGAATATTAGGTGGCATGAAGCTCTATTTTTAATAAACTCCCAAGGTAAGTCTTATACGCACTGACCTATGACATTAAATTGAGGAACAGGGAAGGTAATTTCTGTGTCTGTTTTCTACCTTTCAAATGAAGATAGTAATACTTGCTCTACCTCTTTGGCAGGGTTGTTTTGAGGATTAAATGAGATTAAATGAATTAAATGTGAAAGTGCTTTGAAAAGATTAAGGTGATTCAAAGGTAGGACCAGGGAGGCTGGAATCGAGCAGGGCTGAATAGAGCAAAGAATGAAAAAGAGGCTGTGTGATGGGGTCTGTAGATTGAGGGGTTTGTGGGGAGGGGGTAAGCTGGGAGGGGAGAATCCCTGTCACCTGCGGGGTCCGATGCAGCTCATACAGACTCAGTTCCCACGTTTTGCTGGCATTCTGGGCATTCGCCGGCGTCGTCATGGTGACCGGGAACAGACACCCACCAGGGCTCCGCAGCGGCGGCGGAGGAGAGGAAGGCTGCGGAGGTGGGAACGGGAGGAGGGTGTTAGGGGGGCCGCCCCTCGCGCAGACCCCGCCCCTCCAGAAGCGCCCCTCTCCGCCCCCGCCCCCGCCGCCGCGCCGGCGCAGCCCCTCACCCGGCTCCGGCAGTCCGCGCTCCCGCTGCCGCCGCGCCTTTCTCCAGGCCTGGGCTCCTGGGCCGAGTTCGCTCGGTCCGCAGCCGCTGCTCAGACAGCAGCTCCCGCCGCCGCCGCCGCCATGACCCGGGCGCTAGGGCCCTACGTCACTTCCGTCTGCCCCGCCACTTCACCCCCCCGCTGGCGGAGACGTCATCCGCCACTCGCAGCGCGGGTGGGACGGGACGTGGACGCGGGGGTTCCCCCACCCACGAGACCCGCCCGCCCCGCTTGAGGAGCCGACGTCCCGGGAGTCCTGCGCCACGTGGGGACCACGGTCTCCGCTCCCGGCCCAGCACCGTCGCTCGGCCAACACCTTGGCCTCCGTTCCCTACCCGTTGTCCCCACCCGGGGCCTCTGCTCCGGGGGCGGGGCCTGGGATCTCTCTGACCCCAGGAGGGGACCGAGGGCTCGGGAAAGGGGCCACCTCCCCGACTCTGAGTCCCCTGGCGGTCCTGGGGGTCACCCCTCCAACCCCTCCAACCCCTCCAACCCCTCCCCCCCACTCCGCAACACACACAACTTCTCCGAAACCCTAGCTCAGGATCCCGGGGAAAAAGCCGCAAAAGACCCTGTGCCGCTTTAGCCCTACAGCACTGTGAACGCAACTAGGTTCAGATGTACGCAGGATTCCCCTTATCACCCTGGGGACTTGCTCCACCCTCCGCTCTGGGTCTCCCTGGACCCTCCGACCTGCTCTCCCCCTCGAGGTTTGGGGGCGGCGGCTCTGGACGTCCAGACTCAACTCTCGGCCGGAGCCAAAGACTCGAGAATTGCGTTTGGACAATCAAGAGCCGCGGCCCGGGGCGCGGGCGGGAGGCACGGGGGAATGGAGACACCACGCGGAAGCAGGGACACACACAGATGGGGCCCCCATGGGGGTGTGTGTGCGCGTGTAGGTGGGAGATACAGGGGTGGAATGTCTGGAGTGGGGAGTGGGCAGAAGCCTCTTCCAGGACTCTCGAGTAAAGGAAGGGGAAAGGGAGGAAAGAGAAGAGGAAGGGGCAGAGCGATCCTCATTGAGGGCAGGGGATGGGTGGGGGGGAGACCGTGATGGGTGTCCTGTCCCCGCCAGCCCGAGCTGGGCTCCCGGACTTGGGCTGCGGTTGCCAGGGGGTGGCTTGTTTCTGGAGCAAGGCAGCAATGGGTCCCCTTGCCCCCCACCCCAGTTCCCCCCTACTTCCCTGTCCTCTCCTTCAGTCCGTGGCCAGTCCTTATGTGGGAGCCAGAGTCGATTAGCGCGGACCCCCTCCCCTTCCTCCTCCTCCTCCTCCCAACCCCCTCCCTTCTGCTCTCCTCCAGCCCCTTTCATCGGCTGGTTCATTCCCCTAATCCTGGCCCCCTCCCCTAATCCCCCCCATCCGACCCCAGGCCGGCTGCAGCTATTGTAAGGTGGAGAGAAAGGGGAGGGGTGACTCAGAGAAAAGAGAGGGGTGGGGGAGGGCCACCTGTTCCAAGACCCCCTCTTAAGGCCAGACGGGACACCAGGATGGGGCCATGAAAAAATCATCCTTGGGGACCATAACGACCCAGGGAGTTGGGGGGGGGTGAGGAGTGGTGCTGTAGAACCAATGGAAGGGGTGATGCAGAAACCCCTCCCTCCAAAAAGACCCAGAGTGTCACGCATACACAGTGACACACACTCTTTCCTCTCACACCCGGCGGCGGGGGTTGCCCTGGGAGACCAGGCAGTGAAAGGGAACAATCCTTCGGGAAAGGGAAAGGAGGGGGAGATGGGGAAGGGTCTGAGAGCTTGGACACAAGAAGAACCGGAGGTGGCAGGGAAGAGGATTTGGAATTTATTAGGGTCACAAGCACCCCTGCCTCCCATATTCAGCATTCCTGAGCCATACACTGCCACCCCTTTTGTAGCCTGGGAACTTAGAGTCCTCATCAGCAGGAGGCTGGGCAGAGTGGTGGGGGAGTAAGCAGAGTCCAGGGTCCTTGAGGCAGTTACATGAAAAGACCTCCTGGGAGGGGCAGAAACATTTGGACAGATGCATGGGTGGAGAGACAAATAGGCTGGGGGCAGCCCATTTCTGTCTCTGGCCTCAGGAACCTCTGCCCTTCCCACAGTAGCTCCAGACTCCCCTCACTTGCTTTCTTATATAGTCTGGGTCCCAGTTCTCTGCCCTCTCTCTCCCCATGCTGGCCTCATACCAGTGACTTCCACTGAGGCCCCTGTGATATATCCACTGTCTTCAGATGCCAGGAATGCGACCACATCTGCCACATCTACGGGAATGGTAGGGAGAGGGCAGAATCCTACTCACTCCCATAGACCCAAAGTAGCCATCATCTCCCACCAAAGATACGCCTTCCCCCCAACACACACACACATACACACCCCAACCACCAATCTCTCAAAAATACCACAAACCTTGAGATCTCTTCATTCAGATACCCTCCCCAGGGCCTCCTCCCCACAGTGCTCACCCTCAGGGTCCCCCAAGTGTCCCATCGGGATCATTCTGGTCACCTGTAAGGAAACACTCACATGTGGGTGAAAGTTTCTTTTATGGACTTTTTGAAAACTTAGTCTGTGACCCTTTTTTCTTTTGTCTTCATGCCTCATACATTTATTGAATAGCTACTGTTTGCCAGGAACTGTGTCTAGCATTCTCTCTCTGTGAAGCCGAGAGAGGTTGAGTCTCTGAATGATTCCACCTTCCACCCACAGCCTCCTACCTTGTCCAGCACTTTCTGTGGCACTTTCTGTGTCATGGGTGTTGCAATGAACCCTGGGAGGACAGAATTACAGCGGATCCCATGTCTGTGGGAAGGAGAGTGGCTGCTGACTCTGGAGAGGACTAAACACTGACCCCTCCCTCAGACCCACACATGCCTCAGCAAAGCTCCCCAGCACCCTCAAGCGTGTGACCAACCGTCCAAGCTCCCGGGCTGCAGTCTGGGTCAGCCCAATCACGCCAGCCTTGGATGCAGCATAGTTTGTCTGCCCCATGTTCCCCACCTATAAGTGAGTCAGAGATATGGGATGAGTCAGGAGTCTCAAGGAGGGGCTCTCCTCTCTATGCTCACTTGGCTGGCTGACCTTGTCCCAACTCAACCTGACCTTTCCTACGATGCTACTGATGTTGATGATGGAGCCATGACAACCACTGGACACCAGGGCTTGGGCTGCAGCCTGAGTGACTAGGAAGATGCCCTGGCAGGAAAGGGTAACAAGGCAGAAAAGATCAGCTGGGGTGACAGCCCTCCTCCAACTCCCTTCCCAGGCTAAGTGTGTGGGGGGGACCAGAAGTCATAGGTTCAGAGGTCACCACCTTGAGGTTGACAGCTATGACTTTGTCCCAGTCATCCTCAGACATGTGGAGCAGAAACTCGTCTCGGGTGATGCCCGCACAGGACACAACGACAGATGGCGGGCAAGAAAAGCAGGCCTATAGGAAGGGGAGGTTACACATAAAAAAAAACCCAAAAAAACAAAGAGCGGGGGGCAGTGGAGGCAACGTCATATATAGCTTTAAAGGCGGCAAGGTGGCCTGGCGTTCACCTGCACTTGTTCCAGCAGGCGCCTGGCGGTCCTGGCCTCAGACACGTCAGCCTGGAAGGCAGCGTGGTTCCCTCGGGGCGTCCCCTCCTTGCTCCCCGGTCCGCCCAGCAGCTGCACCGTCTCCTGTGCCGCTGCCCCGTCCAGGTCGCAGGCGGCCACGGCGGCCCCCTCTCGGGCCAGGCGCACACTGACCGCCCGGCCGATGCCGCTACCGGCGCCTGAGGTAGCAGAGAACACGCGGGGTTGGGGTAGGGGGAGTGGGCAGGGTCAGAGGTCACAGGGCACAGAGTTAGTAAAATTTGGACAGGGGGCCAGAGGTCACAGCCATCGTGCCCCCTGACATCACTCCGGCACCCCAACCCGCCCTGGGAGAGCACCCCCTCAACCTGTAACCAGGGCCAGCGCCGAGCGGAGCCTGAGCGGGAGCTGAGTCGCCATCGTGGGTTGCGGGTGGGCGGGCACCCCCGCACCGAACCAATCCGAGCGGAGAGAGGGCGAGGCGAAGGCAAAGCCGGGGCCAATCGAAGCCCTGCCAGCCTTAGGCCATCTGCGGCCACCAACACAGGCCGACCTCCCACTGCGGGGCGTGGCCAGACAGTACCGCTTGGGGGGCCCGGAGAGTGGGGAAGACAGGGGCCCCATTCCCCCCGCAAAAAGACAAAGACTGCATATGGGGTGGAAGATCCGAGGACTTTATTTCTGGTCACCACCCCTCCCCCTCGATTCAAACACCGTGATACAAAAAGAATAGAAACAAACAAAAAAAATCAGGTCATGAAATTACCAAGTAACTCTCTCCCTATCCCCCCAATCACTCCCAAATTAGGACACACGATTGATGTTTAATTGATGTTTATCCCCGACTCCTCCTGTTACCCCCTCTGTCCAGGGCTCTGGTCTTCCCTGAAACCTCCACCAACTGGTGGGAGAGATGGAGGTGGACCTTGGAGAACCTTCTGTGTAGCAGCTTGGTCCTCTGAGAACAGGTGGGGTAGGGGACACCAGGGAGGCTGCCATCACCCCCTCTCCCTTCCAGCCTTCTTCATGGCCCCATTAAGCTCTCCAAACCCAACAATATGGTCAGGCAGTGCCCAACACTATGGTCCCTCTGGCCTCTCATTCTCACCTCTACAGCCCCAGTAAGACTGCCAGACCTTGAAGGCCCTAATGCTGAAGTCACCATTCTCCTAGGTTACAATTCCTTCCTTTGGCAGCTGTCCCTGGCCAGGGCCTTCAACTTCCACAGACCCCTGGCCTGGAGTTACGGGCATAGGTTTGGGACAGGGGTAGAGGTGGTTTATCCCACCTCTCACTCGAGGTGGGCAATCAGCACCATCATGACAACTCCCCCCAGCAGCCCCAGCACCTCCAGAAGTGACTGCAATGGTGACGCCTCTCTCAACAGCTCAGGTAACACAGACACAGTTGCTACGTAGATAAAGCCACCTGCAGTGAATGGCAGGACCCAGCCAGGACCCGCACCACCTGCAACTTCACTGCCTACGGCCCCTCCTTCAGTTAGAAGAGCACAGGCTGTGCCTGCCAGTGCCCCTATTGCTGTCAGTAGTTGTAGACACATCGCCTGGAGGGCAGAAAACAAAGAGAGGCACTTACCAACAGCTAAAGATTATTAATGGTTTAGAAGTGGCTGGTGGGGTACAGGTGTATAGGTGTAGGGTACGTGTCTTTGGTAAATAAAAAGATAAAAGGTGGGGTCTAGAATAGATAATTTCTGAAAAATCTTAGAGATCAAAGAGGTCCTTTCCATAGACCTTCTGATGCAGTAGGCCTGTGTGTGTGTGTGTGTGTGTGTGTGTGTGTATGTGTGAGATCCCCATATACCATTCAGATGGTTTACAGACCACAGTTTAAGAAATACCAAGCTACGGGAAAAAGAAAACAGAACTTCTTTCCCCTCGCTTCTAGAGGTTTGGTTGTCAATGATAGTATGACTTGTTTGAACTAATAAGAGGCAGTTTTGGGTTTTCGGTGAGTGAGCAGAAAGAAAGGATTTGAGGCAACCATGTTTGGTAGACATCATCACCAACCTGCTTTTTGCTGCAGCCAGACTGGACCAAGATGGCAAAGTCCCCGACCTCATGGGGCACTTCATGTAGCAGGACAGTCATTGTGGTCAGAATCCCCAACCCCCGGCCCCCTCGAAAGGAAGCACCAATGGCTAGACCATCTGTGAAGTTGTGTGCCAAGTCAGCAGCCAGATTCAGGTACCCGGATACACGCAGGTCTTGTACAGGACAAGAAGACAAAATGATCAGAGGCATCCAACTCCACCAGTCCCAGTCCTGGCCATCCTCATATCTTCCCTCAGAGTCCACTTCACACCCAGCCCCTTAGTGTTTCCCAGACACCTGTTGTTACCCATGACACATAATCCCCTGGCCCTTACCTGAGCCTGTTTTTTCTTCTTCAGGGTTCTGAGGTCTCACTGGCCCATCTTTGGGTACTGTGCTTCCTCCTCTCCTCTTCCGCAACCCCCCTGCTTCCTTTTCTTCTTCCTCTGAGCTCTGTTTCTCCTTTGAAGAACGCTCTGAGGGAAGAAAGGAGTTCCTCAGAGTGGGGAAAAGAGATCTGACAGATCCTCTCCCTCCTGAGAGCCATAGGATGAAGGGATTCTGAGGCAGGCAAAGTGGCTTTCAGGAAAGTCATTCCTGGGCTCACCCTGTCTTCCATGTCCAAGACTTCCACGAGTGTGACCATGAGCGTGTCCATGTCTGTGACTGTGTCCGTGTCCTCCTTTCACATGCCTCACAAATTTCTCCACCACAAGAAAGGCGACGATTCCACTGAGAACCCATAGTCCCACAGAGAGAATGGGACCCTGGCCTGGGAATGGAGGCATTGAGACATTAAGGGAAATGTGGATTCCAGATTCCTCCTCCTCAAATTCGGGAATTGAAGAATAGGAAGACAAAGACCTCTAGCACCCCAACTCCTGTCCCCATCTGTCTCTTTCTCACCACTGTGGGAATGTCCATGTCCGGGCTGCTCCAGAGTGTGGTGAGAATGAGGTTCTGCAAGAAGGGAGGGAAAAAACCCAGATCAGTGAATATCTGACCCATAGGGTGTATATTTGGGGGGATATTGGAAAGTCAGGGATTACAAAAGAGAAAGAACCCTTTTTCCCCAAAGAATAGAATAGGTTAAGATTTGGGTAAAAGTCAGAGGTTATTTACCCAGAGCATGAGGGATGAGGTGCAGGAAGGCATCTCCCAGGAGCCCACCAGAAGCAAAACTGAGCAAGATCTGGAGTAGAGAGCGATGCCTGGGGGAGTTTGACTCCACAGGGATAAGGAAGAGGACAAAAAATGGCGCTGCAGAGATCAGCACTGTGGCCCCCAGTGCCTGGTGAGGGAAGAGTCAGGGGTCAAATAGTGTGCAGTTTTCCAACAATCCAGAACCAGCTCCTCTCTCCCCCATCCCCTGGGGACTCACATAGGCCCAGAGAGTGACAGTGTCCAGGTCCTGCTTGATGTGTGGAGCCCCAGACTCCCCACGGCCTCCACGGCTATGCTCATGGTCATGTCCATGTCCTCCGTGGTAGAATCTCTCATGGGAGTGGCCATGGCTATGGCCATGGTGCAAATCCTCATGTGAATGTCCATGGTCGTGACCGTGGGTATGCCCATGCCAGATGCTCTCATGAGTGTGACCATGGCCATGGGCATGGCTGTGTCCATGGTGGAAATCCTCATGTGAGTGCCTGTGGCTGTGGCCATGGAAGTCCTCTTGCAGGTCCTCGTGCGGGTCGCCATGACCCCCGTGTCCGGCCACCAGCAGCCCCAAGGCTGCCCAGGTCAGCAGTCCCACGGCCACCCAGTGGGGGGCCCCCAGGCCTCTGGCCATCACGCTGACCAGAGGGACAGAGACAGTGACTCCACTTAACCCTCAATTCTATACCTATGCAGGGTCCGCTTTACTCCAATCGCGCCCTCCGTCCATCTCTATGGGCCGCTCCCCCATTCCATTATGTCCCCACCCACATTGCTCCCAAGACTCGTTCTCTTTATCCCGAACCCCCTCCCAGATGTTGGGCCCCGGAACACCACTCCAGGCTTTGACCCGCCACTTTACGGACTCTCTGGGCCCTCGTCTCTATGACCCATTAGGTGGGGAAAAGGCCTGGAAAGGATTGTAGGGAAAAGCAGGGAATTCTCACCGGCTCCGGGATCCTCTCCTTTCCCGGTTTGCTCGGACGTGGCAGTCCCGCCTTAAGCTCCCGCGAGAACAGGAAGTTCCGTTCTACCTTCGTTCTGATACCTTTACCAATATGTCGGCACTCCGGTAGCGGCGAAGCCACTCTGCCCTGACGCGCGTGCGCAAGCGTGGAGGTTATTTGAGGGGAAGGTGGGCGAGGCGGGCTAACAGGCCAGAGAAGACCGCCTCCTCCGTTTCCAACTAGACGAGGGGGCGGGAACTAACGCCGAGACTTCCTGTCTGTACAAAGATGGCTGCCACATCGGCGCTGTCATTTTGGTACAGAGCAGAGCGAAGAGCTTAACTCGACCTGATCCAGGCCACAGTCTTTTTCTCAGGGCCTTCCTCGTGCTCAGCTAGTCCTCCGATCAATCCTTGGGAATCCCTTGCACCTCTTCGGTATCCCTACACTCAGCCAAGGATCATGTCTTGGGCCGCTCGCCCGCCCTTCCTCCCCCAGCGGCATGCCGCAGGGCAGTGTGGGCCGGTGGGGGTGCGAAAAGAAATGCATTGTGGGGTCGCGTCCCGGTGGCGGCGGCGACGGCCCTGGCTGGATCCCGCAGCGGCGGCGGCGGCGGCAGCCGGAGAACAACAAACCCCGGAGCCGGAGCCGGGGGAGGCTGGACGGGACGGGATGGGCGACAGCGGGCGGGGTGAGTGTCCTAGCGGACGGGCAGGCAAGCTACTGACCGCGTTATCTGCAACCCCTCCCCCCACACTGTCCCCCGGTGCTCTTTGGCGCTCCCGCCCCTTGTTTGTAAACACGCGTCCCCTCCCTCCCGAAGGCTTTAGCGCCCTCCTCCCCGGGGCGGGGCGGGGCTGGGGGAGCTTCCGCCCTCCTAGCCGTGGCCGCTTGAGGCCCTGCGTACCGTAGGTCCCGGGCGTGGGAAGGACACGATTCCCCTTGAGCTTGAGGACTTTGGACGTTTGAAGGCAGATCCTGCGTCCTAGGAGGGGTCTCTTCCCCTTATCTCTTTCCTCTGCATGCTCCGGCAACCCTGCTATAAGCTGGGAATGGAGGAGTTGGATGGTCCACTCCACGTGCTGCCCCACCCACGAGACAAGTCTGGCTTGGGGTGACCTGGCATTCATTCAGACGCATGGCTTGGAATTTTTCCTCACTTGAACTGTCCTCCTCTCCTTTGTCAGTCGCCATCTCTTACCACAATTAGGAGTTACACTGTTGTTCGACAGCAGGGTGTCTGTGGATTTGGGGATGGGTGTTGTGGGCTGGGTAGGGGCAGGGTGGGGGATTAGAGAATTAAAGTCTCCAGTTGGATGATCAAAGACTCATTTTCTCTTTTTGTCTCTCCTGTCTCTGTGTGTCTCTGTGCCTATTTGTACCCTTCTCTCAGACTCTCGAAGTCCAGACAGCTCCTCCCCAAATCCCCTTCCCCAGGGGGTTCCTCCCCCTTCTCCTCCTGGGCCACCCCTACCCTCTTCAGCAGCCTCATCCCTCGGAGGCCCTGGGGCCCCACCCCCACCCCCTATGCCACCACCCCCATTGGGCTCCCCCTTCCCAGTCATCAGTTCTTCCATGGGGTCCCCTGGTCTGCCCCCTCCAGCTCCCCCAGGATTCTCCGGGCCTGTCAGCAGCCCCCAGGTGAGAGGTTGTGACCCACTTATTGCCTCTCCACTTTCATTTCCTTGTTTTCCTTGTAACCCCAGATCCTTGTGTGAACTTCCCCATGGCCCACTGACCTTCCAGTCCTCTAATCTTGGCAGGCCTGTGGTCCTTGTGAGACCCCTTGCCCTTCCTGAGGTGACTGATCTTTCAGTGCATGCTTACTCCCAACCCTATAAAAGAACCCCAGTATTCTTGATATCCTTTTCATCTATCAGTGATTTTCTGCCCTTTTGGTCCCATCTGCTCTTCCAAGACACATGCCCTTCGGGGCCACTGTGTTGTGCAGTTTTGGGGGGAACTGTTTATATCTGTTCTCTTTGGGGTTGTGTTCTAGGGATGGTCCTTCACTTAGACTGCAGTGTAAATAATGCCCTCTGGAATGTGCAATGCAGGGCCCTGCCTAGTGGTAGGGTATGATTTCCATCACTTCTGCGAGATTCTCCCTCCCAATGAGTCTTCCTGTGACTTCCCTATTTCCCTCATCCCAGATTAACTCAACAGTGTCGCTCCCTGGGGGTGGGTCTGGCCCCCCTGAAGATGTGAAGCCACCGGTCTTAGGGGTCCGGGGCCTGCACTGTCCACCCCCTCCAGGTGGCCCTGGAGCTGGCAAACGGCTTTGTGCGATCTGTGGGGACAGAAGCTCAGGTATGGGGCTCGGAGAATCAGCAGAGAGTAAGAAAGAAAGAGTCTGGGACATTTACTATCACCTTTGGGATTACCAGGGGCTTATGGGGTTGGGTCAGAGCAAGTTACCTGGGGAGGCCTGATGAAAGTAAGGAACCTGAAGCTCAGGGATAGGGTGGGGGGTTGATCAGAAAGAAAAGGGGGCTATTATAGGGTTTCTGAACAGTGAGGAGAGTGGGACTGGATCATCCCTCACTTCCTGGTTCCTCATCTCAGTATTTGGCAAACACAGGAAAGATTTAAATTAAGTTTTGCTGGGGGGAGATTGGCAAGAGACTTAATGGTGACGGTATCTCCATGCAGCCTTCTTAATTCTCTTCTTGTCCTCATATAGGCAAACACTACGGGGTTTACAGTTGTGAGGGCTGCAAGGGCTTCTTCAAGCGCACCATCCGCAAGGACCTCACCTACTCTTGCCGGGACAACAAAGACTGCACAGTGGACAAGCGGCAGCGGAACCGCTGTCAGTACTGCCGCTATCAGAAGTGCCTGGCCACGGGCATGAAGAGGGAGGGTAAGGACCTGCCCACCAAGGCTTCCTAGACCACAGGCCCTTTCTCTCGAACCCCACTCAATGGGAGAGGAAGGAGGAGGGAGGAAGGAAAGGGGAGATTGAAGGAAACCACATACTCTGTATCTCTCAGGAAGGCCTACTATTCTCTCTCCCCTCTAGAGGGCGATATTTGATTTCTCTCTCCCCTCCTCATCAGCAATTCTCCCTGGTACCTGCTCTGGCCTTTGAGTTTCCTTCTTAATGGTTCTGGCTGTGTGGCCTGCACCTATGACCCCTCCTCAGTCTGGTCCTAGGGTAGAATAACTTTTCCTCACCCATAATGGGATTTTGTGTGTCCCCTTCTCTAATATCAGTAGTCCCTCCTCTCCTTGATGTCATGCACCTTCTCTGGTCTCCATCTCCTGTTATGTGTGGTCTTTCCTCTGACTCTTGGGACTCTACACTCCTATAAGCTGTAGACCTTACTGAAGATCTCAGCGCTTGCCTTCTGTCTTCTGTGTTTCCATCCTGGTATTCTTAAGCTGATTCCTAAAGTTCTGAGAAAGACACTTCAGAGAGTATCTTGGTCAAATCCCTCATTTCAGAGAAGATGAGCCTGAGGCCTGGCTTTCCCAAGGTCATGCACAAAAGAGTGGTAGGGCTGGGATCAGAACCCATATCTCTGAAGACCCAGGCCAGTGCTCCTTTTACTGCCTATTTTGTTCAGTCAGAAGAGCACAAGATTTGCAGTCAGGCACACTTGGATTCATTTGTATGACCTGCCATGTATTGTGTGAACATAGGCAAACTATTTAACCTCTTTGAGTTCTAAGTTCTTCATCTTTAGAAATGGGAACGAGCTCACAGCATCGTTATGATAATTGAGTGAATGTTAAACTGTGCTTAGCATATTTCTTGGTATGTTTTTTAGCATGTAGTAGGCCTCCATTTAAGTTCCTCCCTAATTCCTTTACCCTCCTCTTCCCTTCTTCTTGACTTATTTATCTGCCCTTTTATAACCCCTGCTTCCAGGCTGCCTCCAGCCCACTGTTTCTAGTGACTTCCCGAATATTGCTTCGGGAAGATATTCCTATAAATATCTCCAAAGGGCCATGACACCCTGATAAGGCCCTAAGGCAATCTGTGGAACCCACTCATGGCTGGCGCTGATTTTCCATTTTTTCTCCTCCTCCACCCCCCTGCAGCAGTACAAGAGGAGCGCCAGCGGGGGAAGGACAAGGATGGGGATGGGGAGGGGGCTGGGGGAGCCCCCGAGGAGATGCCTGTGGACAGGATCCTGGAGGCAGAGCTTGCCGTGGAGCAGAAGAGTGACCAGGGCGTTGAGGGTCCTGGGGGAACCGGGGGTAGCGGCAGCAGCGTGAGTGATGGGGTCAATCCATTCTTCGTCCTGATGGGGGGGTGGGGGAGGGAATCTAGGTCTGTTCTATGTCCCCTCCCCCTCCCTTCCCCTCACAACCCTCCTAACACTGCTTGGGACTGGAAGTGTGGCCAAACAAGGTCTTTCAAACGTATGAGGTGGGTGTGACAGCGCCTCCATCCCCACGCCCAAAACAACCCACTGGCAGAACCACAGGCAGTTCCCAAATAAGTAATCATCTACACGAATGCCAGAAGAGAAGCCGGACTTACAGGGATTGGTTTAGATGGGGCTTGAGGGAAGGCTGTATGTAAGGAGGGGGTGTCAAAAGCCTCTTACAAGGAGGCTGCCAGTATACCTCCAAACTTTCCATAACTCTTACCCCCCGTCCCCTGCAGCCAAATGACCCCGTGACTAACATCTGTCAGGCAGCTGACAAGCAACTATTCACGCTTGTTGAGTGGGCGAAGAGGATCCCACACTTTTCCTCCTTGCCTCTGGATGACCAGGTCATATTGCTGCGGGCAGGTCAGTGACCTTGGATCTCTTTGACCTCTTGACCTTTAGTGACCCCAGTGGCCAACCTTGCGTACTGAGGGAGCCAAGCTAGCTGACCTGGCCACCTCTTTTCTTCTCTTCCACTGATGTGCTTTGAATCCCATGGCCTTATCTCTGGCTCCTGACTCTTGCTACCCAACCTAGGCTGGAACGAGCTCCTCATTGCCTCCTTCTCCCACCGATCCATTGATGTTCGCGACGGCATCCTCCTTGCCACAGGTCTTCATGTGCACCGCAACTCAGCCCATTCTGCGGGTGTGGGAGCCATCTTTGATCGGTCAGTGGCCCTCGGCTGGGCTGGCATGTTGGTAGAGGGGGTGGGGCTATAGGCTGGTCCGTGTCCAAGGCTGGCTGAGCTGTGACCTTTGAGTGACCTGCAGGTCCCTCTCCAGGGTGCTGACAGAGCTAGTGTCCAAAATGCGTGACATGAGGATGGACAAGACAGAGCTTGGCTGCCTGAGGGCAATCATTCTGTTTAATCCAGGTAAGAGGAGGATTACCCTTGTCTCTCAAGGCCAAGGCAACCTTGGAGCCTCCTCTTCTCCAGAGACTCCTAAGTTACCCAGCTATCCCCTCAGTAAGACCCTAAACCTGGAAATCTCCCAACTGCCCGAGGAAAAACCCACATCCACTGATACATTCCCTTCTGACCCCATCCCACAAACCCAGTGGGCCCTGCTTCCCTTGCCAGGCATCTGGTAAAAGGAAAGCAGGTGGGGCCCAAAAGGGGCATCCTGTGGGCCACATCTACATGTCCTGATTTGATTTGTCTTCTTTCCTTTTCCTCATCTCTTCCCTGCCATCCCAGATGCCAAGGGTCTCTCCAACCCCAGCGAGGTGGAGGTCCTTCGGGAGAAAGTATATGCATCACTGGAGACCTACTGCAAGCAGAAGTACCCTGAGCAGCAGGGACGGTGAGATGGAGTCATGGGGACTGAGGCTCATGGGAGTGGGAAGTGCCATGAGGGTGTGTTCAGGTCCTGTGTGCTTCCTGCTCTCACTCCTTCTCCCACCTCCACCCTAGGTTTGCCAAGTTGCTGCTCCGTCTTCCTGCCCTCCGGTCCATCGGCCTTAAATGTCTAGAGCATCTGTTTTTCTTCAAGCTCATTGGCGACACCCCCATTGACACCTTCCTCATGGAGATGCTTGAGGCTCCCCATCAGCTGGCCTGAGCCTAGACCTAAACATGGTGCTTCTCACACTTGAGGAGCACACATCCAAGAGGGACTTTGAGCCCAGGGGTGGGGTGGGAAGGGCCATGTTGCCAGAACCTTGGTGGGGTGAGAAGTACAGGGGCAAAACCAAGACCTCCAAGGGGATCCATAAACCCTCCAAGGGGTTTGCTTGATATCCCATCAGAGGGGACCCCACATCCCTGTGAGGACTGGACGTCTCCCTTCAGTGGCCTTGAGTCTCTGAATTTGTTGGGGCTCCCATGATTTGGGGTGATTTCTCACCCAGTAACCTTCCCCCAGCACAAAGCACTGGCCCTGCTTCTGGGAACTTGCTTCCTTCTCATCTTGCCTCACTTTGTTCCCCATCTGAAAAGTAGAAATGGGGAACTCCCCCAGAGATGGATATTGGGGGGCAGGCCCCCCAAACTGATGGGCATGGGAGTAGGGCTCTGACAGGCCTCTCTCTTCCCAAACCTGGCAGATGGGTGCCTCTCTGGAAGAGGGAGGGCCCTGTCACTGTTTCCTGTCTAACATCCCCTTTACACTTCACCTCCTGCAGTCAGACTGAAAAATAAAAAAGGTGGTGGTGGTGGTGAAGGGGCTGGTGGACATGTAGGAATGATCTGCTATTTTTAATTTCCTCTGAGGATAGAGACTTGCAGTTAGATTCAAAGAAGTACTGTACTTTCCCAGGTTGACTAAGAAATGCCAGTGGTGGAAGTGGGTGTTTGGGAAAGGCAGGGCCCTGAGATGGTGTGTCCCTGGGGCTCTTCAAGCACTGGCCTTCCCAATTCTCCCTCTCTGCCATCTCTTCCTGTCTAACTTGTGGAAGGGGCTTGGGCTGTGACAACAGGGCCTGGCAGGGGATGGTTTGGTGAGTGCAGTCCCCAGCTCTTCCCTTCACAGCTCTCCTCCAGCCCTGGACACACAGCACAGGCTGGGGACACACGGTCCTGGCCTGAGAATTGAGGGGAGGTGGTCAGCCCGCAGAGATGGGGTGCTGGGGCTGCATGATTTTTGCCCTGCGTCTCTTCTCTTTGGGGTTCCTCTCCCCTCTCTTTCACTCACATAAAATCGCTTTCAAATTAAAATCGCTGTTTTCTGGACTGAGGTGACTGTATGGGGATGGGCAGCGCGCAGCACCGGGCTTGGGGGCGGTATCCGGTTGGGAGCTCCGGACGCGCTCCCTTGCCGCCGCCGCCGAGGTTTCCTGGGGCCCGAGAGGCGGGCGCAGAGTGGGGGACACAAGGCGATCTTTGTCGGGGAGGGGGGAAGAGGGTGTGCCAGGCTGGGGGCGGGGCCGGCCAGCGGAGGAGGGGGGCGGCTGATTCTCAAAGGCGCCTTGTTCGCTCGTGCCCTCCCAGCGCCAGCGGGCGGCGGCGCCTCGGCTCGCCCAGGCCCTCTCTCCGGCCGCGCCGCGGGCTCCGGGCAGACCCGGCGCCTTGCCCGCTTGTGGGGGCGCGCTGGGCGCCGAGCGCAGCGGCCTCTTCAGGCGCTGCCCGCCCGGAGGCGCCCCACGTCCTTGAGTGACCCCGTTTCCCCGGACCCTTCCAGAGTCGACAGCTCCCTCATCTCAGCTCTGCTCCCTTCGCACCTGGGTTCTCGGGCTCCCTTTCCTCAGCCCCTCATTTTCATGTCTTTGGACCTGACTATCCTGTTTGTTGGTCGGTCGGAGTCTCTGGCCTCTCTCTGTCCCTAAGCAGGCTCCCTCTGCTCGGTAGAACTGCCCTCCCCGCAGTTGGTCGCTATCTATAGCCTCGGCTATAAATACCCCCGCCCCAGGCCCGGCTCTGTAATTACGCGGGGCGGGGCTGGGGAAGTAATTGTGGAGACCTGATTATGGGTGGGGGTGGGGGTGGCGACCCCCAAGCCCGCCTCTCCCCTCCCACTGTGCCCTCAATCCCGCCCCAGATTTTGCTGAAAGGGGGCTCTGGGCCCCTAAGGGGGAGGGGAAAGGGGGGGTGTGACTGGACGTTTGGGTCCTAGAAAAGGAAGGGGCTAGGGAAGATCGATTGGGGTTCCCGAAAAGAGAATCTTAGAGTACAGGCCATTGAGTCCCTGCAAGGAGCTGAGGAGAACAGTCCGAGGGTCTGGGAGGGAGGCAGGGCAAAAGGGAGGGTTCCCGCCCCCCTCCCCAGGTGGAGATCGAGGGTGGGGTTTCCCCTCTGTGGCTGTGGGCGGGCGGCTAGAGACGGGGGCCGGGCCCGGGGCGGGGGCGAGGTAGGGGCTCTGGGCCGCCCGGGTGGCGGGGGACACACAGGAGCAGCGGCCACCGAGGAGGGAGCAGTGCCGGAGCCCCGACGGCGTCTCGCCGCATGGAGCTGGGCCGTTGAAAGCTGTCGCCTCTGACCTCCCGGGGATCCCGGCGTCTGAGGCGCTGGTTGTCTTCCGTCAGCCTCCGGGCGTCCAGCGCCTCAGGCCGACCTGGGTGGCTGGGACGCCGCATTCTGGTCGCTCAGTCATGGAGCGGTGCAGCCGCTGCCATCGCCTCCTCCTGCTCCTACCTCTGGTGCTGGGGCTGGGCGCGGCCCCGGGCTGCGCAGGTAAGAGGAGTCCGAATGCCTGGGTCATTGGAATCGGCTGCAGCTCTGAGTATCCCTGGGGAGGGGACAGCTGATGCCTGGGGCAGGAGCTTCTGAGTCTAAAAAGGAGGTTTTGGGAGTCAAGGGTCCAGACTGGAGGGCAAGACACCTGGGTTCCTTGGAGTCAGGGTAGGGATCTCTCCCTCGTTGGAGTGACTGGGGGAGGGCAGGTAAGGCTGAAAGGTGGAGGACCACCTTAGAGAGCCCTGTCTTGGGTCCTTGGGAAGAGCTGGAGATGGCCAGGGGCAGTCTGGTACAGCTGTTGCTGGTGTGGGGGTCGTAGGTGTCAGTGTTGATGGGTAAGGCGTGTGTGTATGTCTTCTGGGCTTTCTGTCTATATCTTTGGGATGAGGGGTGAGCATCTGTGGTTCAAAGCAGAGCCTAGTAAGCCAAGAAAGAAGGGATGCCTCAACTATCCGTACTGCTGGCCTCCCCAACAGTGTCCTTCTTCCCCCTCCCTGTGCCCTCAATGCTGCCACGCAGCTGGCTCTGGGGAGCACTGGGGCTGGCTGCCAACAGGTCGGCGGCTGGACAGGCCAGGATCAGGTGTCTGAGGCCAGAGCCAACTCTTTGCATTCCTGCCTGGCCCCTCCTCCTCTGGCCAGCCGGGCTCCCCTGGGACCCTGGTGTCCACAACCCCAATCTTTTCCTTCTTTTCCCCAGGACCCAGAATTCCTGGCTGCTAGGAAAGGGGATTTGATGTCAAAGAGGAGGGGGCTGGGGGCGCTGGGCCCTAGGCAGGCTGGAGCAAGCCCCTACTCCTGAAAACACTGGGGGCTGATTTGTATATAACTTGGCTATTCATTTCTTCTCTGCTTTGGAGAGAAAATGGTCAGAATGGCAGCATAAAGGATTTAGATTCAATATAGAAAGAAGAACTTCCAAGACGTGAGGAGTGTGAGGCTCAGGGACAGGAAATTGAAGTGTATGGTGTCTGTAGACTCTAGGAGTCTTTCTTAGGGGAAAAGGGACCCTCTGGCATGGAGACAGGGGGGATGGCCAGGATGACTGTCTCTTATTTCAGGGCTGAGTGGGTAGAGGTGGGACTCTAGGGAAATGGGTTACTGTGGAATTTCTAAGATTAGAGAATAAGGCATTTGGGGGGCCAGAGGTAGAGTGGTAGAGGGTGATGGGGCTACCAGTGGAGAGCCCTGGGGTAGATGAGGCTGGGGACAGTGGGGCAAGTATGTGGCCTGATGTGCAAAGATGGTGGGCAGACCTGTGGGTAGGTTGTCTATAGGATTGAACTGTACTCTCCTGGGGTTTGATGGAGGCTGGGGGCCTCTGAGGTCTCCTTGGCCTGGGGTCTCTGTGAGTCTCTGTCTCACTCACCCTTGGTCTCTCAAAGCGGCCCTTGTATGTTGGTGTTTGCGGAGCTGCCACACATGCGGGGGCCAGGATCAGGCGGCGGGGGGGCGGGGGGGCGGGCAGACCGTGGTTTCCCGGCTCCTGGACTCAAAGGGCCTTTTCTCTGCCTGCCTGCCCCACCTCACCCACCCCACCCAGCTCTGCTCTCCTGATTGCTCTGGCCTCTGCACTGCCCCACACTTCTGTGAAAGTTTTGCTGGAACTCTCTTTGGGATTTTTTCAATCTGGAGCTGATGGTGTGAAGAGTATGTGTATTGAGGAGCAAATGAAGGAGAGGTGACCTCTGTGTTCCAGGGAGTTGGAGCCTTAGGAAGCTGAGTTCTAGGTAGACAGGGCTGGTGGCCTGAGTCTTGAATCTTTGGATCCCAGGTGGTGGGAGTGGTGGGGGTGGTGAGGCAGGATCGAGGTTCCAGGTGTGGGGAGCTTGCCCGGGTTTTGGGCAAGGACTCTGATGGGATCCACAGATGTATGGCTCAGGGCCCTGGACGTGCTCCGGCTCTGCGTGGCAGCTTCAGCCACCACCACCCCCAGCCCATCTCCCAAGTCAGGGGGCATAGGCTCCTGGGAGGGCTCTTTCTTGTATCTTCTTCCTCAGCATGGTCTGAGTTGTCCCCCACACCATGAACCTGGGATCTGCAGCAGCTCAAAGCTCCCTCCCTTAGAGCTGCCTCCTGCTCTCTGCCTGGTGGCCCCCCTGTACCTCTCGTGCCCAGGATAATTCATTGCCCAGATGTTGTTTGTGCTGGAGACGGGACAGATGCCAGAGACACAGAGAGTGAGAGATATGGAAAGGGAGTGAGTGAGGAAGAAAGACAGGGAAAGAAAAAGATAGACAGAATGTGAGGAAAATGAAGAGGACAAGAGACAGGGAGACAGAAAGACCAACAGAGACAGAGACAAAGAGGATAAGAGAGTACAGGAGAAGGGGAGACACGGAGAGTTAAGAGAGAGATTGAGAGAGAATAGAGAGAGACAGAGTCATAGGCTGGAAGACAGGTAGGCAGGTAGGGAGAGTAGGAGACAGATGCTGGGGGGCAGGGCAGGAGTGGGTGTGGAGTTGGGTACCACCAGTGCTGCCCTGCTCCTCCAGGTAACTGCGTTTCCCACCCATTCAGGCCCCAGTCAGAAGGGAGTGAGGGAGAGGCGACCTTTGTCTTCCAGGGAGTTTGAGGCCTAGGAAGCTGAGTTCTAGATCCCAAATATCCTCTATTTATGCCCTCCTGAGGGCATGTCCCTTCCCCTGACTGTCATGGACTCTCCCAGGTACATCCCCTGTGGATGTGCTCCGGGCCCTGAGGTTCCCCTCCGTCTCTGATGGTGTCCGGAGGGTGAGAGGCATCTGTCCAGCTGATGTGGCCTACCGAGTGTCGCGACCTGCCCAGCTCAGTGCACCCACCCGCCAGCTTTTCCCAGGTATGGGTGACATGGTGGGTTAGGGAGACCTGGGGGAAGTCATGGAGTGGGGTCTGGGATCAGACACCAGGAGGGAAGTGGTTGTGGCTCTCTTTGCTTCTCACTCTACCTGTGTGTATCTCTCTTGGATACTAGGAGGCTTTCCCAAAGATTTCTCTCTGCTGACTGTTGTCCGGACCCGCCCTGGTCTCCAAGCTCCCCTCCTGACTCTCTACAGTGCTCAGGGAGTCCGACAGCTGGGCCTGGAGCTTGGCCGACCTGTCCGCTTCCTGTATGAGGACCAGACTGGACGGCCTCAACCTCCTGCTCAGCCGGTCTTCCGAGGCCTCAACCTAGCAGATGGCAAGTAAGTCCGTTTGCTCCTTTGGTCTGCCTGGCCCACACTTTTAGGAGAAAGTGCCCCAGAACCCCTGCTCCCTAAACTGGGAAACCCTACCAACCCTTTTGGCCACATCGCAGCTACCCACTGCCCAGACTTCAGTCACTTCTAGCCCAGAGTTTGGGCTTTAGAGTTTGCATTCTTCTCTGCATGTTGTACTAGCCTATACCCTGGGCATGTTACTTAACTTTTTTGAGCCTCAGTTTCTATGTCTGTAAAATGGATATAATAGAATCATGATGATCAAATGAGAAAATGATTGCATGGTGACTGGCACGTTGTAAACATTCGTAAATGGTAGTTGTTGTGTTACTATAATACTACTATCATCAGTGGCTTCAACTCTTCCCTCAACTGCTCCCCAGCCCTGTTAACTCCTTGCCCTTCAGTCAGTCACTTGAACCTCTCCTCCCATGACCAGGTGGCACCGTGTGGCTGTGGCTGTGAAGGGCCAGTCTGTCACTCTCATTGTTGACTGCAAGAAGCGGGTCACCCGGCCCCTCCCCCGAAGTGCTCACCCAGTGTTGGACACCCATGGAGTGATAATCTTTGGTGCCCGTATCCTAGATGAAGAAGTCTTTGAGGTAACCAGAGCAATCAGAGAAGAGAGTGATTTCTGGTCTCATATCTTGTGCCCACTCCCCTTCTGGCCCCAGCACTCCATCTTCTAATTCCCTAGGCCTTCATTTTTCTTCTCATGAATTTTTATTTCCATATTCTACCTTCAGGGCTAATTTTCTCTGTAGGGGAACTAGATGCCCACTTATGTGGCAGGACTGTCCACAGCCACTTATTGTGTCATTCAGTCTTTATCAGTTCTCACATCCATCCATTCCTTCAACCCATCTCTCTATTTACCCACCCATTCATTTGCCCACTCACCCACTGGCCCACCTATGCACACATGCATGCCTCCTCCACCCACTCACCCATCCATTTACCCACCTATCCATTCCCACACTTGCCCACATACTCATGCATGTAGGTTTATATCCTCCCACCTGCCCGTCCTCCCCCTGCTTAACCACTCCCCTCTTCAAGCCACCCAACTATCCATCTATCGTTCTGTCCATCTATCCTCTTCAACCCATCCAGCCATCTACTCAGTGATTCATCCACCCACCCACCCCATCTACCCATGCACACAAGGATGCATGCATACGTGCATCAATTCACCCACCCATGCACCCACCTATCCTTCCACCAACTCAACCACTCCCTCCTTCTATACACTCACCCACCTGTCTTCTCACGTACCTACTCCCCATTCAACCATTCATTCACCCACATATTCAATTCTATCCATCTACCTATTCACCAATTTTCTTCCATGTATTCTGTCGCCTCCCATTTATGTACCCACCAATGCACCCATACACACATTCATTCATTCACCATCCAGCAACACTCCAATTCAGTCACACATTTGAACCTCCATCCACCATTCCACCTATCTATTCATTCATCCATCCCTCCATCCACCCACCCAGCCAGTCAACATTTTCTGAATACCTGCTGGCCAAGGGAATGCAGAAGAATAATATAAGGTCTCTGTCATCCCAAGGAGCTCCCAGTTTGGCTCTGGAAATGAGATAATATCTCCAAATTACAGTGCAAGGAAGGTTGTGCTAAGCACCCTGTGTGGGCACAAATAAATGCCATTGGAATCCAGAAGTGGGTTCCCCTCCCCCATGTCTCAGAATTGTCATCATCACTGCTACTAGAAGGCCAAGGCAACTAAGGCTGGGCCACTGTCTCCAGAAGTCACTGTGAAAAGGCCCATGCCTTGTGACATTGCCACAAGGGGCAGGGGGTAGGGGTTCTAGCCCTGGAAGGCCTGGGTTCTAGTCCTGATTCTGCCACTCTGAGAGACCTTGGGCCAGTCATTGCCTTTTTGAGCTTTTCTGAATGGAATGTATCTGAATGGAAAAATAGGCATAAAGATCTTTGTCCTACTGACTTTCCAATTGTTATGAAGGACCCGTGAGATCCTTTGAAAACTGAAAAGGGCTATGCCCATAAGAAGGCTGATAATGACCTTCTCCTATTATACAGTTTTACCTAGGATTGGCCTCCTATCCTTTGTCCCAGACTATTCCCTCTGTCTCTCTCTCTGCCTCCCTCCATTGGTGTTCCTTCCTCATGTCTTTGCAGGGTGATGTCCAGGAGCTTGTCATTATTCTAGGGGTCCAAGCTGCCTACGAATCCTGTAAACAGAAGGAGCTGGAATGTGAGGGGGGCCAGAGGGAGAGACCTCAGAACCAACAGTCCCACAGAACCCAGAGATCTCCAAAGCAGCAACCATCAATACTTCATAGGCCACAAAACCAGGAACCCCAGCAACAGGTGAGGGAGCTGAGTGAACCCCCAACTGCAGCACACCCCAGAGAGGGAAAGACACCCAGACATCTCCCCTCCTTAGACCCCTCCCAGCCATACCTCCCTGTTCCCTCCACCCCCTCCTCCCAGTCCTCATTCATCAACCTTTTTATTTTCATTTAAAAATAAAAAGAGTCCTTATGAAGAATTCGTTGCTGGGAGCTGTGTTCCCTGCTTGTGTTTCCTCCTCTGCCAGTCTTCCTGGAACTGTGCCCTTGGGCTTCCCATTCCTTCCTTGAATTAAGAGATTGGGAGAGAGTGGGGGAGCAGAGTAGAGGAGACAGAATCTGGGAGAAAGAAGTTGAGATGGTGAGACTGCGGAGAAATGGGGAAGGAATAGGGATAGAAGGATCCCAAAGGAGCAGGGTCTGCTGAAGTGTGGGACTGAGGAGCCCAGTCTCTGCCCCCTCCACCTGGAGGGACCGGATTAGGGCTGTGGTGGGGGAACGGGGTGGGAAGGGAAACTGGATGGGTGGAGTCTGGGCTGCAAGAGTACAGATATGATCTGGGGTCAGTGGTCTGAAGATTGGAGGGTCAATCTCTTAATCATGTCTGCTTCTGTCCCACACGCGGGACCCCTTCCCCCTTTCCCACCTCTGCTCACCTCTCTCCTGACTCCCAACCTTTTCTTTCATCCTCACCTTTGTGCCTCCCGACTCCCCTGTTTCCCAACTCCCACACCATCTCCTTATCTTCCTGTCCCTGCCCTTCACCCCCACCCTCCAATTGCCCTATCCCCTTCCTGCGTATTCCCCCCATCCCAGCCCATTGAGTCTCTCTACTATGACTACGAGCCCCCCTATTACGATGTGATGACTACGGGGACGACCCCTGATTATCAGGTAAACTTGAGGGACCCCTTCATTTCTTCCCTTCCTCCCAGCATCTCCTATGACACCTCCTCCCTCCCCCATCTGTGGGGAGAGACACCATATATTTAGATTATGGGGGTTTACTCATTCACTGCCCCCTCCATGTCTCTCTGCTGCAGCGGCCTCGGAGCCCCCATCACAGGGTTCCCCCTTTCCCTAGGGGGCGTCGGACCCCTCCCCGAAAGCCCATTCCACCTGCCAAGAGGTCTGCGGCCCGGCAGGCATCCGCCTCACCAGGCTGGAGACCCTCTCCAACTGGAGGCTCTGGCCCAGCACAAGGCCAGACTCCCCCCTCCCGACGCCCAGCTCGGCGGGCTGCTTCCCCCACTGCCCGGGCCCCCCCCAGGACCAGAGGCAGCGGTTATCGGCAGGTAGAGCTGGGGCATCCAGATCTCTGCCCCCAAACTTCTATGACCTTGGAGATTCAGTCTCCCCAAACTGTCCCCCCTCCAAAGGGGCTGCAAGATCTGAGATTTCCCCCACCCCCCAGCACAGACAGACACTGCCCTTGGGGTTGTGGGGGACAGGTGCTGCTTTGCTACCCCTTCTGCTAACCTCCTCTCTCCTTCCTTCCCACCCTGTGCTACTCTCTTCCCCCTGTCCTTGGGGTTAGGACCCCACCCCAGGTGAAGAGGAAGAAATCCTGGAGTCCAGCCCCTTGCCACTCCCTGAGGAGGTAACTCCATCCCCCGCCCTCACCCCAGCTGGGGGCAATGGGCATCTTTGACCCAGTGCCCTTGCCCCATGCCATCTTGATAAGCCAGCCCCTCTTCTGGCCAGAGGGCTCTTTGTCATTTCCGTTTATGGCCTTCTGTCTTCGGATCACTCCAGACCTGTAGGTCAGCCTCTCTATGTGTGTCTGAGTACGTGCATGACTCCTTCCATTATTCTTTGATTCCAGAGTAATCTCCTCTCCATGTTGGTGCCAAATGGTCTCACTTTCTATGTCACATTTCTGTTCCCAGGAGCCATTTTCTGTCCAATGCTGTCATTTTTCTTTTCTCCCAGTTTCTCTATCCCTTTGGTCATTCCCTGGACTCCTTCATCTGTCATTATGTCCATGGACTGTCTACTGTGTGTCCAGCCCTCTGGCCACCCTTTTTGTTATCCACCATTGCTTCCCACCAGGCCCATTTCTGGGACATCCCTCCCCATTTTTGGCCTTCAATGGCCATCCCATTTCTATACCACTTCCCTTGCTCTTCTTGGGAGAAAAACTCCAGTCCCGACTGCCCTCGGAATCCTTTGGGCTAGAAGTTGTCACACCCTGGGTCCAGGGAAAGCCTCCTCTCAGCCCTAACGCCCCCGTCTACCCCTTCTCCCTCCCCACCCGGGAAGGAGCAGACAGATCTCCAGGTCCCCCCCACAGCCGACAGGTTCCGGGCAGAGGAGTATGGGGAGGGTGGCACAGACCCCCCAGCAGGGCCCTACGATTACACCTATGGCTATGGGGATGATTATCGTGAGGAGACGGAGCTTGGCCCTGCCCTCTCTGCGGAGACAGCCCACTCAGGAGCCGTAAGTGAAAGGAGCTCCTCTTCCATTCTGACCACCAGTGGGAGCTACAAGAACTGCTTCCTGTTGTTTTTGATCATTGTCTGTTGCTGTGCGCTACTTCCCATTGGTGGTGTGCCATTTTCTGTTCACATAAGATGTATATGTTGCTTGAAAAGATACTTCCTGCCTTCTCTTGCCAAATGTCTTACCCTGTGACTCCTTGTGGATACTTCTGCCCAGGGCACTGGGATTAAAAAAAAAAAATCCTGTGGCCATGTCCTGTCTTTCTTGGCCACTTTCTATCTAAATCAATCAAGCTGGATTTCATAAAGCTTTTGGTCAATAAGCCCCTACCCTGTGTCCATTTTCAGTTTGTCTCTATCATTTCTTCTTGGTCAAAACAATATCTTGTTCATGTTGCTGTCAAATGATCTAACTTCCTATGTCACATTTTCCAATCTACAGGCCACTTCTTGTTTGTTCCGTCCTGCCTTCTCCAGCCATGGTATCCATCTTAGTGCCTGTGTCAGACTGGACTGAAAGAGATTTGTTATTTGTGTTCTGGCTTTAATTTTTCATGCTTTCTTGTGACAATTTCCTTTGACAATAACCATTTCCTGTATGTCTCAGGTCATCGAAATCATAAGGTTTCCATTGTGGCCCTAGATATTTATCATGGCCACTTCCTGTGTGTCCTTGCCTTGATGTTTGTGTTTTCTGGAAGAATTACCTTTCATTGTCATAATTCCCTTTGCAGAAGTCACTTTCTGTCTGTTTTGTAAATTTCTTTTCTCTCTTGGTCACGGTAGCCATGTTGTTGTTGAAGTTTCACCTCCTGGATCCTCTGTTCTTGGCTGCTGCTTCTCTGTCCAGCCACTTCCTGTTTTTACAGTTTGTTTTCTAGCCATCTTGGCCATGTTTAATTTTTCTTGGCCCTGGCATCATTCTTGCTTCCAAGTGTTTGTCATTTTGTCCTGTCTCCCTTGATTGTTCCCCCTGTCTTCAACCATTCCCTGTCAGTTGGAGTATTTCCTGTCGACTGCACTTCATCTTTTGCCTGCCCTGCAGTTATGGCTGCCTCCTGTACCCTGCTGCCTCATCCCACACCTCCCTTCTCTAATATTGCCACCCTTGACCCTCTGCTGCCTTTCCCTTATGCTGCTTTTTGGATATTTGGGGTTGATCTGGGATTGGGGAGAGTTTGGAAACTGATCATTGCTGTTTGGGCAGGATGGAGGGGAGGGGGCCATTCTGAAGATCTCTATTGGGAGAGTTGGGGGTGGTGGTGAATGTGCTCCTTTCTCCCTGTCCTTACCTTGGTTCTGGTCCTAGAGTTAGGAATAGCCATCTGAGTGGGAGCATTAAAGTGAGGGAACTGGTGGGCTTGGAGTATAAATGAGGGCCAGAGGAAGGGCATAGCCTCCTTGATGAGAGAGGAACTGAGGGACTTATGTTGGGGGGCTGCTCTTGGGCTTTGAAAACTGAGCCCAAGAACTGTATTTTTCCAAAAGCCAGTTATGCGACCTGAGTTGGGGGTATCAGTGGGGATGACTCTCCAAGTTTACTTAGAATATGGATGCTTAACCTCTGCGGAGTTTTAAAATTTGTGAACCCCTCAAAACCTAAATAAAATTCTGTGAACAAGGGCATATATGTTTTGTCTTCTGGAGAAAGACTCATAGCTTTCATCAAATTTTCACACGGGTCCATGCCTTCCCCCTACCCCCAAATAAAAATCTATCTACAATCTTAGAGAGATTCTTATTTGATGGGTTGGGGTAAGGGTGAGGAAGTGAACGCTTTCTTAAGATTCTAGGGATTCCTGGGGTCAGAGGGAGTTTGGGGAACAGTGTAGAATCCTCTAGAAGAGGGTTTGGGAAGGTTAGGGGTTTGACATCCCAGGAAGGGTCTGAGAACTTTCCTGACAGAGGCTCTCAGGGAGGTGGAGAGGTTGTGTTTGCTGAGGTGGGGCTGGGAACTGATGGGTGGAGCCCTGAGGTCTCCTTGGCAGGCCTGGGAGGTCTGTGAAGAGGGGGCTTTGGGGGAGGGCTGGGGGGCTTGGGGGGTAGGGTCAAGGAGGTCTCCGGAGGACCTAAGAATCAAGGTTGGATTTGGGAGGGGGGCAGTCCTGGTGTCCTGGCTGCTCACAGGCCCCACTGGGGGTTACATGTGTGTCTCCCTCAGGCTGCACATGGACCCCGGGGGCTGAAGGGAGAGAAGGGAGAGCCCGCAGTGCTGGAACCTGTAAGTTACACTGGTCTCTGGGCTGAGGCAGTGGAAAGAAGAGAAGCAAGTGGGGGTAGGGAGCTAGCCCTGTTGTGTCTGACTTTTGACCTTTGACTCCACAGGGTATGCTCGTGGAGGGGCCCCCTGGCCCAGAAGGCCCTGCGGTGAGTGTGGCTGTGACTTGTTAGCCTCCATTCTTTTCTCAGAGTCCCTTCCCCCATATGCCCAGGCCTCCTTCTCAGCACTCTGCAGGTCCTTCCAATCAAAGCTTCTCAGATTCCCAGACTTCTTCTGTAAGACCAACCCTCAGCCACACGTCCCTCTTCTGCCTGAATCTCCACACCTGGCCCCCTACTCTTCTGTTCCTCAGGGGTTGACTGGTCCCCCCGGCATCCAAGGGAACCCAGGCCCAGTTGGAGACCCTGGCGAAAGGGTAAGGGAGTGTCCTGTGTGTGTGTGGGGTGCTGCAGAGGAGCCACCTATACCCAGTGGGGGCTACCATGCTCAGTATTCCTTGCCAGCTGGCTGACTGATGAGTGAGGGGGGCGTGCTCCCCAGAACACAGAAGGGAGGGCAGTCTCTGGTTGGGGGGGGAGCAACCTGGTGTCTCACCCTCATCTTTCTCCACAGGCGTGGGGGCTCAGGAAAGATCTAGGGAGTCTACATCTACTTTGTTGAGGAGGGCTTCAAAATGATGCTAAGACCTTGGCATCCTCCATCTGTCATCATGTCTTTCTCATTCTCTCCCCACTGCAGGGCCCCCCTGGCCGAGCAGGGCTCCCTGGATCGGATGGGGCCCCTGGCCCTCCTGGCACATCCCTCATGCTCCCGGTGAGTTGTCGTCTGGGCTTTGGAATGGACTGAGGGGGAGGACAGGGGAATTGTGTTGTGTCACCAAGAACCAGAAGGTCAGGGAAGCTATGGAGGAGGCTGTAAAGATCATCAACCCAAAGGGATAGATCTTTGGGATGAGGGGGTTGGAACTTCATTAGATGACCTAGAACCAAACATGGATCTTCTAGAACCAAACGAATCATCTAGAACCAGACAGAAACTCCTATATTTCAGGGGGTCCAGAACCAAAGGAGAGTCGTTTGGGAGGTAGAGGCTAGAGATTGTGGGAGGCTGGCAGGAGTTGAGTTTCTGAAAACCTCTAAGGAGTTATCTGGAACCCATGGGAGATGCTACACAGGGCAGAGCCTGGGGGATGGGGCAAAGATGCTGGATGAAGCCCCTGGCTGGGAGGGTCCCATGGATTTCCTGGAAAAGAACTTGGACCTTCTCTCTTTGCCCCTCAGTTCCGGTTTGGTAGTGGTGGGGGTGACAAGGGCCCTGTGGTGGCAGCCCAGGAGGCTCAGGCCCAGGCAATCCTGCAGCAGGCTCGGGTGAGTGGGGGTGGAGGGGGTCTTGGTGGAGGGAGGGGTGTGGTGGGAAGGGAAGGCTCTAGGAGGGCTGGGAGGGTCAGTTGGGGTGAATGTGGGGCTGAGAGGGAGGTTGGGGAGAATGCAGGGCAGTGGACGAGGACCAGGAGTGGAAGGGCGAGTTCGGAGGTTTGCTGGGGCTGGAGGCTCCCCCGCTGCCTCTCCCTCAGCTCTGCTGTGCCCCTGCTCCCCTAGCTGGCACTCCGTGGACCCCCTGGCCCCATGGGATACACAGGTCGCCCTGGACCCTTGGTGAGTGAGTGGGGTGTTGGGGCAGAGGATACTTTATTTGTATGGGGAGTATGGATAGTTCTGGAAAGGGGCCAGGTTGAAAGTTGTTTCGCTTCTTTTGGGGAGGGCTGTGAGGTCACCACTGGGCATGTCCTTCACCACAGCCATCTCTCTTTTCTCTCCCAGGGACAACCTGGAAGCCCTGGCCTGAAAGGTGAATCTGGAGACCTAGGACCTCAGGTGACCACCCTCCCCCACCCCTGCCCCGATGCCCGATCCCCAACCCAGTGCCTCCTCCTGCTGTCTTTGCCCACTAACCCTGCCTGTTTCTCTACTCACCAGGGCCCCAGAGGACCTCAGGGCCTTGCAGGCCCTCCTGGCAAGGCTGGGCGAAGGGTGAGTGCCCCAGGGGATAGTTGTTTGGGGAGAGGGGCATAGAGTGTGGAGGACTGTGCCCCCCTGCTGGCTCTGACACTTTTCTTGCACTTCCAGGGCCGAGCGGGTGCTGATGGAGCCCGAGGGATGCCTGGAGAACCTGGAGTGAAGGTAACAGGCCCGGGCCCCTCTTTGATGCCCATAGCTTCCAGCCCCACCTGTGCTCATTCATTTCTGGGGATGACCTTGTTCCCCAGGATCCCCCAGGATGCAGCTCCTCGCCACTCAGAGTGCTGTAGGGAGGGCTGGGCAGGAAGGGGCTGGGCCCTCACTCTGGCTGCCCCTCTTCCTCCTAGGGTGACCGAGGTTTTGATGGACTCCCGGGGCTACCTGGGGAGAAGGGACACAGGGTGAGTATATTGGGGGCAGGGGTTGTGATGGGGGTAGATCTGTGGAGGGAAGGGAGGCAAGAAAGGGAGGCTGGGGGTTCTGCAGGAGCTCTGTGAGCATAATCAGTTGCCGAATTGAAGAGGGATCATGTCTGTCTGCGTCTGGGGCTCTGAGGCCCCTCTTACCTGTTCCCCTATTTTCCAGGGTGATACTGGTGCTCAGGGCCTTCCGGGGCCCCCTGGTGAGGATGGAGAGAGGGTAAGTGTGGCAAGTGCAGGGGCCGGGTGCAAGAGAAGTCTAGAAGGCAAGGCCACTTCACCATGTCCTCCTCCTCCAGGGAGACGATGGGGAGATTGGGCCTCGAGGGCTACCTGGAGAGTCGGTGAGTGTCCAGGGGGCTGGTTTGGGGAAGGGGAGTCTGGGGAGGCCAGGAGTGTGCCATAGGTACTAAAGGGACACATTTTCTCTAACGCATCGATGCTGTCTCCTCCCCTTATCCTGAATGCAGGGACCTCGAGGTCTCCTTGGCCCCAAAGGCCCACCTGGTATTCCTGGACCCCCGGTAAGTGACTCTCTGACTTCTGACCCTGATATGACCCCTTGACCTCTCCAACTCTCCTTCCTCCTTACCTGTCCCCCTCCCTGGCCTCCACTTAGCCCTGCTTCGGCCTTCGCCCCCAGATGCACTCACTGGGAGGGCCGTATGGTGCAGTGCACCAGAGGCTCTGAACATAGCCAAAAACAAAAGTAAATCCTCAAGAAAAACAAAACAAAAACCCACAAACCCACAGATCAACAACCCGGTGCCCTGTGGGTCGGTACTGGCTGTGTTTGCTTAGGTTTGGGATGAACTGGAGGTCTGACCGTCCCACCCGCTCAGAACCACAAGTCCCTCCAGGCCCACCTTCTGGCTGCTCACACCCCTCTCGTGTTTCAGGGTGTCCGAGGCATGGATGGTCCCCAAGGCCCCAAAGGGAGCTTGGTGAGTGATGGGCATGGAGACCCCACCCTGATCCCCATCCCCAAGGTTCCTACCAGGGTCCTATTTGCAACCGTGTTGACCCCTTGCCCTCTTGGCTGACCTGCTGGGACTCTGCTCTCTGCCCTAAGTTTATTTTGTCACCACCTCCTCTGACCCCTGCCTGGTCGCCTGTTTCTAGGGACCCCAGGGAGAGCCAGGACCTCCTGGACAACAGGGCACTCCTGGGACCCAGGTGAGTGGTCCTGCCCACTTGCTCCCCAACTTTAGTAACTTCCCCTGGGCTTCCACAATGGGTCAGACCCCAGATGGGGACAGGAAATTAAGGGTCTCAGGCTCTGGTTGGGACCCATTCATACTCTGAATGGGGAGGCTGGCTGTAGGAGAGAGCGGCCCACCTACTCTCTCTATGGGACAGAATGGAGGCTCCTGTGACCTCTCTCTCCCTGTGTGTAGGGTCTTCCTGGGCCCCAGGGTGCCATTGGTCCTCATGGAGAGAAGGTAAGTGACTAAGTGATTTGGGAGACAAGGGGCTTGGGTTGGGGTGTAGGGAGCACCCTAAATGTCTCTTGGGACTTTAGTTGTGTCCAGACCTGACCCCTCCAGTGACCCTCCTCATCTTCCTGTAGGGTCCTCGAGGGAAACCAGGGCTCCCTGGCATGCCTGGCTCAGATGGACCCCCGGTGAGTGAGCCCCCCACCTCTTAATCCTCTTAATCCTCTACCCCCAGGCACAGCCTCTAAGCTCCTTCAGTGACCATCCATACAGTGTGTCCCTGGCACTGAAAGGTCACTGGTGGTGCCTGCCTGTGGTCAGTTAGCTTCATTAGGTCACAGGGAATTTGGGTTGGAAAAAGTGTAGGGAGGGGTGTAGGGAAGGTGACAGGGGCCAGTGGTCACCTTCTCTATCCCCTACCTTCAGGGTCACCCCGGGAAAGAAGGTCCCTCTGGAACCAAAGGAAACCAGGTGAGATTTCCCACATCTCCACCCAGACTCTGGGACCTCAGAGTCCTTGGGATTTCCTGGTCTCATCATTCACATGGCTCTGACGATACTCTCTTCAAGCCCCGTGCTCTGTAACCCTACCCACACTCCAATGTTGTTATTTCCATTTCTCCCCCGCCAGGGGCCCCACACTGGTACCCTGAGGCCCCTTTATAAATGCCTTTATTTCTTTTCCCAGGGTCCATCTGGACCTCAGGGTCCTCTAGGATACCCGGGACCTCGAGGTGTCAAGGTAACCAACCACCAGGCTGGGAGATACAGGGCTGCAGTCAGAGGAGCAAGATGGGGTCTTAGGAGCTCAGTCCTCCCACCCGCTCCATCCCCTGATCACTCTGTCTCTATCCCCCTCTCATTCTAGGGTGTAGATGGAATTCGGGGTCTGAAGGGTCATAAGGGTGAGAAGGTGAGCACCGCGTCCCCAGCGTCCCAGCACCTCCGTCCTGCCCGCACGACCTCCCTGCCGTCTCATCTCCTCACGCCCTTCCCTCCCGCCTGCCCATGCTGCCCTCCAGCTCCCGACCCCACCCTTCCACCCATGTTCTCTGAAACCCTCCTTTTGAGCCCCCAACCCTCTGTCATCTGTGGTGTCCTCTCACCTCTGTCTTTCTCAGGGCGAGGATGGCTTTCCCGGGTTCAAAGGTGACATAGGTGTGAAAGGTGACAGGGTGAGTAGAGACCCCACACTGGCCCCCAACTCCATGTCCTAATGATCCTCCATTTTGGAGCCCCCAGTCACCAGCTTGCTGCCCGAAGACCCTGGACTCCCCAACTCCGGTGCTGTGCTCCAGACACAGGAGCTGGGACCAGGAGCCTGGTCCCAGCAGGATGACAACCCCACTGTCTGTCACGCTGGACCTCTAGTCACGGCACTGCCCCTGTGGGCTCCCTGTCCTGTAGTAGCTTCAGGGACCCCACCAGCTCCACTTAGCCTCACTGGTGCTTGCTTCTTCTCTAGGCCTAGACCCTACCTCCAGTCCCTGACACTCACTTCTCCCACCTTATCCCTCAGGGTGAGGTCGGAGTCCCTGGATCCAGGGGAGAGGATGGTCCCGAGGGGCCGAAGGGGCGCACTGGACCCACTGGAGACCCTGGGCCCCCTGGGCTCATGGGTGAGAAGGTGATGGGATGGGGGATCTGTGCCTGGACCCTCTGGGGACATGGGCACTGGGGTCAGGGTGGGCATGAGGGTCCCCACAGCTGAAGTCAGAGAGTCAGTCAAAGATAGCCATGCATTCATCTTGCTCCTCTCTTTGTACGCAGTACTTCCTGGCTGCTGATGGCTTGTGGGGGGATATATAAGCAGTCAAGGAAAAGTCCCTGCCGTGAAGAGTTTGGTGGAGATGAGGCATAGAGGGTAACTGTAGGTGCGAGGCAGAGTGAAAATGTGTCCAAACTCAGAGCAGCAGGAGCTCCAAGAAGGGAGAGTCTAACAGCTGGTGAGATCTGCGATCTCCAGAGCTGACTCTCCCTGAGCACTTGCCATATGCCGGGCACCATGCTAATTTGTCTTATCAGTCCTGTGAGGCAGGCATACTATGGTCCTGTTTTGCAGGTGAGGTTTTGCAGAGGCACAGGGACGTTAAGATGCGTGTTAATCATGTAGCCAGTGAAGGGGAGAGCCAGGGTTTGAGCCCAGGCAGTCAGGCTACAGAGTTGCACAGCTGCCTGGGCAGGACAAGCCCTGGAGCCCCAGGAGGAAGGGGGCACATGCATGGGAGTTGGGGTGGTGTGCTGCATGGGCAAAGGGCCGGATGCCTGCAGGGGGACTGGTCTTGGTGGAGCAGGAATGGCTGCTGAGGTTGACAGGAGATCAGCAGCTAAATCCGATTGACTCTGAAGGACTTGACTGAGCTGCAGACATCCTAGCACTTGAGTTGGGGAAATCCACTCTCAGGAAGGAGAGACTACAAAAGCCAGACAGCCCTGGGGTTGAGGAGGCCAGGGGCTGGGGGTTGTGGGGCACGGTTGCTGGATGAGGGCTGGGGTCTCTAGGGATGGAGTGGTAACAGTGGCTCCTCTCGCTCCTAATCGCTCCCTGTCTCTCCACAGGGCAAGCTGGGTGTTCCTGGTCTACCTGGCTACCCTGGACGCCAGGGTCCCAAGGTGACGTGATGTCCCGTTTGTGCCCCTCTTCCTTTCCCCTTCCCTGACTCCAGATTCCAGGAAGCACAGGCTGGCAGAGCAGTGGAGGACCCTAGAGAGAATTTAGCTGACCCCCATTCTATGGATGAGGCCCAGAGGAAACAGAGACCCAGAGAGCAGCAGGGGTTTGTCTGAGGCCACCTAGTTATTGGCAGAGCCCAGGTCTCCCATGCTGTTGCCTCCATGGCCCCTCCCGACCCCTCTGGCCCTTCCTGAGCCCTCGTCTGTCTCAATTTCCCTCCTTTTCCCTCCTGACCAGGGGTCCCTGGGATTTCCTGGCTTTCCTGGAGCCAATGGAGAGAAGGGAGCCCGGGTGAGCTGGGGGAAGGGAGATGGTGTGGAGGGAAAGGCTGGGGGTTCTGCAGGGGGTCTATGGGGAGTCAAGCCCTGGGTGATGTTCTCTCTCTACTTCCTTCCCACCAGGGCCTGTCGGGGAAATCAGGGCCTCGGGGAGAACGGGGCCCCACGGTGAGTGCAGGGGTGAGAGAAACAGGAGGCTCAAGATCCAAAGGGGTGAGTTTGGGTTTTTCTGACTACCCCTTTCCCCTCTCTCTAGGGTCCACGGGGTCAGCGAGGACCCCGAGGTGCCACAGGAAAGTCTGGAGCTAAGGTTAGTGGCTGCTGCAGGGCTCCGTCTGCCTGCTGAGCCCCAGCTCGCCCTCAATCTCTCTGACCTTGGGGATGGCTGGAACGCAGCTCCTCCCACTCTCTGACTCTGTTTCCCCCCATAGGGAACATCTGGTGGTGATGGCCCCCATGGGCCCCCTGGAGAGAGGGTGAGTGTGGCTTGAGTCTCCCCTTCCCCAGTGCTTCCCTAGGGATCCTGGGTGGAGCCAGCTCCCTCCTCACCCCAGGGAGGAGGCTGTGTTCCCCTGCACAGCACCTGGCCCATTCTCCTGACTCAACCCATCTCTGACCCTAGGGTCTCCCTGGACCTCAGGGTCCCAGTGGATTTCCTGGCCCCAAAGGACCCCCGGTAAGTTGACCTCCGAGATCTGACCCACTTTGGTTCTCTGAGTCCTTCCCTATCCCCCTTTCCAGCCTAGAGTTCACCTGACATCTGAACTCCTTCCAGGGACCCCCTGGGAAGGACGGGCTGCCGGGACACCCGGGCCAGAGAGGAGAAGTGGTAAGTGATGCCCCGTCCACTCATTCTTGGGCCACTCATTCTCTCAAACCCCAGAGCTGTCTTGAAGGCCTACAGGGATGTTCTCCTGGCAGAGGGGAGCATACCCCAGGGCTGCTCAGACCCACAGCCCAGGGCTCGGTGTGACCTGTCCCCTCCTCTGGGAGCCTGCAGTCTGCCCCAAAGTGTCCAAGCCTGCTCTCACCAGGTCCTCCTGTCTTCCTTTCTCAGGGTTTCCAAGGGAAGACCGGCCCCCCAGGCCCCCCAGGAGTGGTAGGACCTCAGGTAAGTCTGTCCCCGGGAGAGAATGGGCCCCAGACCCTGGAGTTAGGCTGTCTTCCCGCCTTCTCTCAGCCATACACTCCTGCCATGGTCTGCCTGATCCAGACTCCTGGGATTGGGGTCAATGGTGGGGGCTGGATTTGGGGTAGGGGGTCCTGAAAAGGGGTCAGTCTATTTCCCGGGCCTATTCTCACCTTCTTGTCTCCGAGAAGAGGCAGTTCCCCCAAAAGGACACAAGGTGGCGCAGTTACTCTATACTGGGGAGGAGAAAACCCAGTGGCGGCCAGGAGAGCCCTCAGGAATTCCCCAGGAGCTTTGGGCAGGGATAAAGGGGTTCTAGAGGGGTATTTTAGGGTGGCCAGGGTGGACTCATTTGGCAGAAAGTGGGATGAAGGTCTGAGAGTGGGGACTCTGCCTTCTTCTAGGGAGCAGCAGGAGAAACTGGCCCCATGGGGGAGAGGGGTCACCCAGGCCCCCCAGGCCCCCCTGGAGAACAAGGACTGACCGGGACAGCTGGAAAGGAAGGAACAAAGGTCAGTGAGGGGCTGGCCATAGGGGAACTTGGGGGACTGGGGTTGGGTGCTGAAAGGAGTGGGTAGTTGGGGATTTGAGGGGGGCCAGGCATCTCTGTTTGATTCGGGAGCATGGCTGTGCCTTATCACCTCTTTTTTTCTTTCAGGGTGACCCTGGTCCCCCTGGGGCCTCAGGGAAGGATGGTCCTGCTGGTCTGAGGGGCTTCCCAGGGGAGAGAGGCCTGCCAGGCACTGCCGTGAGTGACTCCCAAACCCCTGCCTGTAACAAGTCACCAAGCGTCCTGGCCCCCTCCGTGTTACCCCCTACTCCCATCTCTCTCAGCCCATCTCCCCTCCCCAACCCTCATTCTTTCCATTCCTATGAAGTCCCACCTTCCCCAAATCTCTGGTTCCCAGGGTGGACCCGGTTTGAAGGGGAACGAAGGTCCGGCTGGCCCCCCTGGCCCTGCAGTGAGTCTGGGGTCCCTGGAAGGCAGTAGGAAGGAACTGGGAGAGGGGGTGGGTGAGGAAGGGTGGGAGTGGCATCTGGATCTGGGCAGGGGTGGGGACTGGGTAGAGGAAGTCTAGGGTCAGCCAGAATACATCTGATTTGGGGCTCTTCTCCCAGGAATCGTGGTCAGGGGTGGTATGGTGGGCTGGGGTCTCCTGTCTGGTGACCTGACTCCATTTCCTCTCTCAGGGCTCCCCTGGGGAGCGAGGTGCAGCAGGATCAGGAGGACCTATTGGCCCCCCAGGGCGCCCAGGCCCACAGGGTCCCCCTGGAGCAGCAGGAGAGAAAGGCGTCCCTGTGAGTGTGGGGGCCCTGGGGACGGGTACTGGGGAAGGCTCTGTAAGCCCAGGTGGTAGGTTACAGAGGATTTCCTGCGTGGGTGTTTGAGGGTGAGGGTTGCCTCCAGGCCATGACTCCTTTCTCGTGTCCCACAGGGTGAGAAGGGCCCCATTGGTCCAACTGGCCGTGATGGGGTGCAGGGTCCTGTGGGGCTTCCTGGTCCTGCCGGGCCCCCTGGCGTGGCCGGAGAGGATGGAGACAAGGTGAGGGACTCACAGGCCCTGACCAATCTTCTCTCCAGACGAGGTGGCTGCTCTGGGCATGGCCCCTGACCCCTGTCGTGTCATTCTCCCCACTCCACCCCTCTCCCTTCTCTAATACCTCATCTGCCTTCTCCTCCCAGGGTGAGGTGGGGGACCCTGGACAGAAGGGCACCAAAGGGAACAAGGGTGAACATGTAAGTGCCCGTGACCTTGACTTCTGATCTCTTGGCCTTTAACCTCATTCTCACCTGGTCTCTCTCCCTATCTTGGTGTCTCTGACTTGCCTTTCTCCCCCAGGGTCCTCCTGGACCCCCTGGACCCATTGGTCCTGTGGGGCAGCCTGGAGCAGCGGTGAGTGACCCCTCCACCCACACCGAGGCCCCAGTGGCTCTAGTCTGCCACCCTGCCTTGGGGTTGAGGGTGGGAGTGGGGGCTCTGGGCCTGGTGCCTGGCTCTGTGTGGGGTCTGTGGGTAGAGAACACCTGACCCATGACCCATTTCTGTGTCATTGTCCCTGCCTCCTCCCCCCAGGGAGCAGATGGGGAGCCTGGAGCTCGGGGACCCCAGGGACACTTTGGAGCCAAAGGCGATGAAGGAACAAGAGGATTCAATGGGCCCCCAGGACCCATTGGCCTACAGGTGAGTTGGGGGGGTGCAGAGAGGGGCTGAGATACCTCAGGGTCAAGTGGGCTGCTGTTTGCTCCAGACCCCACCAGCAGCCTGCTGATGAGGCCTGGGAAGGAGGGGGCAGAGGACTGGGGGGCACGTGGGGTCTGGGGGGAGGGGACTGCGGGTGCCTGTCTGCCTAGGGCTGTGCTTTGGGTGGGTTGGTCACCCGGATCTGTGCTTTGTGCACCTGCACAGGGATTGCCAGGCCCCTCTGGGGAGAAGGGAGAAACAGGAGATGTGGGTCCTATGGTGAGTATGACCCTACTGCCCCCAGCCAGCCCCCACCCCACACCCACTGCTGACTCCCTGGCCTGGCTGCTCCTCCTCCCTCCACCTGCCATGCCTGTCCGTGGTGCTCTCTTCCTCACTTCCCTTCCCCATCTCTGGTGTATCTGTTTCCCCCCAGGGACCGCCTGGCCCCCCAGGACCTCGAGGCCCAGCTGGACCCAATGGTGCTGATGTGAGTCATCTCAGCCCCTGTCCCTTCAGGTCAACGTGTCTAACCCTCTGCCTCCCTTTCCCCAGATCATGAACTCTAGTCTCATCTCAGGTGTCAAGAGAAGCCCCTGAAAGGCCTCCCACTGTCTCACTGCTGTGGCTGTGGGGCCTCATTCAGGCCTCCTCGCTAAGCAATGACCCTATTTCTTTTCCTCTTCCAGGGCCCACAAGGTCCCCCAGGAGGTGTTGGGAACCTGGGTCCCCCTGGTGAGAAGGTAACTGGGAAGAGGATGAATGGATCAGTCTTGAGGGTAGGGCATGAGGGTTGGATTTCTGCAAATTTTGGTTGAGGGCAAAAAAGAGAATGACATATGGAGAATACAGGGATTTTTTTTTTTTTTTGGGAAGGAAGTTTTTGACCCTAATCTCTTTGCAGGGAGAGCCAGGGGAGTCAGGATCTCCAGGGGTCCAGGGCGAGCCAGGTGTCAAAGTGAGTGACAGCTCTGAGGCCCCACTCCCCAATCCCCCTCACCCCCTCAACCCTCCCCCACTTTTCCTGGGACCTCTTGAGCTGGAATCCTCTGCAGCCAGGAGTCTCTGCTCCTGGCTGTGCTCTGCCACACCTGATCCTGGGTCTGAGTGAGCCCTTCTACTGTCTCCTTGAAGGGCAGAGGGGCCAGGGAACTCTCCCATAGGCTTGACTTTCTGTATGTGTCCCGTTGTCACTGAGGGGAGTGGGGGAAGGCTGAAGGTATCTTGGAAGCAGAGGCTGCATCCCTGATCTTCAAGACCTCCGGGACCATCTGTATCCTCTGCTTGTTCTTCAGGGTCCTCGCGGGGAGCGTGGGGAGAAAGGAGAGTCGGGGCAGCCGGGAGAAGCGGGACCACCAGGGCCTAAAGGCCCGGTGGGCGATGATGGCCCCAAAGGGAACCCTGTGAGTTTGCAGGGGGCGGGGGAGCTGAGGAGGGCCCTGTGAATGAGAGACCTGGGAACATGGGGTGGGTGAGGGAGGATCTTGGAGTGTGGCGAGCCCCAGGGTGGGGGATGTCTGGGAGGGAGGCCCTGGGAATGGGGTCTCCTGGGAGGGATGCATGGGGTCTAGGATCCAGAGAGAACATGAGAGATGCCCTGCAGTTAATGCCCTGAAAGCATTAGACAGCATGCAGTGCACAAGGTGGGGGAAGGGATGCAAGAGATCCTCTTCCTAGGGGGGTGCCAGTGGGCACTGCCTATAGAGAGGGAGAGTGTGGCATGTGCCCATGGGAGTCTGTGTTGGGTGGGCTTGGGGGGCTGTGACCCTAACCCTGGTTCTCCCTCTGGATCAGGGTCCTGTTGGTTTTCCTGGTGACCCTGGCCCCCCTGGAGAAGGTGGCCCTCGGGTGAGTCTTACCCAGGGAGGGGAAGTGGCAAAGAGGGTGGGGCCTCTGTGTGGCTGGTGGGCTTGGGTATTGGGAAGCTGGGGCTATGGCAGAGCAGGCAGGGGGATGGGAGGATTGGCAGTTTTAGGGGTGATGCCAGCCAGGTTGGGGACCCACCTCTGACCTTCCTTCATCCCCGCAGGGCCAGGATGGTGCTAAGGGTGACCGTGGAGAGGATGGTGAGCCAGGACAGCCTGTGAGTGACCGGTGACCCCACCACCCCCACTGAGCCCAAGCCTTCAGACCCCATACCCTTCTTCTGTGCCCCACTCCTGAGGGGGTCCCTTGGCTAGAGGCTAAACACTCACCCACCCAAATTCCTCTCTTCCTAGGGATCCCCTGGTCCTACTGGGGAGAATGGACCCCCTGGGCCACTCGGAAAGCGGGTAAGTGAGGTGGACACGTGAAACCTTGGGAGGCAGTCCTTGGGCAGTGTGGACGGAGGCTAGGCAATGGCAGGTGGCATGGGCAGGGAGATGCCTGTGATCCTTGGATGGGGTTTTTGTGTCCATGAGCATGTGGGTTTATAAATGTGTCTTGGGTATGTTTGTTCCTGGGTTTTGGAATGCATGTTCTTGCCATAGGTGGTGGTGTTTACCCACCAATCAGAATGGACACTGGACGCTGGACACTGGAGGAGGGGGCTGGCTGGCTTTTCTGGAGGGCCCCTGCTGGGCTGGGTTAACCTTTTAGTTGCTGGGACAGGAGATGGGCCACTAGGTAGGGTGTGGGCAAGTGGCTCTTCACCAAATGTGCAGAACTACTCAAGATTTTAACAACTGGTGTAGCTGTACCTGTTCTTAACGTCTGTGCCTGTGTATGCATGTGTGTGTGTGTGTCCAGGACAGGACGGGGGAAGAGTTGAGCCTGGCTGTCCACTGCCTCATCTTCTCTTCCTTCCCACCCCTCTGCAGGGTCCTGCTGGCACTCCTGGTCCAGAGGGGCGACAAGGAGAGAAAGGAGCCAAGGTGAGGTAGAGGCCACCATGGGTGCTGCATTCCCTCCATCTTCCTGACCCTCAGTTCCTGTCTCCAGATGCCTACCCCATATCCACCTTTCCCATGTTGAGCCCCTTTTGGGGACAGGCTTCCTTATAATTATTCCTGCCCCGGGGGCTCCTAGGGTTTGGCCCCTCCTCCCTGTCTTACCTCTGCCACCTTGGACCCCCTGCCCCCAGCCTGTGCCCCATTCCTCTGCTGTTTAGGACATGCTTCTCTTGTGTGTTTCAGGGGGATCCTGGTGCTGTGGGTGCCCCGGGGAAGACAGGCCCTGTGGGTCCTGCAGGCCCAGCAGGAAAACCTGGCCCTGATGGTCTGAGGGGGCTCCCAGGCTCAGTGGTGAGTCATGGCAGGGAAGGGTGGGGGTTGGACCCGGGGGGTGAAGGGCCACAAGGGGTGCTATGTGGGGATATGCCTCCTGACCCCTGTGGTCCCCTCCAATCTGCAGGGTCAGCAAGGCCGTCCTGGTGCCACAGGCCAGGCGGGGCCCCCAGGTCCTGTGGTGAGTGACTGGGATTGGGCCGGGTGGGGGGTTGAGGGTGTGTGTCCTGGGGCCACGAGCTGAAGTACTGGAGGAAGTGGGAGGCAGTGGGGGAGAGCTTAGTCCCCCCTCTCCCTGGAGAGAGTGACTTCCTGTCTCCTCACAGGGACCCCCAGGGCTTCCTGGACTCCGGGGCGATGCTGGAGCCAAGGGAGAGAAGGTGAGTGACAGACATGAGGCCAGGTGATGCCCATCACCCTCATTCCCTGAAACCTGTGGGGACCCCGAATGTCCACTGCTCTGCATCAGGCCTCTAGCACCCAGCCCTTGGGGGTCCTTGCTCAGTGACAGCCTCTCACAGACCCTGTGCCCGCGTCCTTCTCTATGCCTTCTTGGCTCTTCCCCCACCCACATGACTCCTCTCTGTACCCCTGACCACCTGCTCCCTTCTCTAGGGTCACCCAGGTCTCATTGGACTGATTGGGCCCCCTGGGGAGCAGGGAGAGAAGGGAGATCGGGGACTTCCTGGCCCTCAGGGCTCCCCTGGGCAGAAGGGGGAGACGGTGAGTAGAGGGCATGATCCTGGAGGGTGTGTGACCATGAAGGTGGGGGTTCTTTTTGGAACGGGGAGGGGTGGGTTCAGACTTAGCTGTGGGGCGAGGGAACAGATGCTCAGGAGGGGGTGGGGAGGAGGACCCAGTCGAACAGTTCCCTCCCCTTCCTAGGGTATCCCAGGGGCATCCGGCCCCATTGGCCCTGGAGGGCCCCCCGGCCTCCCCGTGAGTACCTCATCTGTTCTTCTACTAAGTCCCCTAAACCCCACGCCTCCCCACCCCATGACCTCTCACTGACTTCCATGGCAACTGCCAGCCTCAAACATAGTCCTCAGTGTCCCCTTTTGTCCTCACACCCCCAGTGTTTCCTCCCTGTGCTTCTAGGGCTTCCCGAATGTCCCCATATTCCCTCATGCCTACCCTCTTGTAGTAACTCAAGGGTCTTGTGGACTCGAGAGTCTGTGCCTCCATTCCTCTGAGTCCTGGTCTTTCTCTGCAGTGACTGTCTCTTTCTTGTTCCTCATTTCACAGGGACCCGCTGGCCCCAAGGGAGCCAAAGGAGCCACGGTGAGTGACCCGCATCAGTTCTGACCTTTGCTTCCCCTGGCTGGACTTGACACTCTCTCCAGGGCAAACAGACTCCCCCTGTTTAGCCCCTCATTCTGAGCCAGGAGACTGATTTGACCCTGCTGTGATCTTGATCCCATGCTTGACCTCTTGACCCCTCCATGACCTCATTTACTCCTTTTTCAGGGCCCAGCTGGACCCAAGGGAGAGAAGGGAGTCCAGGGCCCTCCAGGACACCCGGTGAGTTAGGAGACAGGGCCTGCTTCTCTGACCATCTCTCTCTGCTCCAGTGTTTCTCTGCTTCACCCTCATACCAACCTCGTCTCTTGCCTGTTCCACCTGTCCCTCCACCCAGGGCCCCCCAGGTGAGGTGATCCAGCCACTGCCCATCCAGATGCCCAAGAAGACTCGGCGCTCGGTGGACGGAAGCCGCTTGATACAGGAAGATGAGGCCATGCCAACCGGGGGGGCCCCGGGCAGTCCTGGGGGGCTGGAGGAGATCTTTGGCTCACTGGACTCCCTGCGGGAAGAGATTGAGCAGATGAGGCGGCCAACGGGCACCCAGGACAGCCCTGCTCGCACCTGCCAGGACCTGAAGCTGTGCCACCCAGAGCTGCCTGATGGTCAGCGCCTCAGGGGATATAAGAATCTTAACCACAGCATGGCACTGACCAAGCAGGATGGATGTTGGGGGAGTCTTGGGGAAAGTGTTGGGTGTGGGGTAAGGGTTGAGGGGCTTGGAACAGCAGCTATTTACCAACCAGGTCAGAAGTATTTCATTATTTTGGCAACTACCAAATGTGGGCCTACCAGTGCATACCAGCTCGTTACCAGCCCAATGTCTACAGGAGCAGATAAACACACACATGTGTACACACCTATTTGCACCTACACAGATGAATCTGTATGAGCACCTACAACCACACATTGTCCCTGGTGTGAGGATGTCCACACTCGTACATCCTCCAGTCAGAGGAGCCTGGGCTTTCTGTGGGGGCAGGGGTACAGGGCGATGAGTGTGGGATGTATTATGGCGCTCTGGGTGGGAGAAGAGGAGACTGTGAGATGGAGAGCATTGTGGGGAGGGCTGGGGGGTGTGGAGCAGTTGCCGGGAAGAGGGAATGTCAGGGCGGGGAGCATATTGGAGCCTGGGACCTGGGTGGCCTTGACTTCCCCTCTCCCTCACCCAACAGGAGAGTACTGGGTCGACCCCAACCAGGGCTGTGCTCGGGATGCCTTCCGGGTTTTCTGCAACTTCACAGCAGGAGGGGAAACCTGTGTGACACCCAGGGATGATGTCACGCAGGTGAGAGCTGGCCCCTGACCGCTCCTCCCCTGCCCCATAGTATACCCCCTCAGGGCCCAGTGGTTTCTGGGTTTCTGTGACAAGGCCCCTGGCCGCTGCCCCCCAGAGCCTGCTGACCCTTCTCCACTCCGTGGCTCCTTCTTCCTTCCCTTCTCACCAGTCCTCTGATGCTCACTTTGTCTCCTTCCCATGACAACCCAAAAGTTTGCCTTCGTGTACCCCCAGTCTCCTGGCTCTCACTCGGCCCTCATTTATCCCCCAGCCCTTTCCTCCCATTCCCTGCTCAGGCCCTGGCCCAGCTGCTGGTGCTATTATGCTCCTCGCCCGTGTCTCCCCCTGACCCAGCCCTCTCTCTCCTTCCAGTTCTCTTACGTGGACTCAGAGGGCTCCCCGGTGGGTGTGGTCCAGCTCACCTTCCTGAGGCTGCTCAGTGTCTCAGCCCACCAGGATGTCTCCTACCCGTGCTCTGGAGCAGCCCGTGATGGTCCCCTGAGACTCCGGGGGGCCAATGAGGACGAGCTGAGTCCAGAGACCAGCCCCTATGTCAAGGAATTCAGAGATGGCTGCCAGGTGGGAACCAAGAAGAGCTGGGTGGGGGGGCAGATCCCAGTCTCAGACTGGAGGAAGGGGGTGGGATGACTCCTTGGGCAGGCCATCCAGGAAGAGCAGGGAGGAGTCCAGCCTCCTGGTGTCAGATATGCCTGAGGGAGCTCAAAAGAGGTGAGGAGGGTGGGAATGATGGAAGCCAGACTTCCCTGAGCTGTCTGCATGGGGTTCATCTCTGTGCACACACAGGCATCACACGGGGTGAGTTGTGCAGGCTCTTATACACATTGACACTCAGGTGCCCAGCAGAGGCACACGGAGTGCAGACACACACGTTCATGGAGTGACAGGTGGGCACACAGACATCCCCAATCTCTACATCCTGAGTCATCCGGATGGGGTCAAGGCACTCAGAGGAGAGGCGAGCCTGGGCCTTAGGTTAGGGGTGGGGGGTGCCTCCACCATGCTCACTCCTTCCTCTCCTGTCTCCCCCTCAAGACACAGCAAGGCCGAACGGTGCTGGAGGTGCGGACGCCTGTGCTAGAGCAGCTGCCAGTGCTGGATGCCTCCTTCTCAGACCTGGGGGCACCCCCGAGGCGGGGAGGGGTGCTGCTGGGGCCTGTGTGTTTCATGGGCTAGGACCTTCTCTATCTGATCCTGTCCATCAGAACCAGGCCCACCTGGAATCCTACAGCATCAGCTCAGTGCCACCTCCTAAGAGGGCTCTTTACCATCTAGGGGGCCTTGGGCCAGACTGTCAAGAGCCCCCAGTCAGGGGCAGCCCAGGGGAGGGGTGAAGTGGGTGCCAGGACACCCCAGGGGAGGGATGGCATCTGGGGCTCTTGGCCCTCCAACCTGGAGCCTGTGACCTGTTAGAGAGCTGAGACCCTTATTTAAAACTCACCTCCCAATCACCCCAAACAAGTGGAAGAGAAGAGAAAGGACACTGTGTATTTTGTATTTAAAAGTAATTATATTAATTATTTAAAGAGTGGAAAACAAAATGACAAGAAAGATAAAGAGAGCAATGCCAACAAAAATCGGCAGACGCTGGAGACAGGGCTCTCCAGGGGTGGGCCCGGGCACCCCCATCCTTGCCTCAGGGCTTTCCTCAGTGACTGTGTGTGGGGGTTTCCGGGCTGAACCCCTCCTCCCTCACATCCCACCTGTAGCACCCACTGTGAACGTCGGAATATTTGGTCTCCTTTGCCTCAGGGCTCTGACTCTCTCTCCCCAGGGAGGAGCTTTCTCACCTCTGCCTGCCAGGTGTTGGCTCCCTGGCCCACATAACTGCTGTTGTCTTTCACTTGGTCTGGGTCTGGCAGGCACCACCTGCTACTTGAGGACCAGGCCGCTCCCCCAGGGAAGAAATGGAACAGTGTGGGGTGTGTGCAAGGCCTGCATCCAGCAGATTGTTGAAATATTAAAATTCTTCCATATTGGCTGGTAAATCACTATGGGCCTGAGCCCCCTGAGTATATCATTGCCATCCTGGCCACTTCCATCCCTCCCCTGGGCGCCCTCACCTTCCCTGATCCTGCAATTAAAGGGTTAATGTCTGGCATATGGATGGGACTCCCAGGACCCTATGCCCAGCGTCCACTCTGACTGATGGTTAAATAACGTGCTTGTCTCCTCCAGGTGTATGTGCTGGTGCTTGTGTTGTTATTTCAGTCTCCGCCCACTCCCATCCAGTGCTCCTTCTTCCCAGCTGAGCTGTTACCAGAAACGGATGGCTTAATCCCGATCCCCTGGAGGGCTTGTCCAGCTGGGGTGTCAGGGCCCGGAGCTTATAAAGCCTGGGTGACAAGTACAGAAAGCACAAGCAGATGCCCCAGGGACACAAGATGGGGGCCTAGGGTCCCTCTGGCCCAGGATTCCAACACAGGTGTGGGACTGTTTCTGGGTGTGGGTGTGCCTGCCCTCTTGATTACACCTCAAATACAGCCTCCACCCTCATCACCCCCCCCCCAATCTTTAGGGATTTCAGGGTTGGAAGGAGCCTTAGACGGCTGTCTAAACTCTTTGCAAATGGGGAGAATGAGGCCCACTTCCCAGACAACGTTTACTGCACCTGTAATCCTGGTCATCTTATCCCTCCCCGCCAGGCTTGCGATGTCCTGTCATAAAAAAGCAGGGTTGGGGCTAGGCCCTCCATACTCGCGTGCATTCGCGTGCATATGCTTTGAGGCTTTGTGTTGGGTCGAGAAGCACAGTCCTCCTCCTTCCCAAGCTTCCCCTTCTCCGGGCTTACTCAGCAGCTCCCTTCCCCTCTGGGTCAGGTGTCTGCGGCAGCCGGGCATCCCTAGCTGGCCTCCTCACACGGCATTGCCTGGCTTCCGCCCGTCCAGGCGGTAGATTAAAACTTATGCCAGGGCCTCATCCCAACTGGGACACCCCTCCCTCGCTGGGCGCCTGGCTGCGGAGGCGAGGACGGGACGGTGCACTCGCGCGTGCGGTGTTCGCGTCCGCAATCCCCGGGCCGGGGCGGGGCGGGGCTGCCTTGCATCCCGGAGCCGGAGCCTCGGTAGGCAGCGCCCGGGTCCTTCTCCCCGTACTTCTTCCTTCCGGCGGATCCCCGACGGCACCGCCTTGACAGTCCTCGTCCCCAAGGACAAAACTCCGGGCGTCGGAGCTAACTCATTGTCGACCGCAGGAAGCCCTCCCGTGGGCGTCCCGAAGCCCAGCCTCGCCTGGCGTGGGCAGGCCAACCCCTCCTCCGCGCGGGCGTCCCCGGCGCCGCGCTTCTCGCCGCCTCTGCTGCCCCCTGGTGCCGGCGCCCGGACCTCGGCCGGATACCCGGCAAGCGGAGCAACCCCGGCCCCTCAGACGTGCCTGGGCGCTGCCTCCCCTTGGTCACCCGCCGCACCCTCGCCCACCCCCACCGCCCAAGAAGGAGGCCGAAAGGAGCAAGAAGCCCCCGATCTCATCTCCCGGGGGTCCGGCGGTGGACGGGCTTTCTGGGATCCACAATGCCCTCCATCTCGATCTCCAAGGATGGAGGGCTTCAGACACCCCCTTCCCTCCCTCCCAGGCCTCAGATCAAGAGAAGGTCAGACCTAAATAGACGGTCCGCACCCTCTTCGCCCGCACCCACTCCCAGCCACGCCGCGCCAGATCCGGGGTTTCTCAGGCGCTTTCTCTGCAGTCGGAGCCAAACCCACAGAGGTCTCCTTCGGAACACAAAGGGGAGTTCCTCAAAGGTCACTTTTGGTCAGATGCTCTGAGCTCAGAGGGCTTTTCTCCATGGAAACAATGCCGTGAAGTCACGCAAATAACGTTTACACACAGCGGTTAGGTCCCCAGGCCAATTCGCAAAAGCCTATTTAACTAGGTAGTGTGCCAACCAGCCCCGTCTAACAGTTCTGTGAGAGATTCTGTGCCAAGCTGCTGCCGAGGGTGCCAGGACCACAGCCCTCCCCTTGCAGCCGACTTCTCCCTCCCCTCCCGCAAGCTGGGGACTGGCTCTAGGGGAAGATGGGAGGACTTTAAGGACAGGGCTGCAAAGGTGGGGGTTTTGGCGTGGGGCTGGGTGTGGGCAGTGCAAGTGCCCTGGCATCTGGGCATGTGGGTGTTGGCAGAGGCTCCAATGGCTGTGGGCAATGGAGGCTTCTGGATGGGGTAGGAGAGAGGCAGGGGCTTTGGGGAACACTTTGGGTTTGATTGGGGCAGAACGTAAACTCTTGTTGGAGGAGCTAAGTTCTGAAAAGTATTGACTGCCTCTCAGAGGAGTTTATCTTGAACCCCAAAAGTAAGAGGGAGTCATTGATAGTGTTTGAAAGCAAGTGATATGATGGCATTGTGAACTGGCTTGGTGGCTGAAGAGAGGAGGGTTTGGGATCAGGAAGCCTGTGGGGATGGGTCCTCTAGTTTGTCACACCCTTGGAGCTGCTTCCCAGCTTTGGGCTGATATTTTTAGCATCTGTGACTTATGGTCATAAAAATAACGTGTGGAATAAAATAAAAATAACTTAGGGACCACTCAGATCACTGTACCTGGGAGCACCACATTGCCCAGAAGGCCATGGGCTAATGTCTCTGTTTGCTCCCTCCCTTGGCTGTGTAGTGTTTTGGGATCTGTAGTTATGAATGGACCAGGGCAGGTGGAGTGAAGAGGAGATGAGGAAGGGAGTGGGCCAAAACAAGGCTCTAGTTGCCTCAAAAAGAAGTTCCAGTATAATAGGGGGTGGCCACCCACTTTTGTGCTTGTATAGCCCCTGCTCCTGCAAGTTTAGTGTGGTTAGCAGGGAGTGTCAGGGCCGCACCTGAACTTCTTCGTGGCCAGCTGTGCAGTTCACAGAGAGTTTACGCACACAGGCATGATTATATTTCTTAACTCAAACCTGAAGTCAGCAGAAGTCACCCCTGGGTGCTTTCAATTGGCTTTCTGTTATCTTATTTCTCATCTTCGGGGTAGTTTCATGGGAACTGGCACTGCTAGCAGTCTGACATTTCAGTAGGGAAGACCTGTCCCACAAGTCCTTGAATGAAGACCAGGGACATCCATAGGGGCCCCTCCTTTAGGGCCACCACTAAACAGCCAGGCCGGTAGAATGACTGCAGCTCTCAGCTGCAGTGAGAGCCTGCACACCATATCTCCTTCCCTCAGTAGGCAGAAGCATATCAGTCCATTTTGTTTACTCTGCTCTGGCCTCTCTTTCTATTAGTATTATAACATGTTACTTCCAGGTCAAAAGTCTTGATTCTTAAGAGATGGATGGTTTTCCAAAGTGAAACAGATAAAGCCCACATTGGATACCATAGCAGCTCACTTCACCTATAAAGGGCCTGGACTCCATAGAGACTCAGGCCAAAGTATGTGGGTCATGTTGGTATATTCCTGTGTTGTGCTCATATCTCCTCAGGGTCTGGGCAGTATTGCTGGATCAGGCAATAGGCCAATTCTCTTCACTAAATAGGGCACACCTCTATTACTAGTGCTGGTAGAGATTTCTTGTAACTCTGTGACTTTTCGGTTGTGGTTATTTTTATTAATACCTGTAAGTTTTCCTTACTTTTAGAACTGCAAATCTATAGAAACAAACAAAACAAATAAAAACTAAAACCAGGCAAACATGTTTCAGAGACATTAGGGTTAGGAAGAAGTTGGGAAATAGCTCTGTGTTTAATTGAGGCTGTGGGGACAGAGAGACTCAGACAAAAAGTCTGAGTGGCAGGTGGTCTAGGTTTGGGTTAAGCAGACTTAGGGCCAAGGATGGCACTGATGCCAGATGGTAGGAGACCTCTCTGGATTTCTAACAAGGGCTTCTTCTTCATTTAGCTTGCCAGGGGTGCTTTGCTTCTAACTGAATTGCACATTTAACTCCAGCATCAGTTTCCTCATCTGCAAAGTGGGATAATACTTGCTCTGTAAGGGAATAATTCCCCCTTTAATGACAGCCTTTGTACTGCAAAGAGAGGGGAGGGGAACTGGCCAGCCACCTTGGTTCTCTCTCCATGCCTTGGTTACTGTTGACATGCTGGTGACTGGGACATGTTGCTGTCTCTTTGCACTTCTGATCTTGGTGCTGTCAAGACTCCAGACTTAATTTTTTTTTTTTTTTGTTACAAGTAGCAAAATCTGATTCAGAACATCTTAAGCCCCCAAGGGAATTTATTGTAAAAATACTAGGGTTTCTCAGGATTTGAGGAAAGGGTTGACTCAGTAGGGAAGAGTGAGAACAGTTCTGGGGACCTCAGGGGTTCATGAACTTTGTCCCTGGAATGTGGCCACTAATACCACTCAGCAGGGCTGCTCTCAACCGCTGTGTCTCTGGGCTCCACAGTTCAGAGTCGTGGAGCAACAATCTGGTTGGCCTAGCTTGGGCCATCTATCTCCCTGAGAAGCAATTTAATATGGCTGGGAGCCCATTGTACCAATAAGCAGATATGTAGGAAGCCTTTCAGTGGAGGTGGAGGGGTATTGGTGGCGCCATTCCTAGATAATGTGGGATCACTGAGACACCCCAGGCGGTGTCTGCAGTCTTTCCCTTTAAGCAGACCCCTTTATATACATTTCACCCGCATGATCCAACCAGCCCCTTCATGACCACATTTGCTCTCCCCCGCCACATGCCCTCCTCAGTGGGCGACTCAAAGTTACGTTCAGCTGTTCCATGATGTCATGAGCTCTCTAACTTCAGAGGCCGCATCTCTGCCTATTTGTGTTTTGATGCTTTGCTATTCAGCACATAAATGTTCATGACCATTATATCCAGGGCTGCATTATGACTTCTGTGAACCCTATGCACTTTTGCCTTTCTGGACTTTTTCCTTCCAAGAAAATGTCAAAATCGTATTTACGACTATATTGGTATAGGGGAAAATATATTAATATTATATATTAAGATATTTTCTTCAACCTAAAAGTTAAAGTTTTTCTATTTTAAAATAAAGGTAGGCCAGGAGCAGTGGCTGACACCTGTAATCCCAGTGCTTTGGGAGGCCAAGGTGAGAGGACTGCTTGAGGCTAGGAGTTCGAGACCAGCCTGGGCAACATAGAGAGATCCCAGTCTCAACAAAAAATAAGAAAAAAAAAAACTTTAGCAGGGCGTAATGGTACACGCCTGTAGTCCCAGCCACTCAGGAGGCTGGGGAGGATCCCTTGAGCCCAGGAGTTCGAGGCTGCAGTGAGCTATGATCTTGCCACTTGCACTCCAGCCTGGGCAACAGAGTGAGACCCTGTCTCTTAAGAAAAAAGAAAGAAAGAAAGAAATGTAAACATTTCCATGGGCCCTCAAAAGTATTGTGGACCCTAGACACTGTGTCTACTGTGCATAGTGGATAAGTGGGCCCTCGTTTTGTCTTTGTTAAAGATTTTACTTTTTTTGCTCTTAAAAATATAATCACAATTCTTTTTGCACATCTTTAATGATCATTCTTATTATCATCAAATATCCAGTCAGCGTTCAGATTTTCCGGATTGTTTTGTGGGTTTTACATGTGTGTGTTTGTTTAAATCACAATCCAAATAAAGTTGATAGTCTTTTAAGTCTTTAAAAATCTATTTCCTTATTTAAACTATTTTTGTTTATTTTTTATTATGGAGAAATGTAAACATATACAAAAGTGGTTTATTATTGCTATTCTTAAAAGAATTAAAACATTAAAATTTCTTTTCTATTTTAATTTTGAATATGGTAAATATCAATAACAACACACATTAAGTAAAGCTTTTTAGTGTCTTCCATAATTTTTAAGAGTATAAAGGGTCCTGAGATTAAAAAAAGTTTGAGAATCACTACTTTAGAAGAGCTCTTAAAAAATAACCATGTCCATCTGTCCCAACCCTTAGATATGTGGGTTCAATCCTCCTGGGGTGGGGCCTGGGCAAAGGGACTTTTGTAAAAGTTCCCCAGAGGATTCCAAAGTGCAGTCTGGGTTGAGAACCTCTACTCTAAACTAAAGAGAACACCATAAGAAATAAGCAAAAGGCGGGGAGCGGTGGCTCACGCCTGTAATCCTAGCACTCTGAGAGGCCAAGGCGGGAGGATTACTTGAGCTAAGGAGTTCCAGATCAGCCTGAGCAAGAGCAAGACCGATCTCTACTAAAAATAGTAAAATTAGCTGGGTGTGGTGGTGCATGCCTGTAGTCCCAGCTACTTGGGAGGCTGAGGCAGGAAGGTCGCTTGAGCCCAGGAGTTTGAGGTTGCAGTGAGCTACAATGACGCCACTGCACTCTACCCGGGGTGGCAGAGAGAGACTCTGTCTCCAAAAAAAAGCAAAGGAACAGAGTGGGAAAGGCAACCAAGTGCTCCAGGTCTGAAAGAGCCTCCTGGGATCTGCTGTATTTAGCAGAAATGTTTGCAAGTGCAGGCCCAGAAAACCTGAATAACAGTGGCTAAAATAAATAGGAATTAATTTTTCCCGAATAACAAGCAGTCTGAGGAAGACAGCTTCTGGCATTGGTTTGCCCTTTCAATGGTGTCATCAAAGTCCCAGACTCTTTATATCTTTGCACTCCACCCTCCCACAATGTTACCCTTACATATTCTCTTTGGCTAAACTATAAGCACATTTTTTGTTACAGAGGTTGTTCTGTTTATGTCACTGTCAAACATGACATTCACCAACAAAGAAAAGATGCATTAGACATACCCAACACCACTTAGCTATAGAAATGCCCATCACCACTTTGCTGTGTCTTTAAAGAGCCATTTTCTGGCTACTGCAAATGCTTTGAAGATACTAAGTCTTATACCCGGCAGATACAGATGTAACATGGGAAACTGGGAAGTATAATTGCTACCGAATTGTGTTACTGATTCATTACTGCAAATAATCTATGCAGGTCCTTTCTGAAATCATTAGTGATGGCCCTAAACTCAACAAATGTCTTATTGACATGTACAACAGTGTCTGGTATTCCTTCTCTATCCTGTTGGTCACAGTTTTGGGGCTCACTGATTAGCTGAATAGAAAGAATCGCTCTTGCTCTTCCCTAATGAGCACCACGGAGTGGCGTGATGTTGGAAAAGGCATCATGCAAGGCGTGATTATCAAGAGGACAAACAGCTCATGAGGGGGCTGATAGTGAGGGTCTTGAGCCAGGGCTTGGGGCAACCATCCCATCGCTTTGCTATATCTGATGCTTGGGGGTGACATGCCCCAAACTCCATTTTATATTTTGATGAGTCTACATTTGTTCTGTTTTAGTTAGGATTAGGTTCAGCTGGGAAAAACAGAAAACCCTGAAAACGACAGCAGCTTCACCAAGATAGAAGTTTATTTCTCTCTCACATAGAACCCCCCCGGGTGGTATAGTGTTGAATAGTGTCAGGATTTAGGATCCTTCTGTCTTCTTGTTCCATCAGCCTCAACATAGCTCTTCCCTCTCAGATCTGATATGACTGCCCGAGTTCCAGCCTTCATGTTTGCATTTCAGTCAGCACGAAGGACGAAGGGGAAATAAGAACCACCTCCTCTTTATAAGGGCACTTCCTAGAAGTTGTGCCCAACAGTTCTATTTACAGCTTTTTGGGTAGAACTTGGTCACCCGGCCACTTGTATCTGGAAAGGAGAATGGGAAACTAGCACTTGTTCTGGAAGTCCATGTGCCCAGTTAAAACGGAAAATTCTATTAAGGAATCGTGGGATTACGGACATTGGGGAACAATTTATATTCTCTGCCATATCATGTCTCTGAGCAATTTACTGAGTAAGATCCAGAAATGGAGGATTCTGCAGTGGCCACTTTTACCAATAAAGTAGTCCCATAATTTGCATAAAAATCAGTTGTTTAAGAATATATTTTTTGCTCTTATGGAGGATGTAATCAATGTAATCAACCTACCAGTGATGGCTTGGAGGCCAATACCTCTAGGCAATTATAGTAGCCTCTAGCATTATAGTAGGATTCTAAAAACAAATAGGCTGTTTGTTTTATTTTGCTGGCAAATCTCCCCCCAGGGATTTCTTGAAATATCTGGAGGCTGTCGTAGGTGTCTAGAGCTTGTGCCCATCCCATAGCAGTCCCCTTTCTTCCATGACACCACTGTTAGTTACCTCTATTTTTATGCCTACTGCTGAAGTGTCTGGGTGTCTGAGAAGGTCATTGGCTTTGTTAGAACACCACTAGGATAGTTACAGTGTGTGTCATCTCAAGATGATTTTAATAATTTGTTAGAGATATCAGCAATTGAATTCTTAGAGACGCATGCCATATAATTTTGTACTCAATACTCAAATCATTAAACTCCAGTGGTCTATATACCTGTTTGGCCTTTATGGCAGTGTTGTCCAATAGAACTTTCCATGATTATGGAAATATTCTACATCTGCACAATCCAGTATGGTGGCCACTAGCCACATGTGGCTATTGAGCACTTGGAATGTGGCTAGTGCACCTGAGGAACTCAATTTTTAATTTTACTTAATTTTAATTAATTTAAATAGCCACATGTAGCTAGTGGCTGTCATATCAGACAGCACAGCTCTGAGGCATCTTTCTGTTTAAGGACCCACATAAATTTGGAGTAATTTTTATCAATTTGATGAAGAGAGCTAAGTTTAATACAGATGCGGGATATGTAGTCGTCAGAATTAAACATGCCAATTAATTTCTGTTCCTCTTTTTCAGATAAGGGGTTTCAAGGGCAAAGCCTTTTGCTTGGTCTTTGGCTGAATTTTCCCCCCCAAACTTTACCAAGATTTTTGCTGTTTTATGGTCCATTCCTTTTTATTCACAAAATCAATCAGAGTTTTTGGGTGCAGTTGCTTTTTAAAAAATCAGATTTACAGAGATATAATTTTTATATAGAAAACTTTATCCTCCTTAGCTGTACAGTTGTATGAATTTGACAAAACTCATATTTATTATGTAGCTACCGCTACAATCAAGATAAAGGATATTTCTATCACCCCAAAAAGGTTCCTCACGGGCACAGTTTTTTCAAGTCACCCCTGATTGATGTCATTAGTGTAATGAACAATTTTAACACTTAATTGGATTTAGGCCATTTGTTTAAATTCTGCTTGTTGGGTTATGCCTCAGGTGGGGAGAATTTGCTGTGGCAATATAGTAAGGGTGACTTGTTGGGGATGCCATGTGAAAGCAAACTGTTGGTGGTGAATGTAATTTATTGGTATTGAAAAGAATACATCAGCCAGATGGACGCATGCATGCTAATCAAGGACTGATTTAGCAAGATCTTCTAGTAAGGAAATGATATCAGGTACAGTGCTAACCACATTTAGTTTATGTTTTATAATTAAATGAGTTAAGTATATGTAAAGTGTTTAGAACAGTTCCTCGCACTTAGTAAGTACTATTTCAGAATCAGCTACTTTAAAAAATATTATTGTAATTCACAATTAACTTCCAAGATCCACCTACCTTTTGACTGGCCAAAATGAGTTGTTAAAGAGTCTTCTTGGTGGAAGGCATCATCTCAAGCTTCTCCAACTATTTTATAATTGTTATTTTACATGCTGTCCTAGGCACTTGGCACTGTTCCATATCTACATTTTTTGGTGGGGAAGTGGAATTCCGAGGTTCATTTAAGTAAGTACTTTTCCAGCTCCCAGAATTGGGATAGTAAATTCAAATAATATACCCAGGGCAGGTGAGAGCACCATAGAAACTTTCTTGGTTCCCTGTATCCCTCATTAATGTAATCACTACCAACCACCTTAGATACTTTCTCCTCCACATACCCCAATATTCAAAATAGTCCTTATTAGATTAGGTTTTCCTAATTAAAAGTTGCTATTGATCCTATATCCTAAAGTTTTTGGAATTCCTAAATATTGTCCTTTGTCTAAAATGTTTTAACTAGAGCGGAGGGGAGGACATTGGGGCTATTTGTCCTGTCCTATGAGAAGATCTGGCTTTAGGGCAAAGCTCTTTAAACTTAGAGGATCTATCAAAGGAGGTGTTGAAGTATACCCTCTCTGTATGCACTGAGAGAAATGTCTTCTTAAAGTTTATAAATTTTTTGTCTTGGTATTCCCTTTGGCTTGATTCCCAGCACTTTTAAACTGCATGAGTTGAGGGTTTGCCAAAATTACTTCTATTGATGTAGCTTCTGTATCTGCTAAAATTGGACTATTTTTGATGCTTCCTTAACCACTTTTGTAAACGTATTAATTTGCCAGTGGGCCTATCATGCTGTTGGATTCTGACAGCCCCAAATCTATTGAGCCATGGCCAGACACTATCTCCACTTCCCTCCCCACTCAGCGCTTCTTAAATTCTCTTTCATTGTTTCGATTCTCTAGCACTTTCTCTTGCAGAGGGTTCTGCTACCGTTAAAAGCTACTCAGAGAGGTCCTACATTTATTTTTAGAGAAAGATTGTAAACTCTACTGTGCCTATCCAATATGGCAGCCACTAGTACATGTGGCTATAATAATTTAGATTTAAATAATTTAAAATTAAATTAAGTAAAAACTTCAGCCCCTTAGTTGCACCAGCCACTAGCATTTTAAGTGCTCAAGAGCCACCAGTGGCTAGTGGCTCCTCTATTGGACAGCTAGATATAGAGCAGAAAGTTGTGATGGACAGCACTGGCCAAAGTGGTGCTCTCTGATGACCACACCCACTTCACAGACACCAGGACTCTCTAGTATGTACACCTTCTCCTTTCCAAAGTTGATGTTGAAGGCTTGCCTTCTGTTGGTATCTTTTAAACAATATTTTAAAGTCTTTTATTATTACTCTCTCATACATCTTGGCAACAAAAATATGTATATTCATTTCTTTTAATTTTTTAATTGACAAAAATTGTATATATTTATGGTGTGCAACATGATGTTTTGATTTATGTATACATTGTTTAATGGCTAAATCAAGCTAATTGATAGATGCATTACCTTACATACTTATCATTTTTATATGGTGAGAACACAAAATCTATTCTCTTAGCCATATTCAAGTATACAATACATTGTTATTAATTATAGTCACCATGGTGTACAATAGATATCTTCAACTTATTCCCCCTGTCTAACTGAAATTTTGTATCCTTTGATTTTTTTAAAAATATTCAACTCTTTTAAAAATGTAATTAGGCTTGTTTGGCAACAGAGCAATGCTTAGCATATTTTCACAGCTGCTGTTAAAAGCATAGCCAAACCACAGAAGCCTCAGTGCCGCCAAAGCCTATCTATTTGGTCATATTTATTTTGACTTATGTCCTTTTGTATGCCTAACTTTTCTTGTACAGAATGTTGGAGTATTCCCAAATTGTTAACAAATTCCCTTATTTTCTGTTCCAAGTCTAGACTCCACTGTTGGCCATGAGGTGGAGATTGGATCTTATTTAATGCCTTAATACCATTTTAAATTCAGATTTTTTGCAATGGATAATCAGGCATTTTCTTCAAAAACTTTAAAACATTTCTCATGAGAGGTAAAAAAAACCCAAAACACCCCACACTTTTGATTCTCTGTAGTTGTCCAGTAAAAAGGGAAAGGAACAAAGTACTAATTATTTACCTACAATGTTTACATATGGCAATCCTCCAGCCCCAAAGGGGCAAGCTTCACACCTGGACTCAACGGTGAGAATTCTGAGTTGACTCACAGCTTCATGACTGTACTCTGATGACACCACGTTTGGAGGGATTCTTGGCCAAACAGAAAGTCAAGGGAGACCCCCTTCTCCTTGTCAAACTCTAAATTAATCTATTGGTTCTTTTCATAAAGCAGAGGGTGAAATGTTCAGGACTGCAAGAGTTAGATAGTCAAAATGGTTTTTAAAGTAAGTCCCTTTTAATTATGACTCAAGATAATGTTAAATTAATCAACAGGTATGATGGACATTGGTTTCTCAGCCCTCTGCTGCTGAGGTTTGCTTGTTTGTGTTTCTTTCTTCTCAAAATCCCAAATAGTGAAGACTCTCTTGGGCAATGGAGGTAATGGGAGGCTCATTCATAGTCGAGTTCCTTGGATGTAAAATTCTTTGGGTGCAGAGTAGACTGCCTCCCCGCCCCCCCTTTTTTTACAAAGATGATTGACAATGGATGTAGCAGTTTACAACTGTTCTTTCTCATCTGGGGCGCTGAGAGACAGGCCCCGCTCTCCACAAGAAGTACCAGACCATAGAAAGCTTGTGTAATCTCTCATGGCATTGAGCAAAAATAAAAAATTTCACAGAACACTTTCATCTGCATCCCTGGTTTGTAACTTCAGCTTTCCAAAACCTGCTTAAATGCTAATAGGATTTATAAAACTTTTGTAAGAATTTCAGAATGAAAAACAATTTTATGATTTAGCCCTATGTCTTCTATAATACACAATGTTTACAGAAAAGTAGGATTTAAGAGTGTCTTATATACCAATATGAGACTTTCTTTGATGAAAATTGATGTTCCTGTTATTTTGAAAATTGTCAACAAAATGGATGGTTTACCCCTGTACAGGAAAGAGTTAACATATCAGACCTGACTGCTATCCTTTAGAAGGCCTACTTATAATGTTGGCCCTGGCTGGCATCTGGGAACTTGGATTTCAGGAGGGTTTCCCCATTCCCAGAACTGATAAAAATGGCTCACTATGTCTAAATGTTTGTACAAACAATATGGTTCATGCTGAGCACCTTCTTTCCTTTTGGGAGTCTGAGATTTTGGTATATATTGGGCAGAGGGTGCCTACGTGATCAGCCCTGTGATGGTTAGTGTTAGGTGTCAGCTTGACTGGATTAGGGGTGCCCAGGTAGCTGGTAAAGCATTTTTTCTGGGTGATCTGTGAGGGCATTTCTGGAGGGACTGGCATTTGAATGAGTGGACTGAGTAAGGGAGATCTGCCCTCACCCAACGTGGGCAGGCATCATCCAACCGGCTGAGGGCCTGGATAGAACAAAAAGAAAAGAAAGAAAGAAGAAAGGGGAATTTGCATGCTTTCTCTCCTCTGGAGCTGGGACACCCTTCTTCTCCTGCCCCTGGACATCATAACTCCAGGTTCTCTGGCCTTTGGACTCAAGGACTTGCACTAGCAGTCCCCAGTTTCTCAGGGTTTGAGCCTCGGACTCAGAGTTACACCATTTGCTCCCCTTGTTCTGAGGCCTTTGGACTTGGACTGAGCCATGCTACTGGCTCCCCTGGGTCTCCGGCTTGCAGATGGCCTTTTGTGGGACTTTTCAGCCTGCATCATAGAGTGACTGAATCCCCATAATGAATCGTAATAGTGATCTAGATTTTAAGACTTTCCAGAATTCTCATGACCCCTTTCTGTCTTTGAATGGCTGGATTATAATCATATTAATTTTCTGCTGCATGGGTTTCTCAAGTGTTGGCTGTGAAGCCAGAAGAGAAAATAAGACAGATAAAGGGTCCTCATTTATTTACACTCTCCTCTTCACCTCACTGTGTGACAGTTGAAATTACTGCACAAAACAGGGATAATGATGTTTTAACTGGGCAAGAACCATGTCTCTCTATAAATTATCTAAGGTTGAGTAATAAAAAGAGCATTGGCTTTGGAAATAGATCTAAATTTTCCATATTTGTGACTCTGGTATGATGTGATAGCTGTGTGACCTCACCAAGCCTCAGTTTCCACATTTTAAAAAGAAAATAAAACTGTGTCTTATTCCATAGGTTAAGAGGGTTAAATAAAGCACTTAGCAGATCATGTATGAGACATGGTTGATTGTTCTTGTCTGTGGCTTCTCTTTCTTGACCCCTCACTTAATAAGTCCATCCTTTCTGCAGACTCCAGCTGTATTTACTTCTGTGTCTGTACCTTCAGCCCCGACCCCTTCTGGAAACAGGGGAAGCTGGTCCTCAGATACAGGGCATGATTTGGGAGGGGAACTGGGCCAGAGGAGCACAGTAGCTCATGGGAACTGACCAGGGACAGGTGCCCAGGGACACACAAGACCCAGAAGCTGCTTGAAAGAAGCCAGGGTGAGGGTGACACCATCAACCAGGTGTGTCAGGGAGCTGCTGAGCACTCACTATGTGCACCAGGAGGTAAGAATCTACACTCTATACAAAAAGGAAAGCTTAGACCAAGTCCTTTAACTTGACTTAAAGATAACTTATTATGAAATGCCAAACCCATAATTTTGTAAAACAAAGACCTGTGTTTGAAAAGAGTGCTACCTATATTGCTTTGTTCTTCTACCAATGGGGATGCATTTCCCACTGTAGGAATTATTAGGACAGGAGGGCTAGGTGGGTGGATGAATGCAGACTTAGAGGGTAAGTCCCTTCTACTTAATTCATTCAAAAGGCCAAGCCATGTTTGGTCCATGCTTTTAATCAGTTATATGCTGAGTCAGTGCTAGGGTCATATGGGTCATATAACCCAGATTCACTGTCTGCTCACCACTGAATAACTAAGAATAATGGTCCCAGACCTAAACGGATGAAGGTACCAAACATGATTATGGGGCAGCCCACTGAGATACAGTAAATTCAGAAGTCCATGTCCTATTGGCCACTTTCACAATAGTTAAGATATCCCCATTTTTATGTTTTCCTTCTTGCCTATGTGTAAACAACAATGAACTTCTTCATAACTCCTACTTTTTACCAAAACCGTCAAACAAAAACAATGGCAGAGATGACTTGGTGTATATTCGTAAAAGAAAACAAACAGTAATGTTGGGTGTTTATTATTTATGGGGCTAAGGAGAAAGGAACTTGGCTGGAAGCCCCACGAGAGCAACCATGCATTGAGTCAAAGAGCAGAACTATAGAAACTGGCCTCAGAGCAATTACTTGTCAGCAACATCCTCTTGGCAAACTAGGGGGCTGTCCCAAACCAGCCTCTGGGACTAAAGAAACACAGAAAAATACTTGTTCCAAGACACATGCAGTTTTTCAGGTTAGGTCAGGGACCCTGTGGGGGTAAAAGAAAAAACGTTGTGCGGGTTGCTGACCTGTCTTCCTCTATGTCCCAGGAGAGAACAGTTATGGTGAGAGACTGAGTCCTGGCCTGATTAAGAACAGAATTTACCTTGGCTTCCTTCACCACTGGAGCAAAGTCATGCTCTTTCCCCACACGCACCCACGGGCTGAGGTTGACACAGACGTTCAGGCCTGAGACTGTCTTCCCAGGAGGTACCTCAGCATCGCAATGCAGAGAAAGCACTTATATGTTTCTGCAACCCACCCCCTCTAGAATACTGAAGCAGGAATATTACCTGTTTATGGAGATCCTCGTTGGACTGAAATGAAAGGAGGAAAGGGAATGTATTAAGCTGTTAAAACCACCTTAGACAATTAGAGAAACTTTCCCATCTCATCTTCCATTGCCCGTCACTCGATGGATGTCCCTGACGAGCCACAGTAACAGGGACCCCGTGCATCTGGTTGCGTTAAGATCCCAGCCTGGGGTTCCTCTGTCCCTACAGGTCGTCTCTGCTCCCCAACTATCTGATTTCAGTGGCCTCCAGAGCTCTCTGGCTGTGCTTTTCTGTCTCAGCCTCTCAGCAGGGAAGATGGGTAAGTCGGGGAAAGGCAAGTCTCGGTCACGTCGCAGGCTTTCTCACCTTTCCTGCTCCTCCTGTGCATGAAGAGGCCCACTCCGAAGGTGATGAGCCCCAGCACAAGGCCCCGGCTCCGGTCAGCGTCTTGCTCCGGGCAGAATCCGATTGTGCCTCTGGGAAGAGCAGACCCAGGGCCAGTCTCACCCCCACCTGCTGCGCCCTGCCCAGATCCTGTCTGAGGCCCCTGAGCCCGATGTAGAACATTAGCATGAGGACGGGGAGGGGATACACCTTGGATAAGGAGGAAATTTAGAGAGACCTACCCCTTCAATTCTGGACCTTAGGGTGTGACCTCAGCAAGGGGACAGATGCTGATTCTGGCAGTTGCCTCTTAAAATAACTAAGAATAGGCTAAAGGGCTGAAGGAAGAGAACAGTTCCCTGGATGAGGGCAATTCAGGAAGTCATCTGATTTCCTAGATTCTCTGACTAGGAGGGAGAACTATGAATCCTCAAGATCCCCTAGGCCAGGGACAGGCAGGTTCCCATTGCCCCCAGCTTCAAACTACCCTCAGGAGCTTGTACAGAAGAAAGACGGGGTGGATATGGCCCCAGGGTATAGGCACACAGTCAAGATGAGTGGGCCTCAGAGCCAGAGAGTCCCTGCTCTTCAGAGGTGGGGTAGAGATGGGTCATCGGGGCACAACTCACTCCACGCCACGGTGACAGGACTGTCCAGGCTGGGGTGCTCCACTTGGCAGGTGTAGACATCTCCCTGCTGGGGGGTCATTTCCAGCATCACCAGGATCTGGAAGGTCCAATCTCCATTACGGATCAGGTTGGTGGCCACGACCCCAGCTGTTTCCTCCTGTCCATTGAGGAACCATCGGACTTGAATGTTGCCTGGATAGAAATCTGTCACGTGGCAGACAAGCAGGTTGTGGTGCTGCAGGGGCCCCTTCTTGGAGGGGGAGACGTTCACCCTAGGCTGGACTAGGAGTGTGGATAAAAAAAACCAGAATAGCATTTGAGATCATTACTATTTCTTAGACATGTTCATTATGGAATGTATTGGTCGATACTTAAAATATGAAAGATGTGATTAGGCTATCAGTTAAAGGTGGTACTCAATAGATCAAAATAGACCTTCAAATAGAGTATGCATGATCTTGAATAAAATAATAAGTATTAAGAATAATAGGAGACAGACAAAGGCAGAACTTTGTAGCACATTGTAGAGAAATTTTAAACCATAAACAATTAACAGTCTTTAGACAAAGAATATTTAATTAGCTGTGAAATTACCTATCTTTTCAAAGTTCTATCTTGGTGAAAAAGATGCAAAATTTGCTCAAATAATTTCTTGAAATTAAGATGTACAATTGCATTCCCTTGCTCTATTAATCCAATAACTTTATTTCATAAAAAATATAAATATAATGAAGCAAGCTTGACATGACCTATTCTGCAAATAACTAATAATAATTCTGTATTTTCTGGCCTCTCCTACAACAACTCAAAATCTTACATTTACAGTAATATTCCCAAACCCAAAGTTCTGAGCTCCTACATGCTTGATTAGTGGAAATCCCGTCCTTTTCCAAGTTCCTTTTCTGGGAAATGTCTTTCGGGTGCCTGTGGGGCCTCACAGATGATCAGACAATGCCTGCACCTTGGCAGCTCTCTATTTGTTGTCCCCCCTCCTCGTTCCTAGGCTGCTCGTGGGTCAATTTCCATGCAGCCGCCTGCAGTTTTTCTTTTGGGTCTCTGCCACCAGTAGCCTTTTCCTCTCCAGACGGCAGAAAAGATCTAACTGCCCTAGAGAACAGCCCACTCACAGGAGCTTCCCAAATCAGAGCTTTTAGGTCCTTAATCACTGAGTTCTTTCCTTTCTACTCTCTACTTCTGGGAGAACACAAATACTCTAGGTATTGCTGGGTCAGGTCAAAGTACAGTGGTGAGCTAACCCACAACCTTTCCTCCCTGATATTTTTGCCTTCTGTCCAGACTTATCCAAATTACCAGTCTTTTCCATTCAGTGTGATCTTATTTTAGAGGCACCTTGTGTTTTCACCGTACATCAATCACCTCTATAAACTCAAAGTCCTTCAGACTATTCAACCTATGTCTGAATCCCAACTGTGGATTACATTTAATTTCTGCCCCATAGGGAACCATAAAAATCAGGGGTATACTTGGGTGTCTATTTTAAGGTCCCAGAACATTCCATGACAGTTACCTTGCTCAATATTCTTGACAGGAGCAGGTCAGCCTGGAGTACACAAGAGACCTCCAGAGGGCGCTGGAGCTAAGGCTCAACACCAAATGGTCTCATTTAGGACCCAGTTCATATACATTTCACAAAGGCAAGGATTCCTGTTCACTCCTGTTTATTAGTTGCCTGGTCTAACGCCCCCAGAACATTTGTTCAATTGCTTCTATATTTAGTTGGGCATCCACCTCGGAAGTGACGCACTCCTATCCGCCCCCTTCACTCTTCTCCTTGGCCCCGTGTCTTTTCCCCTATTCTATTTCACGCCCCCATTACTATTTCCCTGGACAATATAAACAGTTTCCTACCCTATCAGCCATTCCCTCCTCTCCCCAACCTACTTCACACTCTTCTGAAAACACACCTCCAGCCTTGTCATTTTCATTACAATAAATCTTCAGTGCACTGATCACATTTATCTGGCTACATGGGAATCCCTAGGGAGCTAATTAAAAATACAGATTTCCAGATCTCACCACCCACAGAAACAAATCTCTGGGCAATGAAAATCTCCAGGACAGCATTCTGGACAGTTCTGTTGGGGACCTGCTGGCCTAGAAGATAAACCCAAACTCCTTAGGCTGGCATCCAGGACTCTGCAAGCTGGAAGCTGTTACCATGGAAACAAATGCTGCCATGTAGCTGACCTGTGCTCCTGCAAAGTCTTAGGACAGTTTTTACCAATCCCATTACTGCTTTATTTTCTGAGACAGGATCTCACTCTGTGTTCCAGGCTGAAGTGCAGTGGCGTCATCATAGCTCGCTGCAGCCTCCACTTCCTGGGCTCGAGCAATCCTCCTGCCCTAGCCTCCTGGGTGGCTGGGACTACATGCCTGTGCCACCACACCCAGCTAATTTTCTTTTTAATTTTTTTTAGAGATGGGGTCTTGCTATGGTGCCCAGGCTGGTATTGAAATCCTGGTCTCAAGGAATCCTCCTGCCTCAGCCTCCCAAAGTGCTAGGATTACAGGTGTGAGCCACTGAGCCCGGCCAGCATTACTTTTCTTTGGACTCTTCTCTCAATTAATTACTTCAGGAAATTTCCTAATCCATGTCACTCTCCTAATCCCTATCCAATTTGTCACCCC